>JAPYKT020000001.1:1522500-1980000 GCA_028749325.2 Caryopteris x clandonensis
ATTTTCTAAAGTATATATTTAGTTATTATGTGGCCAATATTTCAAGGACAAAGTTGAAATTTCACATCAATGTTTTTATAATGTCAATAATAAATGTCATCGTTTCTTTCTTATGATGCAAATATTTTCCATCACATGAACCAATGGTTGCCATAAAATATAACAGTTTGGAAGATGATGACATAACATAAAACATAACATAAACATCACATCACCTTACACATGTTTTTCTACATGCTTCACTTGTGCAAAATCCCCTCAAGACAGCTGCTACATTGAAAGAATTTTCTTACATTTTTCATTTCTTTAGTCAAGAGTACACATGGTGAGGTTCAACCGGCTCCGACTTTGATTTTAAAACTGTCGATTCTTGAAATTGTAAGCGGTGGAATTAGAATCAAATCAACATGTAGCCTGTTTTAAAATTGCCGGTTCCACGATTCTGGTTTTCGATTCTTTTTTTTTTTTTTCAGATTTTACATTTGAAATCGCTAGCTTCGGACCGAGATCAGAGGTTTTTAACAAAAATTGGAACCGATAGTTTTAGAACCAAAATCAGCAATTTGAAACAGTCGGTTCCTAGAACCAAAATCGATCAATGGTTAAACCAAACCGTTAATTCATAGTTCAAATCTCCAATTCTAATTCAAAATCGGAACCGTGTCCACATCTAAACAAATATATATATATATATATATATATATATATAAAATCATACATAATATCTTATACCACAACCAATTATAATATTTTATTGTCTTTGACGTCTTTTCTAAATGAAAATACATAAATAAATAAATAAAAACAACAAGCACAGCCTCATTCTGTGATCTATATATTGTTTCTCATTATAAACACATATCACACATGTTTTCCATTTCCATACAAAAATCAATACACAAACCAAGTCTCTTATGATATATTCTTTTTTCAAAACCTAGTTGAAAACAAATCCAAACAAGCCTTTGAATTCTACAATTTTACCCCCCACTCCCCTTAAAATTAATGAATATATATAAAAATAGTTTGTAGTTTGTTCAGATTAAACTAGTAGATAAATTACTTGTGAAAATAAAAGGATTTGGTGTGGATTATTTTCTGTTATATATTTAATAAATAAGTTGAATTCGAATCGACATAATTTGCCTTTGAATTTGGTGCCAATCCAACTCATATTGCCACCATTTAGTTCTCAACACCGATTGGGAGGGTTACTAGTGGATGTATGAATTGGGATGGATCAATTCGAAAAATATCACATTCTTTCTCATCCCATTTTCTTTAACCAAAAAAAAAAAAAAAGATAAAAAAGATAAAAAAGCTGTTTACTAATTCAATGTCCACGCATCTAATTAAATCAATATGTTGATCTCATACCTACATTTATCATGACACCTTACTTCATTTCAATACAAACATAATTTTTTATTATTTTTTTAGATACAAATATTTTTTTACCCCCATTAAAATATGTCACAACTACTTATATCTCAATGTACCCTAAATTGTTTTGGCCTGCGAAAATTATTTGGAACAATATGATCTCAAAATTCCAGATGGTAAATTTATTATTATTATTATTATTATTATTATTGTTATTGTTATTATTATTATTATTATTATTATTATTATTATTATTTATTATTTATTATTAGATTATTGAAGCATTTATTTGGTTTGATGGGAATTATTTTTGGTGAAGAATTTATGAGGCCTGATGGCAATTATTTTTTTGAAGAATTTGATGTGAGACATTGAACACACTAAAATGGTCATAAAATATGCTTTGATTTTTGAAAATATGGTACGTAGAATTTCAAGATTTTCTTGCTTATTTTTTATTTTTTCATGCAGATAAATTTAAATAGGCATCAACTTTAACTGGGAATTAAAGTCTCCGAAATTAATGATGTTAGTGGATATTCAAGTCCCAGGGAGTAACTCCCGGAGGTTACCACCCCCACTATGGTATCCATAACTTTATGAGATTAATTCCTAAAACTTACAAAGAACCTAGACGTACACTTATCTAGGTGTGTGCGGGTAGTCAAAGGTTGCAGTGGGCTTGATATCGATTCAACTGGCAAAACTTGACTTCATTAAATCGAGAAAGTTGACAAAGCCCAAAGCCTGAGACCTAAGGCTCAAGGTCCAAAGCCCATAGCCCAAAGCCCAAGATCCGAGAGGCTCAAAGCCCAGGACCCAAGTCCAAGGCCCACTGCCCTCAGCCAAGGTTGAGGCCGAGCTGAGCTGACCGCGCACACGTGTGTGGCTCCGCTTGGTCACCCGCTGGTGAAGTTATTTACTTCTATCATAGGTATTCTAGTATATATGCTAGAATTAATGCCAACATTAATTCAATGTAGGATGAGCTTTTATTAAGCCTCTTCACATGTCCCAACACATAACATCTTTTGTAAGTGACACACTTTGAACATTAATTTTCACTCATCAAAAATCAATTTTGAAAAATTCAACCCACTACAATTATCTACTCAGCACGTAAATTTATTATATGCAATTTAATGAAGAAATTAAATATTCAACCACTTAAACAATAGCCAAAGTAGATTTGACACCCACTTAATAAATCAATTTTCCAACAATCTCCAACATGAGAGGAAATTAATGCATATATGTAAGTTGACATACAACTAGTCCTCGAGAGACATTATTACATACGGAAAGGTAGCTTGAGGCTTTGAACCCCCATAGTTAATACTATCAGCTATACCGGCTTGATGGAAGCAATTCCTTGAACTATTCTGCCTTTGTGTATACTTAGTCAACAATAGTAACACAACAATGTCTCAACACCTTCTATGCTCATGTTTGTGTTCGTTTTGGCCATGGACAATCTCTTTGAATTCATAAGTGTTACTTTGAAGTGACCCACACTTCTCACATATATAGGTGGTATCTTATCCCGAGTATCATGTGAAACTGTACCTCAATGAGGCTTAGAAATCATTAAAAGTCAAAACACTTAACATCACCACAATTTTCCTAGTTTCAACACTTGTTCTTTGCTCTCTAGAGAAGGGTTGAAGTAATGTTCAAGTGTTCCAACTGAACCTTCATAGCTTAGTTTTTTCACTAAACCAAGTTCTTGGCATCTTCAGTCAACAAGTTTGGGTTACCACTATGTCGATTCATGCTTTATGGATGTAAAATCCAATATCCATTCCCTCTAGCAACTTGCTCATCAGATCTTGGTTTAGCCATTTTGTGAGTGGATCCGCTAAATTATCTTTTGACTTTACATAGTTAATCGTTATTACACCACTTGAGATCTAATGTCTGACTATATTATGTCTACGAAAAATGTGTAAAGACTTACCGTTATACATATTACTTCGTATCCTGCCAATGGTGGCCTGATAATCACAATTAGCATAGACTTGTTCCAAAATGAAATTTCTTCAAGGAAGTTACAAAGTCATTTTGCTTCTTCTGCAGCTTTGTCCAAAACTTTAAACTTTGAATCTATAGTGGACTGGTCTATACACGTTTGTTTAGTCGATCTCCAATACACTACCCAATAGACTCGAAACAATTAACAACACTAAAATTAGAGAAACACATATTCTTGCATAAAATGAAGTATACAAACAAATTCGATCTCATAAAAATAGAATAACTAAAGCTTCGTTAGTTGTCACCGAAATAAAAGAAGTTAGCTAGAATTCATATTATAATTAAGAAACAAAATGAAAGTAAGAAAAATCGAGCAGCAACTGATGGAGTGGAGAACCGGTTCCTTTCTCTTGCTTTCTTAGGGAAGGGGCTAGGATGGAGTATTGTGTAATCAAGCCCTAATTAAACTATATATTCATATTGGAAATCAAGAAGGCCAAGTTTAATGTTAATAAAGCTTATAACTACAAGTTTAAGCTCATATCCTGTTGTTTAGTCCCATGGGTAGCCCATGTGTGGAATACAAGTGGACCCTCAAATTAATTCCTGGGCTGTTAAAATGTTTTTCATGTCTGACCGCCTGGTATGGGTATACTGCCCGTCCATCAGGTAAATTCCTTGCTTCGACTCTTCTAGAAACTCTGCTTTTTTTTTTTTTTTTCGAAATTGAGCATTCACCTACAATTATTTACATAATGGAATTAGCTCGATAACATATATGCCAAGGGGATATTGATCCTAAAATATACATAAAAAATCTCCAAAAGATGTAACAAATATTCACCAATCAAATCCCCCACACTTATACAATGCTCGCCCTTGAGCATAACTAACCAAAAATGAAAAACTGACTCAGTACTCAAAAGACAAACCAATCATTGGCAACATTTTAACGAACAATAATCAAAGCACGATTATCCACAAACCACCAACCATTCTCTTGTGTCAAAAATGTGAAGTAACTTTTCATTCAAGTCAAATTTATGCATAATCAATCTTGCCTTTCAAAGTTTCACACCAATCCTCCCAAATAATAAGGACATATTTCATTCACTCAAATCGCAACTCGACACTTTCAAACATAGATTTTCCGTTATGTCATAATCTCCACCAAAATATGAGATAAATGCACAAATCAATAGATATTTTCAGTGCGTTGTAACGGGGCTAGGGGAAAAGGTAGGATGGAAGGATAGCGACTCAAATTATGAAATGTACGAGCATATCAAAACATCCATTTTTTAATTATATCAGCAACTCGCCATAATATTATCATCTTTACAAAAGCAGGCTGAATTTCAATTGTACAAGGCTTCAGTGAAATCAAACAATTATATCCACAGCCCCTTTATTCTTTTTTTTTTTTTCTGTTGTATGTTTTTTTTTCTTATTTTCTTCTTCTTCTTTTTTTCTTTCTTTTTTTCGATAAAATAGGGGTTGAACTTCATTTTTCAACAGCTCAGTAATTTTTTCTTCAATGATAGGAACAAATTTCCACAAAAACCAGCATCTCAGCACATATCATCCTCCAAGCAACAGGAGCTTCTTTTTTAGCATACTCCAATATACTAGCATGTTTTCACAGGACAAAAGCATGCTAAAACAAGTTTTGGCTTAATTGTCTAGTGGCATTATTAATCAATAAAGAATAGATAAGGCATAATGAGCTCATGTTGTGGCCATTTTATGCTCAATTTTGATACGCAAGTGCACGTAGTCACACAAGTAATATAATAATAAGCTGATCGTCTCCACAGAAATTGAATTTAAAATAATTTGCAAATATCAATCACTAACAATTTTAACCAAGAAAAAGAGTAATAAATTGAGTGGATGTTCAGTCCTATTGCTACAATTTAAACAAAGAAGTAAAAGAATATTTCCAGTAATTAAACGTTCAATTCACCAGCCAACAATAACAAGAAAGTTCACAAAATGGAGATGCATACTTGAATTACTAATTTCCCTTGAATTGGTTTTTATTGATCAATGTTCATGGACATTGTTATTGAGTGAAATGCTCCAAAGTCAACAAGAATTCCCTCTCGGCACATAGAATTTTTCCAAATGCTATGTTACACATTCCTTTTTCTAATTGAACATATTCCTATGCCTAATAGAAATTGGAACATCGATGTAACTCTCAATTCTTATAGTTATGCAAGGCGAACAATATATTTCTATACCATTCGCTACTACAACCTAGAATCGGTTATAAACTTGCATCATTCAAGCAATTTCCACTAAACCTAACCTTTCCAGTATTAAATCTAGCTCATCAATTCATCATTCCTAGCCAAACAACAGCAAATATTAACAATACACACACTTGAATGAACAATGACATAAATCACTCAACAATGCACTTTTTAGCTTCGGTTCTACAGGTTCAGCTCTAACCCTATTTTATCACATAATATTAATGGAAAAATTAAACATTTAATTTAAACAATCTAAAAAACAAAAGAACGATCTAATTCTACTATATTATACTAAAATTCGCTAAATTCATCACTATTTTCTAAATGATTTTAAGTTTAATGGTACAAAAATAACTCTATTACATAGAGTTATCACACCCCTAAACTTAAGTCATTTCTCGTCCTCGAGTGATGAATCTAGACATACAAAACAAAGACAAATGATAATATACAAACACAACACAAAGAGAGAATATATAAATCCAATGCATGGCTTGACAAGGGTGCATGCTCTCAGAAATTTATTCAAAAGTGATGAGAATGATGCCTTCGTGCAATTTCTTTCAAACCAGTCCCTCAATTGCTAATGGCGTGATGAAATCACAATGCATATGTCTCTCCACATTATGTTCATAGCTCTTCCCGAAACAGGCTTGATTTCCCTAAAACAAGACAGACCTCCATCCTAAAGCCTAATATTGTGTCTCCATCGATTAACTTGATGGACCCTTCTCCACTTATGTAGACTTACACCTAAACAAAGATCAATATGACTTCATTAAGCTTGTAATGTTAGGCTTAGGTGAGGGTAGGGTAATGGAGGATATTTTTGGCTCAAAATACCTTAACATCTCGACTTTATAGGACCCACACTAACTCTTTCTAACACTCTCCTCATTTTTACACGTGCACCCCACAAATCATTAAATTCTACTCTTGCCACTGTTAATAATACAAGACTAGTTGTGTTGTTTTTTTTTCGTGCCTAGTTGTTACGACTATTGCTACAGCAAACTGTGCAATTTTTTCTTCTTTTTTCTCTTTTTTTTTTTAAATGAACACGAACACAACAACTGGCTCTTCAAATGTAACACATTCCTTCCTCCAAACTTAAGAACACATTGTCCCCAATGTGGCATCAAAAGCAATATAATTTATGCTATCTTTCAAAACATGATGCATACCACAAAATGAGAGTGTTTCACTTCCCCTTGAATTTCAGCCTTTAGTGTAAGTCCCAAAAAAAATCGAGATGCATAAGGGGGGTAAACTGGAGGATTATCCTTACAGGCAAGGATAATTATTGGCTAAGAAGAAAATTGTAATTAGGCTCAAATGGGGTGATTAGGGGAAAATACGTATGGGTTGGCTAGAAAGGCTCAACCCTACATGGCCTAAGAAAGCTCGCATTTCTTTTTCGTTAGAAGGGTAAGGTAATTTCACAATCATATCAACCTTCACCTTATCGACTTCTATCCCCTTTTCTGATATAACATGTCCAAACACTATATCTTGCTTTACCATGAAATGACATTTTTCAAAATTCAACACAAGGTTAGTTTCAACCCATCTCTCCAAAACTTGTTCCAAATTACCCAAACAATGATCAAAAGTAGCACCATGGACAGTAAAATCATCCATAAAAATCTCATTGCAACTTTATCAAATCAGAAAAAATACCCAATTACCTCTATGGAAAGTGTTAGGAGCATTACACAAATCAAAAGGCATATGGCAACAAGCAAAAGTACCAAACATATAATTGAAAGTCTTTTTTTCTTGATCCTCTTGTGCCACAAAAATTCTAAAATATCTAGAATAGCCATCATGAAAAGGAAAGAATGATTTTCTAACCAATCTTTCAAGCATCTCATCAATAAAAGGCAATGGAAAATGATCTTTCCTAGTGGTATCATTCAATTTCCTAAAGTCTAAGCACATACGCCAATCTGTTTGAAGTCTCATTGGGATCAATTCATTATTTTTGTTCTTAATCAATTGAAATCCAGATTTCTTAGGAACCACGTGAACATGGCTAACCCAAACACTATCAGAAATTGGATAAATAATCCCTAACTCTAACAATTTAAGGATTTCTTTTAGCACAACCTCCTTCGTGACAAAATTTAATTTTCTTTGTGGGTCCTTAGAAGGTTTACAATCAGATTCAAGTAAAATTCGATGCATGCATATAGAGGGGCTAATACATTTTATGTCGGCTAAAATCTACCCAATTGCAGTTTTATGCTTCTTTAAAAGTTCCAACCTTTGCTCTTGCTCCTTGCAAAGATCATTGCTTTTGATGATGGGCGGCGACTCATTCTCACCCAAGAATGCATATTTCAGATGTTGGGGCAGTACCTTCAATTCCTACACTAAAGCTTTCACTACAGATGGTAAAATTGGTTCCGAATTGGTCAGTATGGCCATTTTGCTTGACAGATGCCAAGTGGGGAATTTACTGGTGGAATACAGCTGCATCATGACATCTCAAATCTCATCATCCTCTTCAGTTGCTGCATCTGTTTCAGTCATGCCGCTAAGAAGTACTTGCTCCAGCTTGTCTTCTCTAAAATAATTTTGAACAAAATTGTCAACTAAAGAATCAACAACAACAACCATATACAAACATTCACCATCCTCAACATGCTTCATAGCTTCAAAAATATTAAATGTGATAGTATCACCATCAAATTCAAAGCTAAGTATGCATTTCTCAACACCAATTTTGGTTCTTGCAGTTTTCATGAATGACCTTTCTAAAAGAATTAAAGATTTATGTGCAGAAAAAGTATCATCCATGTCAACTATGTAAAACATCTTCCACCACACCTTTAGGATATGTATTAGACCTATCAACTAATTGAATATCACACGAGTTTCCTTCATAACTCCTAATTACAGCTCTTTGTACATAGAAAATAGCATAACATTAATGGAAGCACCTAAATCTAACATAGCTCTCTCAACTTTCATACTACCAATGATGCAGGGAATAGTAAACATGCCAGGATCCCTATATTTTTCAGGTAATTTCCTTTGAATAACAGCTGAAACATTTTCACTAACCTTAATTTTTGCATCTTTCTCATATCTCATCTTTTTAGCACACAATTCTATAAAAAAATTTGCATACCTAGACACTCTCTTAATGGCATCAATCAAGGGCAAGTTAATCTCTACCTTTTTAAACAACTCAAGGATTTTTTTCTCATCGTCCTCTTTCTTGTTTTGAACCAAACTAGAAGGAAAATGTGCTGCTAGAATAGATTGAGAATTAGAAACTTTAGACTTCATGCTTACCTAGGAGGAAGAGGCTGATCCAATTGTTGTGCCTCTAACAACTTCCATCGTTTCATCTTCAACCTTATCTTTTTGCTCCTTCTCTTTCTTCTTAAGCTCTTGCTTGACCAACACTTTTCCACTCCTCAAAGTTACATCACTAATATTCTCCTTAGGTTTTGTTTCAGTTTGAGATGGAAGTTTGCCTTGATTCGCTTGCATGTTGTTCACTTGAGTGGTGTTGGGTGATTTGTGTACCCATACTTCCCAATACAACTTATGTCTCTTGCTGGAAAGCTTCCTGACTTTGCACTATATTTTTAACAATTTCACTGCTATGTGCCAGAGTCCTCATAATATCGTGCATACAAGGTTCCGAGCGGTCGGTATGTGCATACTGACCACCTTCTGGCTGCCTGAATGGAAGAGCTCCAAACATTTTCTGATCTTGCTGTCTCCAGCTGAAGTTGGGATGATTTCTTCAACCTGGGTTATATGTGTTCATATTGGGCATCTTCCAAACCATAGCTTACTTGTTCGAGTTGAAAATCCTGCAAAGTAGGACAAAAATCAGCAGCATGCAATTTTTTTGAACAAATTCCACATTGAATTTTTTTAGTTTGAGCTACAGCAAGTCTTCAGACTAAGGAAGTAAGAGCATCAATCCTATCATTGACATTTGAACTCTCTATTCCTTCAAATCCCTTCACAGGCCGATATATATCATCATCCTCATCCTCATCTTCATATTGTTGGCCACTAGATATTATATCAACAATGAGTTGTTTTGCTTCAACCAAAGTCTTGTTGGTTAAGGACCCTCCACAAGCAACATCAATGATTTTCCTGTCAAATGAACACATACCACGATAAAAAATTAGTTAGCAATTGATATTCAGAAAACCCATGGTCGGGGCATTTACGACATAACTGCTAAAATCTCTCCCAATAATCAGTCAGACTCTCTCTTGATTTGTTGCTTAATGCTGTTAATCTCCATTCATAAATTAGCAGCCCTCGATTTGGGAAAGAATTTACGCAAGAACTGCTCTTCCAAATCATTCCAAGTCCGATTTGAGCTCCATGGAAGATCGAATAGCCAGTCCCTAGCCCTGCCTTGCAATGTATATGAGAAAGTTAGTAGTCTCAAATTATATTCAGAAAAACCTTAGGGGCATAGAGTGGAACAAACTAAGTCAAATTCAGCGAGATACTTGTGTGTACTCTCTCTAGGTAGATCGCCGAACTTGGGCAGCACTTAGATAAACCAGATCTAATTTCAACATTCTGAGCAATGGCTGGTAGCACAATGCAAATTGGTCGGTAGTTTCGGTGACGGCCCAATTTCTTTATCAGAGGTTGAGCTTCTTCTCTTGGTAAGAATCCATGTTTCTCATCATCAGCAATATCTTCTGATTCACAGATAAGAGTTTCCTTCAGTTCCTTGGCTCCTTTCCTCAACTTCTTGCCAATCTTTTCTACTTCTGGATCAAAAATTAATTGTCCTGTATCCGAAGAACGAGGAATAAAACTAAAAAATATAAAAAATAATCAAACTAATGGATCAGAATAATCACTACTTAAAACCTATCTCTGGCAACGACACCAAAATTTGGTTGTGTTGTTTCTCCACCAAAAATAATCCGACCAGCAGTCGGTATGCCCACACTGAAATTGAACAGTGGCAAGCAATATCGTTTCCCAAAGGACTGGCGAGAATTTTTCTAATCTTTTGGTCTGTCAATTAATTCCAAAATTAGTAACAAATATTTATAATTTAAAAGCATAATTGAATAGCTATATTCGAAAGAAGGATTTTGTATCAAATAGGTAAAACATTCCAGTTTCTGATTAATTCCACCCTATCTAACTATTTCAGTCATCGATGCAAAAGTGATTTTAATTAATGCAAACAACTCAGTTATAACCACCGAAGACGCTTCTGATGTGGTCTTATCTCTCCTTAATTTCTCGATAATCAGGAAAATACTTCACCAATTATTTCCCTAATTGGCTGACACCCCAAAAGACGCTCTCCAAATTTAATGAGTTGACAACGATAATAACTAGAGAGACTCGATTCAAAACCAGTAAACTCTGACACAGGATTACCAAATTAAGACTAATATTCCCATGATTCTGAAGAATCAATGTACCACTAATTAAATCTAAACCACAATTATGAATGACCGATTTAATTGGCTACTAATTAATCCCAGACGAATGAATATTTCAAACTACCCAATAGACCCAAAATAGTTAAGAACACTAAAATAGAGAATCACAGATACTTGCATAAAATGAAGTATACGAACATATTCGATCTCATAAAAATAGATTAGCTAAAGCTTCATTAATCGTCACTGAAATAAAAGAAGTTAGGTAGAATTCATATTACAACTACGCAACAAAATGAAAAGGAAGAAAAATCGAGCAGTAGCTGATGTGGTGGAGAACTGGTTCCTTTTTATTGCTTTCTTGGGGAAGGGGCTAGGATGGAATATTGTGTAATCAAGCCCTAATTAAACTATATATACATATTGGAAATTAAGAAGGCCAATTTAATGTTAATTAAGCCCATATCCTGTTGTTTAGTTTCGTGGGCAGCCCATGTGTGGAATGGAAGTGGACCCACAAATTAATTCTTGGGTTGTTGAAAATTTCTTTAAGTCAGAGTCGCTAGTATGGGCATACTGCCCGTCCATCAGCTAAATCTCTTGCTTTGACTCTTCTAGAAACTCTATTTTTTCTCCTCCATGATTGAGCATTCACCTACAATTATTTAAAAAATAGAATTAGCTCAATAACATATGTGCCAAGGGGATATTGACATAAAAATTCCATCCAAAATCTCCAAAAGATGTAACAAATATTCACCAATCAATTGGTAAGTATTGTGATGAGAATAGATCCTAGGCACGATTGAGAATTAGATAACACTATGATATCGAGAGATGATCAATAGAGTCTAATCTACTTTTATATCTAACTCAAGGGATGGGATCCAAATATATTAGTGAGGCCCGTACCACCAAAAGGAAAGGGCACGCAAGAGAGTGTATGAAAGCTAATCTGAAGCGAGCCGTAAACCGGAGAGTGATCCTCATATAAATATAGGACTTAAATATGGTTTGATAAACATACATTAAGAGGAACTCATATAATCAAATGAATGTATGTCCTTGGAATCCATATAATCTTTGAATATCCTTAGTTGTGAATTTGCTTTATTATTTATTTTTACTCTTTATTTGTTTTAGTTTATTTTATTAAACTCATTCCAATTATTGAATTCTTTAGATAAAGAAAAATATCATAAACTAGTACTTAGTTGATTTTACCTAATACAATCTTTTTGGATTTGATACCTGTTCTAACCTATGAGTCTTTCTAGTAAACACTACTGAAAGGTCTCAAAGGTAAAAAATTAATTCAACGTGCGAACCTTTCATCCATAGTTACCATGCAGATATGGTGCATTTGCTTGGTTCTTCGATTAAAGTGTAAGGCTTGGGCATTTAAATCGACCCATTATTAATATTAATAACTATAATGATCCTCACAAATTTGTTGATCCGTTGGTTCATAATGAAATCCAATCTCTTATGTTATGTTCGGGTGCATTGTGCAAGGTCTTCATTGGATATGATGAGTGTAGGAAATATAGAGACATATAGAGAAACAATTCCAACATATTACTCTATGGGCTACCGAATTCTGTCTTGCCAATAGATTGACCTTAAATATAGTTCTACTGTAACCAACATGCCTTCATTTGGCCTCTCAAGAGAGGTTTAAAGAACTCATCAAATATATGTCTTTCCTGTAGGACCATATGCATGCATGTTCGCTATTTTATTTCACTAATAAATGACTCGCTAGTGCACGAGGCAAATTATAGTAAAACTATGGTGAGATCAGATATCATAGCCACATGAATTGTCCAATGTAAAATCAACTAAGTATCCGTCTATATTATTATACTTTATCTAAACATTAGAATATTGATGATTGATGGTTTAAAATAAAATAAAATAGAAAATAACATGAATAACACAAATCAGATTCAAACAACAAAAAGACTTCAGAGATTAAAAGGATTATAGGGACATGTACTCTTATGGTTCATATGACTTCTTTTAATATATCAAACCATCTTTAATTCCTATATTCGTAGGAGAATCACCAATATAATCAGACCCTCTCCCTCGAGTGAGATCTCAAAGTAGATTAGACTCCATTGATCATCTCTCGATATCACATTGTTATCTAACTCCTAATCATTCCTAGGATTTATTCTCATTAAAATACTAATCAATCTCTTGATCTAGCAAGTTTATGTTATGCATTCATAATCCATTAATCAATTACTCCATATCGGGTAATAATGGATTAACTACACATATGCAATTATTCAACACAAAATTTCATATGAAAATTAAATCAAGTAAGCATAAATGAATATCGGAAAAGAATAATATCATCAAAGAAAATCATATGAATCAATAATTGTGCAAGCCCTAGAATTACTAAGTATTTAGCTACTCATAATTAAATTCATAATCATAGCTAGCATCTATGAACAAGAGTAAACAAATAACGCTATGATTGAAGCCCAACAATCTTCATTTCTCTCTCTAAAGATTAGTTGCTCGATTCTACTTTGTATACTCATTTCTAGCTTTAAAATATGATGATCTTTGTTCTTTCCATGCTCCTCCTTTTATAGCCAATTATTAGGGTTTCAGGGCCGTTGAATATCTTCTTTGGAACGAAAGGATAAACACAAATCATAAAAAATTGTGACGACTAAGAGTAGATCTCACAACAACACACAATCTGTGCTTTGGAGGCTAAAAAATGGGTCATTTTGTATTGAAACACGGGTCGTGCATGGCCATGCACGGTCTGTGTGCCTAGCCGTACCTCTAGGTCCGTCCTTAATTTGCGTGCACAATTTGTGTGACTCGTGACGTGGCCTGTGTAATCTTAAATATCTGTTTTTCTGTTAAAACGTCAACAAACACGTCACATAACAAAATATAACAAAATCATTATAAACTCGACACATAGGCACATGCAATTTCCTAAAAAACTATGCAAAATAATCTTGAATTGTACGTAAATCCTATGTTTATCAATGCATGCAGTCTAAGGGCTAATTAAAGCACCTACAAAAATTAGAACCTCGATTTTCCAATTGCCACTATGACTACCAAATTGTTTGAGTTTCAATGCGGGATTAGTTCAATGTGATCATTTGGAATGAACATCGCATCCACTAGCCTACGTGGTGTCTCAGCACCTATATTCATCGAACGGGATATCCACTCCTAGAGTGACATACCACTCAGTGCAAACCTATTTGAATCCTACGATATTTCTTCTCATAGATTCTACGACTTCGAACATTTATGATCTCAACCATCGGGATTTATTCAATGACCACCAATTCGTGCTTGACCAAGTCTCATAGTTACCGTGATCATGTGATTTCAATATCCTTTAAAATGTAAACACAAATAAATACGATATAGAAGAAATGTCTTAAACTTTTATTTATATTCATGAAAATTATACTTGGAATATGTCTTTTAGATAGTAAAACAGTTGGCTACCAAGGTACATATATCTATAATAGATTTCTTCTTCCAACTTTCCATTTAGGAGCACAGGTTTTACATCCATTTGGTGAATTTCAAGATTGTGCAGAGCAGCAATCAAGATGAGCACACAAATGGATGATATTCTCGTCACTGAAGAATAAGTGTCATAGAACATAACCTTCCATTTGTTTAAATCCTTTAGCTACCAATTGGGTTTTAAAATTATCAATTGTTCCATCTGTTTTTATATTTTCTTTTAAAGATCGACTTGCATCCTAAGGTTTTGCAGCCTCATGGGTGATCAACTAGCTCTCAAATATGATTTTGCATAATGTAATCAATTTTGCTATGTATAACTTCTTTCCAATGTGATGCAGTAAGAATAGACAGAACTTTCTTTACTCTATTTGGCTCATCTTCCAAATGTAAGTTATGAAATCAAGGCAAAAATTTTAGCAATTGCGTCTCAATTCTTTACTCTCTTGAGCATAACTAGTTGCAGTTTCACAAATTCTTTTCTTAGAACTCATCTCTAACCTTTGTTTGCAAGAATAAACATTTTCAAAGAATATCGCATTCCTTGATTCAATCATACTGCCTTCTCATATCAGGAATTTTGGATTTATTGAATCACACTACTATTGAAAGAATAGCCCAAAAATACACAATCGACGTCTTTGGTCTAATTCATACTTGTGAGACCAGGCACCTCAACTTCTGCCAAACCCCCACACTTTGAGATATTTGTAAGATATTTTACGACCATTCCACTTTTTATAAGGACTTTCATCCTTGCCTTTTAGTGGAATCTAGATAAGAATGTGGTTGGCCGTTAGGACAACTTCCCCCACATTTTTTGTGGTAAACCAAAACTTATTAACATAGCATTCATTATCTCTTTTAGAGTATGATTCTTGCGTTCTAACAACATTGTTAGATTGTGGCGAATATGGAGGTGTCATTTGATGAATTATACCCGGTTCAAACAAAATTGTTCAAATTAAGCTACATATTCTCTACCTCCATCACTCCAAATTTATATAATCCATCTGCTTAGTTGATTTTTCACTTCATTCTTGTAGAGCTTAAAAACTTTGATAACTTCATCTTTACTCCTTAACAGTAAACATAATAGAATTTGGTGTAGTCATCAATAAAAGTAATGAAATACTTTTTTTTTCATCTCTCATTTGCACAAACTTTAGGCCACACGCATCAGTGTGAACTAATTCTAGAGTCGAAGTACTTCTCTCAACTGAATAAAATAGTAACTTAGACATTTTGACTTTTACACAAACTTTGCATTTTTCTAATGGGTTTATTTGAGGCATCGTAAGTAAATCTAAATTTACCAACCTTTTTATAGCATTCAAAGTAACATGTTGGTGGTGCCGTTTTTCACCAAAACTAATCTGACACGCAGTCGGTATACCCACACCAAAACAGAATAGTGGCAAGCAAGATCGTCTCCCAAAGGACCAACGAGGATTTTTCCAACCTTTCGATCTATCAATTAGTCCCAAAATCACTAGAAAATGTTTATAATTTGAAGAGTGCAATAATAGCAATAATCGAGAGAATATATTTTTTTATCAAAGATGTAACACATTCCGATTTTCCATTAATTCTACCCTAGCTAACTATTCCAATCATTGATGCAAAAATGACTCTAATTCATGTAAGCAAATCATCTATAGCCACAGAAGACGCTTCTGGCGTGGTCTTATCTCTCCTTAATTTTTCAATAATCAGGAAGACGCTTCACCAATTATTTTCCTAATCGACTAATAACCTGAGAGATGCTCTACAGATTTAATGAGCCAATAGCATTAATATTAGAGAGACCCGATTCAAAATAAGTAAACCCTAATGCATGATTGCCGAATTAAGATTGCTCTTCTCTTGATTTTGAAGAATCAATTTACCACTAATTAAATCTAAACAACAATTATGGATGATCGATTTAATTGGCTACTAATTAATCTCAGACTACTAAATATTTTGAACTACCCATTAGAGCCGAAACAATTAACAAACCAAGATTAGAGAATCAAATATGATTGCATAAAATAAAGTATAAGAACAACTTCAAGCTCACAAAATAGATTAGCTAAGGTTCATTCTTCACCGAAAAAATGAGCTTAGCTAGAATTCATACGAAAAATAAGCAACAAAATAAATACAAAGAGAGAGAATCAAGCAGCTACCAGTTGGAGAAGAGAACCGAGAGCTTCCTCCATTTTCTTGAAGAAGAAGCTATGGTGAATGATCTCATAAAAAAATCCTACTTAAAATATATATCTCTTGCAAAAAAAAAAAAAAATAGTTATGACCAATACATGCTATAACTAAAAGTCTAAGCCTAGATCATGTTATATAATCTCGTGTGCAGCCTAATTGTGGAATAGAAGTGGGCCTTCAAATTAATTTATGGACTATCAAAAGCTTCTTCACGATAGATCGGTTGGTAAGAGCATATCGATCATCTATTAGGTATGTCTTTTGTTTCAACTCTTCCAAAATTCTGCTTTTTCTCCACATTGCAATATTCACCTTAAATTAATTACAAAATGAAAATAGTTCAATAAAATATACTACACAGAGATATTGATTATAAAAATTACATTAAAAATCTCCCAAAAGATATGACAAATATGCTCCCAATCACAAATTCTAATCTAATATGCCATAAATTAAAGCACTCAAGCATGTAAAAGGAAGTAGGAATTTTATTCATATCATTCTCGCCATCACAATGTACAATCATTACATTAATCTTGAACTACCCCTTATCAAGATAACCCATACCAAGGAATTGTCCAACTTTGCCAAGTACAAAATTTTCAGACTAAAATCTAGCCTAAACCCATGGTTAACTAGGAGAGAACCTGAGACCAAATTCTTGTGGATGTCCGGGACGTACATCACATCGTTCAATTGCAACTCCTTTTCATAAGTCAACTTTAGCACCATATATCCAACACCTACAACTTTGAAGGTAGCATGGTTTCCCACAAACATGATAAGTGGCACTGATATCCATAAACCATTCCTTCGGGTTATCCACTATTTTGGCTTCAAACGCTACCATCGCATGTCCACGTCGATGAGCTCTTTGTTCTCCATTATGTTAGCACTCAATTAATGCTTCCCTTTTTCTTTGGTCGGCGTCAATTTTTCGCCTTGTAGTTTGGCTTGCCACAGTTGTAGCAAACACCTTGGAACTTTGGGTGCAACTGATTCATTGGCATTTTGTTCTTATCATTTGACCTCTTTCTCTTACTTGAAGAGCTTGTTCCACCGAGACACGGGTCGGCTTCGAGTTGATCCTCCGATTGTCTTCCTCAATCCTGAGCTTGACAATTAGATCTTCTAATGTCATCTCATTTCCCTTGTGTATAAAATAACTCTTTTAAGTCCTTCCAACTAGGAGGCAACTTCTCAATCACAGCTGCACTTGGAAAGCTTCAGGTAGAGATATTCCTTCAGCTGCTACATCATGGAGGATCATCTGGAACTCTTCAATTCATTCTATTATCCTTTTGGAATCCACCATGTGAAACTCCAAAAACTTGCGAACGATCTTTGTGCCAACATCATCAACTTTTTCTCTAAAGATTTTCACAAGTCCTTGGAGGATTTCACCGAACAATATACGTTGTAAAGCGCATCATCAAGTCTGTTTAGGACTTACAATATAAGAGATTTCCCTAGTGCCATGCATCAAATGCAACACATTTTTCATTATCGGATTTTAGTTTTAGCCACCAAAGGCAGGTCCTCCTTGAGGAATTTCACCAGACTGAGAGTAGTGAGGTAAAATAACATCTTTTGTCACCATCTTTTGAAATCGGTGCCCATAACCATCTCGAGTTTTTCACCCTAAGTAGGAGCAACGATCCTTGATGAACTCGTTAGTGTGAATGTGACAAAAAAAAAAAGTTAACATAAACATATTGGTTTTGCTATTGTTGGTTATAATATCCAACAATGGCTTATAAATAGTAAAACTAAAATAAAACATTGAAACTGTTACTCCTTTTCTTTTGGATTTCTGGAAGAGAAGTGGAACTGTAAGGAAAGACTTGGAGGGATGAAATTGAAATGGCAATGAGCTTGATCCTAGTTTGAGTGGTAAAACTTGACTCCACTGAATTGAGCCAAATTAAAGCCGACAACGCCCGAGGCTGAAGGCCTATGGACCATGGCCAAGATCGGGCCAAGTCGAATGCACACACACGTGTGTGGCCCCACTTGGTCATCCACTAGTCAAAGTCATTGAATTCTATCATTAAGTGTTCCACCATTCATATTAGAATTAATACCAACATTAATTCAACGTGGGATGAACTTTTATTAAGCATTTTCACATCTAACAATACATAACAACTTTTGTAAGTAACAAACTTTTGAGCATTAATTTCTCACTTATCGAAAATTTATTTTGAGAAATTCAATTACTACAGTTATCTACTCGGAATGTAAATTAATCTTATACTATTTAATTCATCCAATATTAAATATTCAACTCTTTAAAAAATGGTTAAAATAAGTTTGATACCCACTTTGTAAACCAGTTTTTTCAACAGTGTGTTAATTCATTTAATACATATTCAGAATAGAAATATTTTTATAAAATGAAATTTAAACAAATTTAAGCATGATAAAATCTTAAATTCAAATTTCAAACAACAACACATCATCATCATAATTATAAATTACATAATAAATTTGGAAATCAAGATTAAGAAAATATATAGTGTCCAAAACCGTCTAAGACTACAACCAAGAAAACATTAATCAATTTAGCATCGTCTAGACAAAAATTAATGGATCATAATAAAAAAAGTCTGGCAGTGGAGATTAGTAAAAAATAGCAAGCTTAAAAAACTGCCCCTGAATTAACATATTAATTACAAAAAGTATTTTTAAAAAGCCAAGTTATGCGGACAAACTTCATACACTATCTTTATGAAATGAATATTGAGTTGAAAATAATAATTAAGTATTAATCTTTTAATATAAGTATATTTATCGATGAAGTAATATATATATATATAAGTACGATGTTTTTTACTTCTATTTTTCTGCCTAAAAAATTGCAATAAAAAAGGAATTCTTATTAATTAGAAAATAAAAATATTTTATACATAAAAACTTAAAAATTGTGAATCATATCCATAAAAATAGTGACTTTATTAAATTCAAAGGAATTAATTTTTTTATTGATTAAATTGTTTATTTTATAAGTAATTTTAATATTGTAATTATAATTTACTTTATTATATTTAACTAGTAAAATTGTGTGAATAATTAATATGATTGATGTGATTAATAATTCTTAAAATATCGAAAATAATTTTTTTTATTAGTTATCAGATATGTAAGAATCATATCATTAAGTGATTAATTAGGTTATATTCTAATAGCAAGAAAAAATATAGTTAATAACAAAATTTTTTTTAAATATTTTTAGTATTAAATAACATATTTTTTCATAATAAAAATATAAAAAGCTATCTTTCGTGCATTGTATAGGATCTTACATTAATACAATATTAAAAATAAAATATGATTATATATTTAAACTATACCAAAAAAAAAAAAAAAGATATATCGATATTTACATTTAGAAGGGATGTAAGTATTAATTCTTAATTGGCAGGCAGGAATGTACATGTGGGACTTTCTGTCAGCCATTTATTAATTATTTGTCAGCATCTAATAATTAATAATACGATACCAGTGTGTGACTCCCTTCCACTTTCACAACAAAGGCCATCCCCTCTTACAAATACCTGGGGCCGTTTCTGATGGAATGTAGGTGGAAGAGATAGTGGAGTCGTTTCTTATCGGATGTAGGTATTTGTGGTAAATTTAAATATATATATTTAAAAAATTATATTTAATTAAATAATAAAAGTTATATTTATATTAAAATAAAATATGATAAAATGTTCTATCATTAAATAAAAAAATTATGTAAAATAATTTGATGTGATATAAATTATAATCATAGAATTTACATGGAGGAGGATGTCTAATTCCCCTACCCACAATCCAAAACTGATCCTTATATTTGACTTAGGTGTTACCAGCATATTTCAATGTAAATAAAAAATATTTATATTTAAATAAATTATAAATAATTATATTTATATTGAAATAAAAAATATTTATATTTAAATAAATTATAAATAATTATATTTATATTGAAATAAAATAAATTTAGTTAAATGTACAAATATCTAACTCAATAACTTGAACTAAAATTTAAATATTGTAAAATAAAATAAGATGTTATTGGGTAGATCTATCTCAATTTAAAATTGGTGGATAAGCGTTGATTACCAATTTACCACCACTAGTGAAAGATAACGACGCCCTATTACATTGAGTCCGTTCTTGTACCTTTATTATTATTATTTTTTATTTCATAAGTTATTTTTCATTTGTTTAATATTTCCCTTTAATCATTATATTGGAAGGGCCCCAGTCATCAACACATACATGACATGATGATTACATTGTACATACAAATATACATATCTACATGAATATTAAAAAATATATAATAATATTTGATATATGATACATAAAAAATATTAAAAATAAAATCATATTTGTTGATAAATATGAGAAAATGAGTTTAGTAAGAAATAGACCGTCAATAGTCACACATATTATTGAAACACATGGTTATTAATAAGCATAGAGGTTGTGTTGGTTGAGAGGATAGAATACAATGGTCTTTTCCGGTTTGAGATCAATAATACAATAATATTATGTTTGATAATCTATAATTAGATAAAGCGGAATAGTGGAAAAAAATTATATAAATGTTATTTTCTGTCAAAAATATTTTTTTATTTTTAAAAAGTACAATATTCTATCATAATTTTCTTTGATTTTCTATTTTAATTTATAAAAACTTATTACTTTTTCATTTCAATTTCATTTTCTATGAAAAATATATCAAATTAATCATATTTTTGTGATCTTCAATTTAATACACACACACACACACACACATATATATATATATATATACATATTGCATATAAAAATATTAATATTTAAATATAAAATATTTTTTCATACATTAATTGTGATATATTTTAATATTTAATATATTTTATATTATGATATATTTTTATTTTAAATAATTTTAAAAAAATTATTTTATATAATTATGTAATTTTTTTAAGTAATTATCTTACTATTTTATAATAACTTATTATATTATTATATTATAAATCGTGAAACATACGAAAGAAATACTAATAGATACTTAATAATGAAACTTTGTAATGTGTTTAGAACGAATGAATGAATAACTATTAGTATAGGATAATCCATGAAAAATATATCTTTGTTCACACACAATATTTTTATAAAACATGTATCTTTCATTGTTCACACATTATAATAATCTATAACTATATAAAAGAAGAAAAATTAAAAAAATTTATAGAAATATTATTTTCTGACATAACATCTTTCTAAAAATAGTGTGATATTCAATTAATATTTTTTTACTTTTTCACACTAATTTTTAAAGGCTCCGTTTTTTTTAAATATATCAAATTAATTATTTTTTCTTATCTCCCATTTGATATCCATATTGCATATATAAAAATAAAATATTAATTTTTTAAATATAAAATATTTTTTATACATTAATTATGATATATCTTAATGTTTAAAATATTTTTATATTTTGAGATATTTTTATTTTAAAGAATTTTTATTAAAATTTATTTATATAATTATATATTTATTTAAAAAATTATATTACTATCATTATAATAACTTATTATATTATAATATAAATTGTTGCAACACATGGGAGAAATAATAATAATAATAATAATAATAATAATAATAATAATAATAAACGAATAAATATACTGAATTGAATATATTAATTATACTTGATATCAAACATGATATCAAATTGGGTAAATACCTTATAATGACATATAAGGCCTACCATGCATGCTCACCCCACACAAGGTCAATATAAATTTGTAAGCATTGAATAATGTGCAAAATATAAATAAATAAATAAATAACATTTTAAGAAAAAAAAAACTAATATAAATATTAAACGTGAATTCTCACAAGTAGGAGTAGTTGTAAACCTACCCTTCCAAGATTCGTTTCAAAGTTCTCTTCTATATATTCAACCTGACTCCCTTCCGTAGAGCAAAACCAGCCCTTCTTTGTACCTCAATCTTCCACTAAAATGGTGACTTTCAAGGCCACTCATATAGTCCGGCCGGCGGAGCCGACCCCCAATGAGATTCTGTACTTGAATGCTTGTGACCAAATCAAGGACATAACTCACACGCCGACTATCTACTTCTATAGGCACTCGCCCGCCTTGGACGCCGGCGACGCTGTTTCCAGGTTGAAAGAGTCTCTCAGCAAGGCCCTGGTGCTGTTTTACCCGCTGGCGGGCCGCCTGAACTGGGCTGCGGAAGGCGGCAGCAGGGTGGAGCTCCACTGCAACGGCAAGGGCGTCCCGATTTTCGAGGCGGAGTCCGACGAGGCGGTGGATGATTTCGGGGATTTTACTCCGACGCCGGCGATCCAGACATTTATTCCGTCAGTGGATTACACTACTCCGATTGATGAGATCCCTATGGTTATAGTGCAGCTGACCAGATTCCGCTGCGGCGGAGTTAGCATAGGCCTCGGGATCTCCCATGTCATGGCGGATGGGCCGAGTGCTCTTCATTTTGTTGACGAGTGGGCGAAGCTTGCGCGCGGCGCTGACCCGATTGTTCCACCGTCCCTGGATCGGAATGTGTTGGAAACTGACAAGCCATTGACTTCAACTTTCGACCCGTCCGTGCTCCGCCCCCCGCCTACTCTGATAGGCCAGGAAGACAACATGGAGCAGCGGAAGAAGCCGATCACTGTCGCTTTTCTAAATCTGGCCAAACTGCAGATCGAGAAGCTCCGGAACAAAGCCAACCTCGATTTCGACAGCAGCAGCAGCCGCGGATACAGCAGATTCGAGGCCGTCGCGGCCCACATCTGGCGGTGCACCAGCAAAGCACGCGGCCACATCGCCGAGCAGCCGACGAGCCTCCACTTTGTCGCCGACTTCCGCAACAAACTGCAACCGCCTCTCCCCCGGAACTTCTTCGGAAACGCCCTGATTCGCGTCGAGGCCAACGATAACTCCGAAAGCCTGCTCTCAAACTCGATCGGCGCAGCTTCGAAGAAAATCCGGGAAGCCGTGGAGAAAGTGACAGATGAAACAGTGAGAGCTTACCTGGAGTTCCTCAAGGGGTTGCCGGACGTGGGGCGATTCAGGTCGCTGGACAACAGCGGCCGGCCAAAGGGAGATTTCTACGGCAACCCTAACCTGGCCATCATAAGCTGGACGGCACTGCCGCTGTACGGCACGGATTTCGGGTGGGGAAAAGAGATTCACATGGGACCTGGATCCATGGGATTTGATGGGAAAACTTTTATCATCCCGAGTCACGATGGTAATGGCTCTTTTAATATTGCAATTTGGTTGCAGGAAGAGCACATGCCTGCTTTCAAGAAATGCTTCTACGATGATATATGATACAAAATTTTTGGCCGGGAAGAAACCCATCTGCCTCTTCCTCCTC
The DNA here is from genome assembly GCA_028749325.2 of Caryopteris x clandonensis. Taxonomy (NCBI): domain Eukaryota; kingdom Viridiplantae; phylum Streptophyta; class Magnoliopsida; order Lamiales; family Lamiaceae; genus Caryopteris; species Caryopteris x clandonensis. Next base: position 1,546,642 of record JAPYKT020000001.1, read on the forward strand.
TGTTCTTCTCTCTCTCTCTCTCTTCATTTGTCTTTCTTCATTTTTTGGATATCTGTTGTTCATTTGAATCTGGTTAATTGCTGTTTATGGAAAAAGGCTTCTTCATTATTATATATTTAGATTCATCTCTCCTCTTTTTCTGAAATGCTCTTATCTTGTAGATGTTTATTGGTATTTCAATTTTTTTGTAGTTAATTTAATTACAACAATTCTACATTCATAGTTTATTTTTCCTTTTATATATATTATAAAAACTTATTTATATTTTTAATTTAAAAAATATATTTGAAAAGTCAAATATAATTTAAAAAATTATATTTGATAATTCAAATATAATTAAATAAGAATTATATGACTTGTTAATAATTTCAGATGATAATTATACTTAAAGAAAAAGTTAAGCTAAAACGAATGAATGACATAAGTAAATATAAATATTTATAATAAATTGTATATTAATGTTATTGAAAAAATTAATACTCCTAATCATGGCATCAATCCACCAAAATCGAATTGATTTTGATTTTGAAACTGCTGGCTCTCAAAATCGTAAAAAATAAAACCAAAATTAATTGTAAAAAATAAAACTAAAATTAATTGGTGAAGGTAGAGCTAAAATCAAACCTGCACATAGCCAAAATCGAAAATGTGCGGAGGTCTAGATGCCCCAGTTTCCCTTTTTTGCTTCTGTAACAAGTTAATGCGTAGGTCTTTTCTGTTCCGTGGATTTAGGGGATCAAGCTTAATTGCACAGCGTCAGAATTCATTTTTATGATTAATCTTTCATTTTAAATTTGTTAGTTAATAATATCATTAAAATATATGTGTAGTGATAATAATAATAATAATAATAGTAATAATAATAATAATAATAGTAAAACAAAGAAAAAATCCTGACGGTGCGACAAGAAAAAAGTTATTATTTGAAGGTAAAAAGTATTTTATTTTAATAACTGTAAAAAGTCCTTCAAATGTTATTTTTCAAAAGAAACTTGAAGGTCTTTTTGTTAAAACTCTGGATCTCAAATTCACTACATAAATAAATAATTACGAAATAAGGAAAAAAAATAATAACAATACATAACACAAGAATTTAAATGAAAACTTTAAAATAAAAAAATTAAGATCTTCCGAAAGAAAAAAATACTTCCTTATGAAAAACCTTACAATTATACATACATGTTGTCTATACAGTAAAACACTACACCCGTACAAATATTGAACTAATTCACATATTTCTCTCAACTATCAATACTAAAGAAAACTCAATTACATACTAAAGAATACAAAAAATTACTTAGAAGAATCAATTACAAAAATTAAAGTGTCTTTGATTGGTATACTTGAAAGACACACTAATGAATTTCTTAAATAATCATAAAAAAATCTTCAAGATTATTTAAAAAACAATGTGTAATAAATTTTCTTTTATTTTTGGCACATATCACAACAAATTCCACGTTAGCAAAAATAAATAAATAAATCATTGCCTTTACCGATCATCATAATTCTCGATCATCATAATTCTCAATGTTAATATTAAATAAATTCACTACATCCTGCATCATGCCAGGTGAAATGTTCTGTGAAAATCTTCATCATTCACAATGTTAATATTAAATTTAGAGTTATTTGCGTATTAGTTCACCATTTTCTAGGCGGTTCTATTTTTTTTTATTTTTTTTTAAGTGTCAATTTTCAACACTTTCACAAAACTACTTCTGAATAACAAAAAAAATTCCTCCCTTAGTTAACTGTCATTATTGTTGCATTTTCTATTGAAATGGAGCCTTACTTCTCACTTCTATCCTTAGTCGAACGTTTTTCGGTGGTTTCAGTGAAAAGTATTGTTTCCTTTTTATATGGTAAAATCGGTTTAATGTGCTCCTAGAAATGTGGAAACAAAAAGATGAGTCTCAATGCTTTATCTTCACCTTTTATTTTTAATTCAATTGCCTCCAGTTCAGTGATGATGAGATGATTTGAAATTTTACACCCTCATCCATCTGTAATGTGTGATATTGCTCTTTCAGGTACAATTTATTTGAGATATCTTTTGGTTGGTATCGTGCCTAGCTTTCCACAATTCCTTAGCATTTGAAATCTCATGTACATTTGGACGAACATTCTTGGTCAGACTCAGACATATTATACTAGCGATTCTCAAATTCATCTTCTATCAATCTTACAATAGTAGAACCTTAGTCAAAACTATCTAACTTGCTGTAATCACCTAACGTGGACCATGACATTCCTCATAGAGCCTTGTGTAACTCGACTAGTATCAACATACTTTTTACTTGTATTTTCCATAAGTCTAAGTGATTCTTCCTTCAATTTTCTATACCTCAAAACTTATTGAATTTGAAAACCTTAACATACTTACTCAACATTTTTAATCTACTAATGACCGACTCAAAGAAGAAAAAAATTTGATGTATGCAATAACCAAATAGCATAGTCAAATTTTAAAAGATTCGAATTAGAGCTTTGATACAATTTTTTAGGCAGTAAAACTCGAGATCTCACATTCACCCATAAAGGAAAATAAATAAACAATTGAGAAATAAGATGAAAAAAACTTCAACACAAGAATTTATACGGAAACACCAAAAGCAATGAAAAACATCCATAGTGAGAAAAAAAAATACTATTACATGAAAAAACTTATAATCATACATACACTCTCCATCTCACACTAAAAATATCGTGCTACCTTTGACTATTTGACATTTTTCTTCTAATTCTCCGCACTAGAGAAAATTTAACTATATACTTGAAAAAAAAAAATAATAATAATAATAAGAAAAACCAAATATAAAAATTAACATGCACTTCATTGGTAATAGCCATAGAGAACCTCAAAATTTTGCTTGAAAATTCATGTGAGATAAATTTCTTTTATGCTTAGCACAAGTCACAGCACGTTTTACATGTGAAAACACGAATAAATTGGCAATAGGTCTTCAATTATACGTCTGATAAGTATCCCATGGAAAAGGATGGCCCCCCAATCAATCAAATTTCATCTGGATTTTAATTTTTATCCCAAGTCTAAAAATATGAATATATTATTATATGTTAAAATAATAAAAATGATCCATGATAAATAATTCTTATCCCGATTAAACAAGCCTAGTATACGCAACTTAATATGATAAATTGTAAGCAAAATTTAGCACTTAATATGATACACCATATTTAATTTAGTACATAATTTTATTAAAAAAATTATGGGTCATGACTCATTAGTGAGGTCATAATTTAAGTGAAATTTCAGTGATAACGTAGGATTGAACTACCTGGAAATTAAATTGAATTGAAATAAGGAGAGAAACAAAAATATAAATTTATAAAGTATAATTAATACATAATTTAAATATAATATTATGTGGTACTCATTTATGCAATTTTGCTGTTGAATCGTAGTTAATTGAATTTCAGGGCCGTAACGAGATTCTCATTTATTGCACATTAAATTAGTCTACATCCATAATTGTTCTCACTTTAAAAATTATAAAACTAACATCACTTCCTTAATAATAATAAAAAAATATTTAAATCGAAAGGAGCAAGGCTCTTTGTCGAGATTCGAAGAAGAAGGCAATTTCAATCTTGATCTTTAAAATTTGCAATTAATGTGCTGTTGCTGCAGGGTCGTTGGCATTGAATTTCTGAATTCTGTATTTATGTAGCTGGGCACGCCACCATATTATTGCCCATTTAATATAAATGCATCTTTCATACAAGTTCAGAGATACCACAAGCTTTCAATTAGTACGAGAAATAATCAGAAAAAGATTTAGGCAAACCTCACCAAACAACCCGGACCACTTATGTTTGTTGGGAGTTTGAATTTTCTATTTTAATATGTTTGTTTATTTTTTTATTTTTAATAATATTTTATATTAATTAAGAATTTTATTGAATACACATTTATGATAGTTATTGTCTTGTATAAGATGAATTATATAATATTATTTTATGTTTTAAAAAAGAGTCATGTTTGGTAACAAACCAATATTTTTCTTTTTAAACTTTGGTCAATATATATGAACGTACAACTTCTTACCACTGTCAAAATATATTTGTATAATTTTTTTGTATTAATTTGAATTATTAATTCATATAATTTATTTGTGAAATAAAAAAAAATTAATTTGAACTTTGACTAATTAAATGTGCATAGTTTATTTTTGAAAGAAAAATATAATTTTTTAAAGACGAAAAATACAATATATAGAATTATTACTTCATGAAATTGATGGTGGTCCCATCATAACACGTCAAGTTTAAAGGAGCGCGACTTACTAAAGATGACTCAGCAAAAGTTAGCAAAAGCTTTATATCCGTAGATTTCATCATTATACTATAGCCTCGAATATAATATGTGGTAATTCTTAATAATTTTTGTGGTCTATTATTAAAATATTTGAGATTGCATTATTAGTTTGATCATTCTAATTTTTTATTATATATTAATTATCTTCTAGCAATTGTGTAATCATCACTAACTTCTTTATATATAACTATTGATTATTTAATACGTATGTTTTTTAATTTAGTTGAAACTCTTTTATATTATCATGTCAAATTTATTAATCTAAGTTAATAAATTTATTTTATTGTATATTTAAGCCACACAATTAATGTAAAATTGAAATTTATAAAATATACATAAAGAATAAAATATACAAATCAAAATATATGAGAAACTTTCATATTTATCAGGATATATTCGAATATTATTCGCGATATATTTGTCTATGTTATCATAAATTGAAAATTGCAAATTTTAATCATAATCTTTATTTTTTGTTTAAAAAGTTGTGATAAACACGAGAATATTGGAAAAAGTAAAAAAATGGTTGCTATGGGCCTGACCATCTACCGCCGTCTGCATTACTTTAGTGTAAATTTTGCATCACTTTATCGTAAAATTTCAATATCCTCTCCAACAGTTTGAACTACTTTCTCCACTAAAACATAATATTACAAAATAATCTTTATAATTTCTTTACTTTTAATATTTATTTTTATTACTAAATATTTGTTAAAAACATTGTATATATGTAGTTTTATTTAACATTAAATTTTGAGATAATATTTATTTTACTTTATATTCTTAAACTTTCATATTAAAAAAATATATGTAAAACTGAATGTCAGATAATATTGTGCAATTCTATTTAAATTTGTATATAATATTTCAAATCTGATGTACTTATTTAAATTAATTAATTAAGGTTGCTCATGTATTATTAGTGTTTCAAAACCTAAATAGATACCCTCTCTTGATGATATAGTAGGCTCATTTCCATTTTCGCAAAGATTTAAGGAATTCTAGGTAATGGCAGTGGAAATGTAAAATATCTACCCTATATTTCCTTTATTGACATCTATAAGTATATCTCTACAATTAGTGAGAAATTCTTTTCGGTCAGGTTGACCAAGGGTATTATAGGAATATACATATATATATATATATATATATATATATATATATATATATATATATATATATATATAGTTAGAAATAGGGTTATTTCTATGAGCAAATATAAAAGGAAAGTGAGCATATCAAATTGGGAAGGAAAGAGTATAAGATTATTCGAATTTGAATTATTATTCGGACAGTTCATATTTGGATGTGAATTCAGAAATTGAATCAAATAAAATTATTTGATTTGCTTGCATTTCTAGTATTTTGTGTTGAGGTTGTGTAGTACCCGAACCCGAATATTATTATAGCATAGTTGGAATTTATGGAATATTAGTTTTATGATTTATATGATTATATGATTTAATGATTTATTGATTAAATTATGGATTAATATGATTTACATGTGAATACTTTGAATTGTTATCTAATCAAATTTAAATTGGATATTATATGATTTATTGATTAAATTATTGATTCATATGATTTACGTGTGAATACATTGAATTGTTATCTTTAAATTTTAATTGATTGTGTGTTTAATTTTATTAAGTCCAAAACTCAAGCTTTGGAGCCCAATAGAAATTTAATCAGATATAAATACATAAAAAAATAATCAATTTAAGATTAATGCTTATTTAACAAACACTTCTAGGTAAGGTTTGTTTAGAATTTAGGTTTAGAGTCATGGTGGCTGGCGCCATTGTGCCGTTGCTGTTGGAAATTGGCAAAATACAATGGTTAGGGTTGCAAAACCCAAATTCAACCACCATTGCCGCCATAGTCAACGCCCATAGGGGCTGGCACCGACATGGAAGTGAAGCCCTCAACCCTATGGTTTGGGCCCCTCAATCAATATGATCGGCGGTGTTCAAGTCGCAACCTAAACCCTAGTTTCTGCACCGCAACCATCCTTATATTTTCTACAAATTAAATTGAGTCTTTATGTTTACTATTGTGGTCTATTAACTTAGAGGTATTGTTCTATACTTCAAACCTATATTATGCCCTAAAAATTCAGGCAAAAATCGAGCTCGTTTGATGCCCAATTTATTGTGAAGTTGCACGCATGTACGAAACATTATTGCACACATATATAAATTTGGACCAACTCTTGGTAGTAATTAAGGGTAGGGTTGTTAATGAGCTGAGCTGAGCTCAAGTCTGGGCAGACTCGACTGAAGCTCGCGAAGCTGACTTGAAGCTTGTCGAGTTCAAATATTAAGTTCGGTTCTAGCTCGTGATATGCTCGGCTTGGCTCGGCTCGAGTTCGTGATATGCAATTGCAAGCTTGGCTCGACTCGAGACTCGAAGCTAGAGTTCGGCTCAGCTCAAAATTCAAGTTTATTTTCTAAAGATTTATTTTAGTGTTTTATTAATACGATTTATACATGTTTCAACATTTTCTTAACTATTTTTATCCTTTTCAAGAAAAATACATGAACTTAACATTAAAAAATAATAAATTCAACATCTCACAACCGAAACAGTTCAAAGTTTAGTCCATTAAAAAGTCTCACAATAAATAATACTTTGTAACTTCATAAGTAGAACATTATTACAAAATAATCAACAATTGTCTTCTTCCTTGTAATTCTTCTTACTTCATGTCTTTTTTCATAAGTTTTTGTAAGTTTGGTTGAGTAAAAAATTACTTATTACTCATTTGTTGGGATATATATATATATATATATATATATATATAATTTAATTAAAAAATAATTGAGCTTGTACACGAGCTTTTGAGCCGAGCCTAAGTAAGTTTGGCTTGGCTTATTAATGTTTCGAGATCAGCTCAAGCTCGAGTCAAGTCTAATTAAGTCGAGCTTTGATCGAGTCGAGTTTGAGGAGCTCGCAAACCAACTTGACTCATTAACATCCTTAATTGGGGGTACACCTCGTGGGAGCAGGCACCAGTGGGGGTTGAAGGGCTTAGGTCAAAAATCGTGCCCTCGCCACCAGGCGTGGTGGCGCTGGAGAAGGATTAGGGCTGGCCGGTTTAGGGTTTAAAGTTGGGGGATAATGGTATGTTTTATTATCTATTTATTTTATTTTGTTCCAAAACATTCAATTTCAATCAAAGCACTTCCTAGAAATTACAACCTAACACCGATCAATTTTTGGATTGATTAAACTAGTCCTTTTAAAAGTGATAGTTCAGTCCTCCAACTACAAACAATCATAAATGCTCTTTCTAAATTCGATTAACCTCAAATTAGTGGAAAAATATCACAAAAATTTCATACTTTATATAGTATGGTGTTGAGAAACCCAAGGTTTCTTGTCTATACAGTATGGTGTTGAGAAGCCCAAGGTTTCTTGTCTATACAGTGCACAGTCCCCTACCCCTAGACTAGAATCAGGTCAAACCCAAATAAGAACCTCATTTTACACCTCTTATAAAAAATAGTCCATGTTTTCACTTCTTAAAGTGTCCTATGTCAGTTTACAAAGTTTTTAGCGAGCAAAGAATTAAATATATATCGAGTAAGATTTTTAATTATTTAAAGAGCTTAAAATTAAATTTATTCTACTGCACGAGTTTGGAGACCCCAAGTTTAGGACAAACCACACTTGAAGTTACCATAATGACATAAATCGAGATTTAAAAGATGAGATTAAATATTGGATCGTAATATATAATGACATAAATGATTACATGACGAAAAATCTGTAGTGTTTATGAAGAAATTTCAATCCTAAGTACTTTTGGGAGTTAACTACTTGTGTGGAATAGACATATTAACATATGTAATTAATCTACGGATTATATACACTTTGGAAAAATGGATATCTATGAATTACACGCACTTTGAGAAAATGAGTAATTTAATCATGTAATTGTCTTATAACAAAGAACATGAACGAACTTGGATTTAATAAATAAGATATTCAATAATAGTTGAAAGCATGATCCTAAGATTCATTTTTGTTTCATACATTTGGTTCACATCTCTAATTTTTTAATTACTAGTTATTGAGTGTTTTTGTTCTATTTTATTATTTTACTTTTTAGTTGATTAATTATTCACTCATTTTGTTAATCTAAATAAAGTAAATATAACATGTGCAAGACTTTGCAACAAGTCCTAATCCTTTTGGGATGCGACCTTGCTTGATACTATATGTAACCACTGTGTGTATTTTTGGGATATGTTAAAAATTCTAGCGACTAAGTTTTTGCATGCCCTAATATTGATGTGCTTTTATGTGTACTATAATAAGTAAATGATATATATATTTTTATAAAATTTTCATGATGAGTTGGTCTTTGGTGATCAAATACATGAATCTTCTTACATTTAAATGAGCTGATTCGATCCGCAAAATTTAAAAACTTGCGAATTGCACCTGATGGGGTTTTTTTGCACACATAATGTTATTTACTATTATTGATAGAGTTTGGTTATAATAATAATTATCAAACCACTATCGGTATGGTGCCTTTTTGAAGCTCTATGTGCAAGAAAGTTTAGATCATTTGGGGTAAAAGGCAAAATCCCTCGCCCCCAGGGCCCCCACCCCCCGGTCCGACAGATATTGGTGGAGGAATTAAATCATGCCACCCCCCGGTCCGACAGATATTGGTGGAGGAATTAAATCATGGTAACTCAACTCCCACACTGCGGCTGCCAGGACTCGATCCTGCGTCCTTGGGGCAATCTGCCACCCAGGAACCAATTGAGCTGTCCATGCGGACAGAAAGTTTAGATCACTATTCTACTAGAGTGAGGTTGAAAGGCAAAAAATGACAGTCAAGGTGTATGATAGTGAACCAAATCAAGATGTCTCAAGATTGGCAAAAATCATATACATGTACGTACGAATTATTGAAAAATACACTTAGATTCATTTATACATAACTTTTTGAAAAATGTGTGTGGTATCATGAGATATTTAATACCCATATTATACTCTCCTCACATAATACTTTTTGAATCATGCTATAATTTAATAAATATCTAAAAAAATATTCATAAGAATAAGCACATGTCATAAGTTTAGATAATCAATGTGAGACAATTACGAAAAATACTACTCAATGTTAAGTACCAATTTATATATATATATATATATATATATATATATATATATATATATTTAATTTTAAAAAAATATATTCTTTTATATATAATTAAGATATCTTAAATGTATATGACATAAATATAAAAATAATGTTATAATAACTTAAACTTAACTCATAGTTCAAAGAGTCATAATATATTCTATAATACAAACTAAATTATTATATTAAAAAAAAAAAAAAAACTACATAATACTTTCATTTGAAGCTTAATAATGTAATTCTTCATATAAAAACAATAGTAATATGAAGTGTATGCTTACTCCCAAATCATTTATAATATTTGTAATATACTCGTATAATCATAAAGTCATACAATATTTACAATTTTAACCAATATTTTAATCATAATTTATATATATATATAAACAAAATGACTTTTTTCCAATTCTGTTTTCCCGCCTAAACTTTATTATTTATTTAGAATAATTATATTATTATTAAATTAAAATTAGACCTTTTTATTAGAGAAATTTTGATTCGATTTCAAAATCTAAATTATTCCACAAATTTAGGTGTTTCAAAATTAGATGAATATACTGCAATATTTAATACATGATTCGAAATCTATATATTTATTGAATATTAATCAAATCACTGAGTTATAAAATTAAAAAATATATGAAATCCAACAAATATATCACTCAATTTTCTCGATTCATTTTATATAAATATATATATATATATGTATATATTTATAAGTAAAATTACTTTTTTAAATTTTGTTTTTTCGGCCTAAATTTCAACCACATAAATGTAAAACTATATATATTTATACAACTCTTTTAAGATACATTATTACAATTTAATGAAAATATCAACAATCTTCAGGATTTGCTAAGTTTCTGTTGTTCAACATAAATAAATTAGAATTTTAAAGAATTTTTGTTAATTCATAATATATTCAAAATAAGAAATAAATTTGTTAGGAACGTGAAATTATTATAGTTTCATTATATTATAGTAAATCATTAACAATTTTTCTATAATTAAACTTCAATTATTTAAAATCACCCAATCACGTGGATAAAATCAGATTTTGTCAAATATGAAATAAATTTTCCACAATCTTACCATAATTCAAAATTATTTCTCATTTTTTTCTCTCTCTCTTATTTCTATATATTTTATCAAGATTATTACTAAATATTTTAAGGTCTCTCTTTTTTGTTCTTCCTCCTCATAAAGTGTTTTACGTTTTGTATTTTGAGAAAATAAATGGTAAAACATGTACGATAATATGTGTCATATTTCAATTGTTACAAAAGCCTATACTCTTTAAAATATTAATTTTAGGTTCATTTTATTTTAAAATTTTTTATTCACCTGTTGCTTTCAATTTATCATAAACATATTTAATTTTCTTAACTATTTTTCTTTCTTATTTTGAAAAGTCCGTCAATCGCTTTCATGTTTCGTTTGATTATTTTTGTGATTTTCTGTTAAGATTTGCTAATTATTTTGACGTATAAGCACCGTGCGATTTTTCTTTAGCTTTCAAAGTATTTGTTTCTATCAAATTTCTAATTTTGTAATATTATTACATTTAATTAGCAATTTGCAAAATATTTTTGTCCTTAATTTGACTATGTAATTGGCAAATTTTACGAGATCTGTACAAATCTTTATTTTCTTTAATCTGCTGATATGGCTATTTTTTTAATTTAATTTGATTCAACCTTCTATAAATTGTGGATATCATGCTTATTAATTTGTGAACAAGGCTAATTCTAATAGAAGAAAAGATTAAACATAAAATTACAACAAATTATACTCATTACACAAAAAAATAATCACTGAATTACAAATCTACACATTCTATAATATACTATATAACTTGAATATATGATTATATTACAAAATATAAAAAAACAATAACTTATGTGCATCACACATTCTCACACTAGTATATATTAAAACAAAATGATTTTTTCCAATTCCATTTTTCCGCCTAAATTTTATTACTTATTTAGATAATTATATTATTATTAAATTAAAATTATACATTTTTATTTTAGAATTTTGATTCAATTTCAAAATCTAAATTATTCCACAAATTTAGGTGTTTCAAAATTAGATGATATCAAGATGAATATACTGCAATATTTAATACATGATTCGAAATCTATATATTTTATCGAATATTAATCAAATCACTGAATTATGAAATTAAAAAAATATATGAAATCTAACAAATATATCTCTCAATTTTTTCGATTAAAAAAAAATCTATATATATATATATAAGTAAAATTACTTTTTAAAATTTTATTTTTTCGACCTAAATTTCAACCATATAAATGTATAATTATATATATTTATGCAACTCTTTTAAGATACATTTTTACAATTTTATTGAAGAGATTAATATCAACAATCTTTAGGATTTGCTTAGTTTCTGTTGTTCAACATAAATAAATTCGAATTTTAAAGAATTTTTGTTAACTCATAATATATTCAAAATAAGAAATAAATTTGTTAGGAACGTGAAATCATTGTAGTTTTATTATATTATGAAAAATCATTAACAATTTTTCTATAATTAAACTATCAATTATTTAAAATCACCCAATCGCGTGGATAAAATTTGATTTTGTCAAATATGAAATTAAATTTTCAACAATTTTACTATAATTCAAAATTATTTCTCATTTTTGTCTCTGTCTTCATTCTATATATTTTATCAAAATTACTACTAAATATTTTAAGGTCTCTCTGTTTTGTTCCCTATCCTCTAGAAGTGTTTTGCATTTTCTGTTTTGAGAAATAAATGGTAAGATATGTATGATAATATGTGTCATATTTCAATTGTCACAAAAGCCTACATTCACCAAAATATTGTTTTTAGTTTTATTTCATTTAAAAAAAAAATTATTCACCTGTTGCTTTCAATTTATCATAAACATATTTAATTTTCTTAAATATTTTTCTTTCTTATTTTTAAACAAAAAGTTCGTCCATCTCTTTCATATTTTATTTGATTATTCTTGTGATTTTATGTTGAGATCTGCTAATTATTTTGACGTATAAGCACCATGCGATTTTTCATTAGCTCTCAAAGTATTTGTTTCTATCAAATTTCAATTTTTTGTAATATTATTATATTTAATTAGCAATTTGCAAAATAGTTTTATCCTTAATTTGACTATGTAATTGGCAAATTTTACGAAATCTGTACAAATCTTTATTTTCTTTAATCTGCTGATATGGCTTTTTTTTAAAAATTTAATTTGATTCAACCTTCTATAAATCGAGGCTAATTCTAATAGAAGAAAAGACGAAACATAAAATTACAACAAATTTACTCATTATACAAAAAAATAATCACTGAATTACAAATCTACGAACTTCTATAATATACTATATAACTTGAATATTTAATTATATTACAATATAAGAAAAAAATATCTTCTGTGCATCGCGCAGGTCTCACACTAGTATATATAAAAACAAAATGACTTTTTTTCAATTTTGTTTTCCCGCCTAAACTTCATTACATAATTTAGAATAACTATATTATTATTAAATTTAAATTAGATATTTTTATTCTAGAAATTTTGATTCATTTTCAAAATCTAAATTATTCCACAAATTTAACTGTTTCAAAATTAGATGATACCAAGATAAATATACTGCAACATTTAATATATGATTTGAAATCTAGATATTTTTATCAAATATTAATCAAATCATTGAATTATAAAATTCAAGAAATATATGAAATCTAATTAATATATGATTTGATTTTCTCGATTCATTTTATCAAACCAAATATATATCTACATCTATATATATGTGTATATATATATATATAAGTAAAATGACTTTTTTAAATTTTGTTTTTTTGGCCTAAATTTCCATCTTATAAATGTAAATATATATATTTATTTAACTCTTTTAAGATACATCATTTCAATTTAATTGAAGATATTAATATCAACAATTTTTGGTATATGCTTAGTTTCTGTTGTTCAACATAAATAAATTTGAATTTTAAGAAATTTTTGTTAACTCATAATATATTAAAAATAAGAAATAATTTTGTTAGGAACGCTAAATCATTGTAGTTTCATTATATTGTGGAAAATCATTAACAATTTTTGTATAATTAAGCTATCAATTATTGAAAATCACCTAATCACGTGGAGAAAATATAATTTTGTCAAATATGAAATTAAATTTTCACTGATCTTATCATAATTCAAAATCATTTATCATTTTTGTCTGTCTCTTCTTTCTATATAATTTTTAGGTTTATTTTATTTTCATATTTTTTTATTCATCTGTTGCTTTCAATTTATCATAAGTATATTTTATTTTCTTAACTATTTTTCTTTCTTATTTTTAAATGAAAAGTTCGTCAATCTCTTTCATTTTTCGTTTTGATTATTTTTATGATTTTCTGTTGAGATCTTCTAATTATTTCAACGTATAAGCACCGTGTGATTTTTCATTAGCTTTGAAAATATTTGTTTCTATCTAATTTCAATTTTTTGTAATATCATTACATTTAACTAGAGTGAGACCTGTGCAATGCACAGAAGATTTTTTCATTATATTTTGTAATGTAAGTATATACTTAAATGATATATATATATATATATATATATAGCGAACGAAATCATTCAAGCATATAAATTCAATACTAATATTGGATTTACAAAAAAAAATTAAAGAATCCAATTTTAATGTTGTTGTGGATAAAAAGAAAAAAACATATAATTTGCTTAATATAAAATGAAATAGATAAATAAAAATGTACCTAATGTTCAAGAATCAAACAATTGTACGTGAAAGAATTAGGTAGGACAAGCAAACATATCATAAATAATAGATAACAAATTACGTTAAATATATACATATATATATATATATATATATATTAGCAATTTGCAAAATATTTTTTGTCATTAATTTGACTGTGTAATTTGGCAATTTTTATGAGATCTGTACAAAATTTTATTTTTTTAATTTGCTGATATCGCTATTTTTTTAATTTAATTTAATTAAACCTTCTATAAATCGTGGATATCATGCTTACCAATTTATGAACGAGACTAATTCTAATAGAAGAAAAGACGAAATATAAAATTACAACTAATTTCTACTTATTATACAAAAAAATAATCATTAAATTACAAATCTACACCTTCTACAATATATCATATAACTTGAATATATGTTTATATTACAAAATATAAGAAAAAAAATATTTTTTGTGCATCGCAAAAGTCTTACACTAATTTTGTCAAAAAAAAAAAAATTCAAAATATACTTCAACGTATAAAATGAGGAATTATTCGCGTCCCTATCTTACTAAGTAAGATAATGTTAGTTCACTTCAAACATAGGTTAAAGTGAATGTATAAACACGTGGGTGAAGGGACTTAGAGAGTTCAAGAATACATGTTTACCTAACAAGCTACTAGTGCTGGGTAGGTGGTGACTTGGTGGCGGCTGCGAGGGTTTGACTTCGTGTCATCTATACCCCGCCAACTTGTTGTGATGTATGAGATAATAAGAATCGTCCCTTCTTACACTAAAACCAGACATTCTTTTCAGAATATAATAAGAATATTATAAACCACTATATGGAAACTAATTTGTATTTATCTCAATTAAATATAATTAAGAAGTTAATAACTAATCATAAAAAGTTAGTGAATAAAAAAATTAAATAGTAATATTATTTAAACATGAATACAACACCACCATGGTAGTTTTTGTTTATTTGTTATTTGCTTGGGTCGGGCCTATCTAAACTCCTAACTCTTTATAAGTGTATTAATAAAAATCTTGTACGACTCACAATATATCTAAATTCTCAACTCTTTATAAGTGCATTAATAAATCTTGTACGTTTTGAGAGCAAGATAACTTATAATGAATCAGAGTTTGCGAAAACTGGAAAATTCCATCTATTGAAAATTAAGAGGCTCTTATATAGCCTTTACAAGCATAACAAAAATAAGAAAGGGTTAAAAAATGGTTAACAACCTAACAATCATAACAATCATAACAAAAAATGGTTAACAACTTAACAATCATAACAATAAATGGTTAACAACCAAACAACCTAAAACCTTCCAAGAAATGGAAGTTAAAGCAGTTAGTTTCTAGAAGCAACTTTCGTACCGACTCTTCAGTACGAATCATAATATGTCAAAATTTTCAGATCTTTATAGAAATATTAATACATCTTGTATAATATTAAAATTAAATAAATATATTGATACATTCCGTATATTATATAATTACTCTATATATTATTAATCCAAAAATCCAGTTTGTTAATAAATCAACATTTTTAATTTAGGGCCGCAATTATTTAAAAAATATAAATTTATATTATACATTTTATTTTATCCGTTAATTTATTGTTTGATTATATATGTTGCTTATAAAATAAAAGTTTCAGTTTTAACTTTAACTGATAAAATATAGTAAGATCTGAATCCTCTAATATACTTTATGATACATTTAGAATAAAAACGATAAACATTAAATATAAATATAAATCACCATAAGACGTGTCACTATTTTCTGTAAATGTAGCATAAAAATAAAATATAATTTGTTAGATGTGATTCTTCCTTGTTTCTGTCGATAATGCTACCATAAAAGGGACCATTTTTCTTTTTGTCAACATACCAGCTATTATTTCATTGATACCGTTACAGTTTTTCTTTTACGGACCCCTAAAAATGTGTAATAATAACACACGTAGAATTGGATCCATATATTCCGGGTCAATTAATAAATAAACATATTAACACACTAACTTTTAAATATGTCCAATTGAAAAGATTACAAATAAAGTCAAAATATTCATATAAAGTACATAAAATCAGGTGATTAAATAATATAATAAAATTATTCCCAATGTTTAAATATCATCGTAGAAGCACTTTTTGAAAGCATCAATATGCTCCTCCTGCAACCATATGGCAATATTAAACGAACCACCCCCTTCACGATCTGGAATAATGAATGTTTTCCCGTCGAACCCCATTGGGCCTGGGCCCAAATGGACTTCGTTCCCCCACCCAAAATCTGCTCCATAGAGTGGCAGCCCGGTCCAGCTTATGATCGCCAAGTTCGGGTTTCCATAGAAATCTCCTTTGGGCCGCCCATTGTTGTCCAGAGACCTGAACCGCCCCACGTCCGGCAATTCCTTCAGGTAATCCAGGTAACCTCTCACGGTGTCATCTGTAACTTTCTCCACGGCTTCGCGGATTTTCCTGCAAGCTGTGCCTATGGAGTTTGAGAGGAGTCCCCCTGATTTATCGGTGGCTTCTACTCTTATCAGGGCGTTTCCGAAGTAGTTTTTAGGGAGGGGTGGTTTCAATTTGTTGCGGAAATCGGCGACGAAGTGGAGGCTGGTTTGCTGCTCCGCGACGTGGCCGCGGGCCTTGCTGGTGCACCGCCAGATGTGGGCGGCGACGGCCTCGAATCTGCTGTACCCACGGCTGTTGCCGCCGTCTCTGTCGGAGTCCAGGTTTGCTTTGTTGCGGAGCTTCTCGATTTGCAGCTTCGTGAGGCTGAGGAAGGCGACGGTGATCGGTTTCTTCTTCTGTTCCATGCTGTCTTCCTCGTCGATTAGGGTTGGCGGGGGGCGGAGCACCGCCGGGTTGAATTTGATATTCAGAGGCTTATCAGTTTCCACTACTTTCCGATCGAGAAACGGCGGAATAACGGGCTCAGCTCCCCGCGCGAACTTCGTCCACTCGTTGATGAAATGGAGAGCGCTCGGCCCGTCCGCCATTACGTGGGAGATTCCGAGCCCGATACTAACGCCGCCGCAGCTGAATCTCGTCAGCTGCACTATGACCAAGGGTATCTCATCAATCGGAGTGGTGTAATCCACCGACGGAATCAGGGCCTGAACCGACTTATTCGGTGTGAAGTCACCGAAATCCTCCATCGCGGCCTCGGACTCCGCCTCAAAAATCGGGACGCCCTTTCCGTTGCAGTGGAGCTCCACCCTGCTCCCGCCCTCCTCCGACCAGTTCAGGCGGCCCGCCAACGGATAAAACAGCGACAGGGCTTTGCTGAGGGAGTCCTTCAGTATGGAAACAGCATTTACAGCCTCCAACGCGGTGGAATGCTCGTAGAAGTAAATAGTTGGGGTGTGGGTTATGTCTTTGATTTGATCACAAGAGTTTAAGTACATAATCTCATTCGGACCCGGCTCCGCGGGCCGGGCAATGTGGGTGGCCTTCAAAGTCACCATCTCTATGCAAGTATTCAGAAATGCAAGAAGGAGACGATGAGGAAGAAAGGTTAGATGGATCATTAATCCAAACAAAGCAGACTTTATATAGTGAAAAAAATCAAAAGGAATTGGGGAGTCAGGTCACGATTGATTGGTATGATCCAACTTCTCTAAAAATATTATTATTCTATTTTGATTGGGTTGACATTCTGGAACCCAAAGTTGACTCAAACGATAACGCGTATGAGGTTGAATTTAATAAAATCAAATTAGGGTTAGAAAATGACGGTTTACTCGAGGCAAAATATTATATATGCTATTAGGTAAAGATCCAAATCGGTGTTGGTAATAATGAGGATTAAAATTAATTGAAATTAGTTATTATAGTGATTAAACAAGTGTATTATCATACTAATAATTGGAGTGAGGTAGTTGAGTTGAGCCCTTATAATATATATATATATATATATATATATATATATATATATATATATAAATTGATTTAGGATGCAAATAGTTCTGGAAAAATAATTTCTATGTAAATTCAAATTGGCCCCACATACTGCTTGAATGCCAAATTATATTGATTGAAACATTATTTTTATGGCTATACACACTAAAATAAAATAGAGATTAAAATTGTAAAAATACTAATTTTCTATTTTTCCATCCAATTGTGAATTTTGAACAATTTTTTGTCTTTCTATCGATAACTTTGGTGTGCACAGAAATCATTGTGATGTCGCAATCAAGTAGGTTTGCTTTTTTTTTTTTTTTAATAGTATTTTATTAAATATTTTTTTGTTTCTAATATATTTTTAATATACAATATATTAAATTAATCATAATTTCATATTTTTTTAATTTCACATCTATAATGCATATATTTAAAAAGTATTTATTAATGTATTATTTAGGTTAGATTTTATTACTTATTAATATATTATTTTAGAACATGCAATTATTTAAAAATAAATTAATTATTAATATATTAGTTAAGTTATATTTGATTATTTATTGTGGGTAGGACTATTTACATTGGGCGTGAGTTGTAAATAAGAAAAAGTTATATAATTTCTGTATAATATTATTATTTAGATAATTTTATTTTTTAAATATTGTTAATCAATTTATTTTATTTAATTCTTTTATCTTATATCTATTCAATCAGTAAATAAAATCACGAAATTGAGGTCATTAAAGGTCAATCATTGAGGTTGTGATCGAACTTTTTGAAACAACAGATAAGGAGGAGAACGTAATCACGTTGTTTTACTAAATAATGGATAAAAATGTATTTTGTAGGAGATAAATAGTTATTATTAATCATAATTTTTTTATTTTATTTTGAGGGACATGACTATTAGGTGGTTTATATCTGTAAAATTGAGCATTTCTAACTCAATACTACAGTGTTGATGCATAAATACAAACATAATATGTAACACAATATAATATTTGAAATGTTGCTCAACCCTCTCTTGCATTAATTGCTGAAATATTTCTTAATTAAATAAGATTTTACAAAAAAGGGAAAAAGAAAAACTCTAATACCTTATAATTATCAACATTCACAACAAAAATCTTTTGGGCTTTTGGACTAAAAACAATTAAAGGTGTTTGCTTTACTTATTTTTAGTTTTAGAAATTTGCTTTAGTTCAGTAAACCCTAACCTACTTTTTTTTTCCCGTTTAATTTAGCTTTCATTATTATTTCACGAATTTGCCCTTACTTATTTATGGAGATCTTTGAATGAGTAGGGTTATTTTAGTAAAATTAATGGATATAAATATTTTTCCAGCAACCATTCCTATTTAAATTTAACAAAAATTAAAATACTTTTTTTTCCAACCACTATCTACTTTTATTATTAAAAGACTTCTTATACGATCTTTGAAACTAATTATTTTTATAAAAATAGGTGCAACCGCAAATACTCACTGAAATTGATTAAAATTAGTGCCGACATATCAAAATTTCAAACTTAAAAACAGTCGATATATCTTGAAGTTCAATGCATTCATACCTAACAAAAATTCCTGATCATACAATATTTTTGCCTCAAAAAATAAGTTGTATTTATAAAATTAAGATCGGCTGTATGAATTAAAGTAAAATTGTGTTATTTTTCCACAAATAAATTATATTATTATGAAATATGATTTTTATTTTATATTTTTGAATGAAGAGTACATATTAATTGGAAAAGGAAAGAAAAGAAAAAAAGAAATTATATATGAAGCGGTAAGTGTGTTGCAAGTGTATTGTTGCAGAAGAAGTCCAACGTGAATCATTGAGGGTGTCGAGTCTGAACGACTTTCTGCTTTCTGTAATCTTAATTGGACTTTTTGGGTATTCAATATTGGAATAATAAAGAGGTGCTCCTCATCTATCACTTTGCAATATAAATATACAAACCTAATTAATTATTACTTAATTAAAGATCAAATTATTTTCTAATAAAACGTGACACCATGCACCATTTTCTCTTTTGCAATTTACTTTTGTAAACTAATTATTACTTTATCATATTTTATTTGACATTCATATTATATTTTAAAATGAAAAATTAGATATCTGAATGTGATCTTTTTTCTTTGTGAGTTTGGAGTATTTGGTTGGACTTGGGTTTGGTAACTATAGATTTAGATATTTGGGTTGAATTTGAAAAAAAAAATTATTTTATGTGAGTAAAATAAATGTTTTCAAAATAGATTTATTTAGTTTATTCTATTTATTTTTATCTTAATTTATTTAATGAATTGAAGTTTATTTGTATTTGTGTTGGATTTGAGTGTTTGCACTGGATTAAACCTTTAATGAAGGCCTTAATCAATACCGATAAAACTTAATTTGATTTTGTTATAATGACATAAAATAAAGTTAATCAAGTAAATTCACATATAAATATTTCGTAAATAGAATTTTGACATTTTCTCATCCAAATACACTTTAAAATATTGTAAACAAATTTAAATTTTGTAGACTTAAAACAAAATGTTCCTTAATAACTTTTCAAACAAAGCTGAATGTACTGTAAATTTTTTTAGCTGCAATATATTGAATTAATTCTATCTTTTATGGGTTTTTTATTTGACATTAATATTGTATATAATATAATATAAATAGAATCTCAATAAATATATTAGTGGATTGGAATAATTATATCTATACTAATATAATAACATAACCACTTACTAGTAAAATTCTAACAAAAATCAGTTTTTAATTATGATTTTTTTTTTTTACTATTTTTTGTACAAAAACAAAAAGATTAAAGGTGACAACTTATAATTTGCTCAGAATTTTATTTGTTGTTTCTTATAAGATTTTAATGTATAATATATCAAATTAATTATATTTTTAAGATTTTTAATTTAATATTTATGTTGCATATTTTTAAATAAGATATTAAATTTGATAAAAATAATTATTTTTTAGTTGATTGTTTAAGTTAGATTTGTGTATTTTTTGTAGGTTGAATCATTTGTATTGAATTTGAACTACATACAAAAATAAATTTATCTTTTAATAAAACAAAATAGAATTGTTTGTGATGAACATGTTATACAAATATAAAAGTAATGAAATAACTTTGTTGTAAAATATAAATATAAGATTATTATTTTATCTGAAAACTAAAATACATCTATGTATAATTATAAAGTGTACAACATACAATAGTATCTAGTTTAATATATATTAGCGGAGGTCGTTCCAAAATAGAATCAACCATTTGGAAACTAGTTGAAACCGATACAAAATTCATTACACTCGAAACACATATTACGAAGTTGGCCTTGAAGGATAGAATTCTTACCAAGAATCACATATCATTTATGAATATTGATAAGAGATGTGTGTGTGGGCTATCACACAGAATTGTGCAACACTTTTTCTTCATTAGCACTTTCAAGATAGCCGTGTGGTAGAGGTACGAGGTTAATTTAGATGCCATTAATCATGTACTATGTTGGCAAGTTGTTTTAAGTGAATGAATAAAACTTAGACAGGGTCCCTTGTTTGAAGGCAGGCATGTGACATTTTGATTTTCAGTTTGTCTTATTTGAAGAGTGTAGAATTATGTTATATTTGATAATGCAACTTAGATTATTCAAACATTTGTGATGAAGATCAAGACTCGTGTTCACATCATATCATCTTGTATTTTAGATATCGTATTCATACTTGATAGCATAAAGTTTTGATACTTTTTTCGATTTCATACTTTATGGCATATATGTTTTGGGCAAACTTTAAAATGTAGGTACGATTAATTTTAGTTGTGTATAATTTAAAATTTTCAAGAATAATTCTTACACTCTAGTATAATTGTTTCCTTTTTCGGTAATATTAAACGAAAATAATGGTTTTGTTACCTTACGACTTACGTTAGTTTAACAAGTTCCACCCCCAAACCATAAAAATTAATAAAAAAAGATAATAGAAGAGAACTACGAAACCATTTAATTAACATAATCATCCTTAGTCTTTGTACTAATTTGCGTTTTATTGAAAAAAAATATTTTTAAAAAATGTACAGAAAATAAAGTTATTTGCAATCTACAATATGCCATTGATTCAGAATAATTATTATTTTAACTAATTTTTCTTTTGTGCAGTATAAAATTTATAAATATAATATGGACGTATATTAGAAATTAGTAAGTTATTTAAGAAATACTTTTTTAAAAAAAGGCAAAGAAATATAATAAATCTTATCAATGTATATATGATTTGTTGGAAATAGAAAAAGAAAATATAAATAAGTACTAAAACATAATAAATATGTGAGAGCTAATCCATTTACTTATTTAGGGCATGAATATAAAACTCGTGGAAATATTTTTTATCTTTCCATAACAGCAAATTTTATTCGTTTGAATATTATTTCTGGCCTACAATATGTTTAAGATAATATTATCCTGAAAATATAAATTTCTAGTGTGGGTTATAATTTAAAATAATGACTTACAAGCTTACAAAGATTAAGTAAACGGAATTTAGAAATAAACTATATTAATCTTCTTCCCGTTTCGTTGCAACTATATTTTAACAACCACTAGTATAAGGACCTTCTGAACTGGAATAGGAAGAAAGACGAATCAAGGTGGGGCCTCTCTTTGCAAGATGAAATACGTTTTGATTAGTGCTTATGATTGAAACAACTTTTATTTTTTGGGGTAGTATCACCACCAGCACAAAAACACCAACGAACAAAAATAACGAGAACTGGATGCTCACTCATACGCAAAAACAATTTTTATGTCTGCAATTAGAATAATTTATATAGAGACAATAATTTCAACTTCTAAAGGATTCAAGATTAAAAATTAGTGGGTATTGATAACATTTGATGTGTCATATTTAACTCCCTTGAGGTTACAACACAAATTGATGTTCATTACTTCATGAGATTAACTTATGACAGTTATAATGAATTTTGATGTTCACTTGTCCAAGCTCGTATGGGTCTCCAATTAAATATTGAACCAATCTAGTCATGTCCGTTTTCAAGTGGCAAAACTCGATTTCGTTGAACGAAGCCAAATAAAAGCTGCCAAAACCCAAAGCCAGGGTCAAGCAGGAGCTGAGCCAAGCACGCATATGCGTAGCGTTGCTTCGTCCCATAAAAGTTATGTAAAGACATAATAAATGTTTATTTTAACTGTATTTTTTTATAAACAGAATGAAAATAAATAGTTGATGTCTAGATTTTTCTCACCCTTATATACGTGTGTACACGACCACAAGCTCATTCAAGATACACGTGCTACATACAAATTCTTTACTTAAATTACAAAAATATTTTCAAATTTAAAACTGGAAAAATAACAAAAAAAATATAATTTATAGATCGTTTCAGTATTATATTAGTAAAAATATATATAGATTAGAATTGTAAGTTGAATTATATGTTGCCACACTTTGGTCAAAGCCACAGGCCATGAAATGAAGCAATAAACCGATTCTGTTTATTTTCATTTTAAATACAATTGCTTAGAGTAAACGGTAGTCTCAACTTATAAAATTATGGATTCAATTGACTAATTCCCTCGTTTACGGGGTAATAAAATGCCTCTTTTTTCTTCTTCGGGACTATATGATATTTTCATCTTCCGAAGGACTAAAATGCAATTTCCTGGAGACAATTACGCCAACCATCGTCGCATCCCTCGAATTAGTTGAGCTAACAACAGAGTCAGAGTGCACGCAATTCAAGCTCCCTTTTCCATCCATAATTCTTCATCCGCCATTGTCAAAATCAAGCAGCTGATCCCTTCTCAATCCTCTCTCTCTCTCTCTCTCTGGACATCGACAACAGAAACAGAAAATGGGAAATAGTTCCTCCTTGCTCACTCAGTATGACATCGAAGAGGTCCAACAAAACTGCGAATGTAATTTTTTAGTTTCTTCTTAATTGCCTCTGTGTGTGTTCTTTTTTAATGTTAAGCTCGTTCTTCGACTGTTTTTCGTTTTGATATTTTTTTATTTGACCGAGAATGATGTCCGATAAAATTGCAAATAGGCGTGATAATTTCTACAATTTCTGGGTTCTATTAATTTATTTCGTTGAATTCTATGTTTTGGGATTGCCCGTGTAGTTTCGCAGCAGGAGATTGTTTCATTGTACCACCGGTTCTGTCAGCTGGATCGTAAGGGGTGTGGATTCATTTCGGCTGAAGAGTTCATGAGTGTACCTGAATTCGCCGTCAATCCCCTTTCTCAGGTTTTACAGAAGAAATTTTTGTTTTTAATCGTTCCATTTACATTTGATTATGAAGTTTGCTGAAAAATCCAACCATCTACTGACGTTATGATTTTATTAATATTATAATACCTCAATCATCGTAAGTATTCTCCATCATATTGTTTAGAATTCTTTCGGCAATTAAATATACAGGAAATTGTATAGTTGATTAGTTAAACCAATTACATAGCCATTCTGGAGGAGTTAGGGTATCCTTTTCGAGCATTGAAAATCAGAAGTAATGAAGGGAGGTATCTTATCATTCTTTTATTTGTATATGAGCATTTGAGAGTTATTTTGTACTGGCACTGAATGCCAGAATTGCCAGATCATTGGAAAGCTAAAATATTTGTTTGGAAGATTGACTTACATTATCCAATTAGCTTTACTTGACTATCTGGATATTGTTGACAAAAGAAATCAGGTCTGGACGACATGGCTAGCTCTATCAACTGACCTTCTGGTTCCTTTCTCACAAAGAAAAGCTTCTTGTTCCCTCGAATAGCAAGTTGGATCAAATTTAGGCTATGACCCCATAGAATTGTTATTGAGTGAGCAAACTGGGTTACGGCTCCATAATGGCAGAACAGCTTTCAGTTGTCCAAGCAGAAGCCATATGCAATTCTTTTCAATGAAAATTGTGACTGGAAGTCTTTAAATACATTCATGTATTTCAGGAGTCCAATGAAAGAAATTATGCAAGTTTTGTATGATATATTGTTAAAGTACATGCATGAATGGTTGAACAGTATGATTCATGTTGTAAGTTAGTATAACTGGCTACTCTAAGAAAATAAAATAGGAAGTAACAACTATTCATTGTACCTATTGTTTTATTAAACTGAATGTGCTTTCTTTGCATAAGGTCGTGCATGTTATACAGTACTGTCTTATTTCAAAGTTCTTTGTTGTTGTTCTAGAGATTGTTTAGGATGCTGGATGGACTAAATTTCAAGGAGTTTGTTGCCTTTCTGTCTGCTTTCAGCTCTCGAGCAAGTTTGCAGCAGAAAGTTGAATGTAAGACCTTAAAGAGTAGTTTTCATTTCCTTTGTTTATTTATTTTCCGTCAAATCCAGTTTTCTCACATCTGCTGGTGTTGTGTATGATGTCCTTGGTGCAGTTATTTTTAAGGTGTATGACTCTGACGGTAATGGGAAGGTTACTTTTAACGAAATGTTAGATATATTGCGGGACTTGACGGGTCAATTTATATCTGAACAGCAGAGAGAGGTTGAATTTCCTGGCAGTTGCCATCTTCTTTCTTTAATATTTTAATCAGTCCTCACTTTTCCCTTAGATATTGGTGGCTGAATATTTTTATATATTTATTTATTTATTTATTTATTTATTTTGGAAGGGAGGGTGGAGATAAGTGTGTATTAAAATGGGAATTTTTGCTGTCCTTGGAAAGTGAAAACCTGCAGAAGCTTTTTGGAAAGACTGCACAGAATTTAGTCTTTCTTCATACTTAGTTTCTGCCTCCTATAGGTTTTTTTAAACGACATGCTCCACTTAATTGGTGATGCAAGTGGTGGAATTACCATGTAATTTTCATGTTTTTTGTTTGGATTGTCCAATAGTAGATGGTTGACTATGGCTAATTCATGTTCTCATGGTGTCCTTTTCAAGTAGAAAGTTCTCACCCAAGTTCTAGAAGAAGCAGGATACACGAAGGACTCTCTCTTAGTTCAAGCTGACTTCATGAAGGTAATTAATAGTCTACCTGATATTTCAATGCAATAGTCTGAAAAAGTTTTTGAATGCTACACATGGGTTCTGCCATCCATTTTCTTTGAGCATGAATATGGAATGGGGATCACAAAAAAACATTAACGAATACGAAAAATGAAGAGACAAAATAATTTAACGCCCACTCACAAAGAAGAAATGCAACAAGAAAAAGAAGACTGCACAGAACAGTACACTATCCTTGAAGTTGAAAATTTCCCTCCTTTTGTATCAGTTTTAGGTTTATTTGGATCTGCACGTGTTAGATATAACGATTGTGTTAGTCCTGACTAGAATACTTACTTAATTTGCTTTTTATGATTGTACTCACAGATTCTCGGCAATTCTGATTTGAAGATGGAGGTTGAAGTTCCAGTAGATTAAAGGATAACATGAAGCCTGTTATCAGGTTGTGCTATGATCTGGAGCTGTATAACCCATAGTTGGTGGGTTCTAAAATGAGCTGATAGAACACATTACCCTTTCAAACACTTTGTTCCAAATAATAATCAATGGTGTTGATTGACAAAAAATGGAACATGGTAGCACATTTAGTTGACTATTGTTTTGTGATTTTACACAGTTAGTGTTTCCCTCTTTCACTAAATCATTCACAGCCTTGTAGAATGTTTGGTGATTGATTCCCGTTACAAGATGGTTATTCGTTTTACAAGTGCATGTTGTGCTGGTATCAAGTAGATCATGGGGACGTTTTTGTTTTTAGCCACTAGTAGAAAGATTGTGATGGAGCGGGTATGTTCAACTTGGAGAAAGATTGTGATGGAGATGGAAATGTTGAAGCTAATTTAGGAAAAAATTCACGAAGAACAGAGCTGTTTCATACGAGGTGTTTTTTGAATAAGAAGATGCGTCACACAGACAACTAGTGAAGGAGGTATACGTAGTTCTCTGTTGGCAAGATGATGAAATTATGTGTGATGTGATGCCAATGCATGCTAGCCGTATTCTTTAAGGAAATCATAACAATTTGATAGACGGGTGATAATTCTTGTTCCTGGAACACCAAAGCAAGTGGTATAGGAAAGAAGAAGAAGAAATGTTGGTCGAGAATGAGGAAAGAGCAGTATTCATTGAAGAGATTGAGTGTTGGAAAGTGAGAATTTTGAGAGCGTGCGAGGGGAAAGCACTTGAGAGCGTGTAAGTGTATTATTATTTAGATAGGAAATAATGTTTATTTTGGGCTTAAGTTGGTTGGGGAGAAATTTGAATTCTAATATTTTTTGCAATGTGTGTTTCTTTTAAAATTGTTAGTGTAAGATTGTTGTTGTAGATGTCGAATCAATGTCGGATGTGTTAGTGTTTATGTATTATTATATTATGATAAATGATTTGTATTGATTAGTTTTTTTATGATAACTAGATTTTTGTCTGTACAATATATGGGATATAATATATTTTATTATATTATTAATATATGTTAAAAATACATTATTGTTACTAGTACATAAGTCATAATATATATATATATATATATATATATGTATATTATTCAATTGAAATATAGTTTCTTTATATTATATTGTATTGTCATTTCTACAAAAGTTCTATAACAAGTAATAAATTACATAACATTTCAAAATGAATTTTTAAAACTCAATAATAATTGTCCAACTCATTATAATTCTTCAAACTCAATAACATATTTCAACTCACTTAAAAAGATTAAGTTGAATATTATATAAATTAAATAGTATAACATCTTTTATCTTTGTAAAAAAAAAATCCTTGTTTAATACACTTTTTTTATTTGTATCGCAAGACAACATAGGAATATAATCCACTATTTATTTAAATCCGATCTATGTATTAACCCATAAAAAATTATATTTTAAATATAATATTATATTTTAATATATGCAATATTAATATCAAAGTAGAATCATAAAATAATAATTAATTTGATATATCATACATAAAAAATACTTCAAGAATATAATTATTTAAATGTAAAATTTTAATTTAAAAAAAAAAAAAGAATCACCTCAAAAACCGCCAAAATGGTGCTATTCATGGAGCAGCAGTAATTAACCAAAAAGAAAAAAGGAAGATAAACTAATATATTATTAGAATACTACACAATCCCACTTTTATTTACATTATAGGAGGGCAATAGTCTACTAATAGGCTCAAATTATCAATCCAAATTCAAAAGAAATTCATGAAAGAAAAATATCGCGAACATACAATTCAGAGTTTATTCAAATTAAACTTAAAAGGGAAAAAACATAATTGTGAAGTTAGGTAGTGTAAAATGTATGTGTATTAATCACTTATGTTGCATATAAACGTGTACATATTTGATTAGTTTTCTTATTTATTTAACACCTATATTAGTGTTGTTTAAAATAAATAAATAAATAAATACTATCTAAAATTCAGAAAACTCAACAGTAAAGTTTATAAAATTAAAGAATAAATTAGTATCATACTATAACGGTAAAAAAATAAATAAAAAATAGAGAAGAAAATGGGATTATGACTGAGAGGTTGAAGGTTTTCTCCTCCAAATCTTTCATATAATTTCTGTAATAAGAGGCGTATTAAGCTAAAAATGGCCCCCGTCCAAGTCAACCTAGCCGTTGGAAATTGGAATCGGCCCGTAACGACTTTTCAAAAACTCAAAAAGAGAAAATTCTTATTAAAACGTGCTCAGTTTCAGGATCGTTCGGACTCCACGTGTATAATCTTCATCAACTTAAAAGCATAACTCATCAGTACAATGAATTAAAAAAAAAATAATAATAATAATAAAAATAATAATAAGAAGAAGAATGATAAATTAAAAAGACAAATTTTATGATTGATTTTAAGGTTGTGTAGGAGACTTGAGTGTTTTGCTGCCTGTTTCTATTCATGAAAAGGCAATAAAAGAAAACTTGTTTAAAAGTATAATTATATATATATATATATAATTATATTTATATATGAGAATGTTTCTTCTAAGTTAATTAAGGTGGACCAGATGATATTTGACAAAAGAAAAAAATAAAACAGGAAAAATATTCAATACTATTGTTTTATCTTATGGTTCTGTCAAAATTACTAAATATGTAACAATTTTTATGTTTCGAGCATATGTTAATTGATAAAAAAAGATAGAGCAATTAATTAGACATTATACTTTACCGTGTGTAAAATCAAATTTGACATTTAATAATGTTTTTGATGGTTTCGTTGTGGCACAATAAACGAGACTTAGACTTTGATCCACTGAAATATATATATATATATACACACACACACACACATACATTCATACAATTTACCTTCTCCACAAAACTCTAAAAATATGACAACAAAAGTTCCACTCAAATGTAAATTAAATTGAGTTGATTAAATTTTGCAAGTGAATAAATGCAAGTACGATTTTAATTTACAAGACGCAATATTATTTTATAATAAATGATCAAACATTATTAGCTACACAAGAAATCAAATTTATTTCCCTCCATTTTATGATAAATTTTCAATCAAGGTCTTAGCCAATGATAGTTATACACCTTAAAAATTTAGCGGTTGTAAAAACTGTTCATTATTGTGCAGAAATTTTATCAAAATTTCAATTTCTTCTCAAATAAGAAAAAAAAAAAAACTAGCCAAGGAAAAAAACTGGTTTAGCTAGAAAATGAGATGGCCTCTGAAATTTATTATTTATGCCATTATCAGTTCTTAAAGGGCATAATTTCTCCTGCCAAAATCTACTTACATGCCTTTGGGAAGCATTCAGGTGGTCTACCTGAAACATTTCCTCTGAATTGAAGAAGGCATGTATTAGAGGCAGATTATGATTCAGAGCAGATAGAAACCAAAGGCAATTTCTTGTTCTGAATTATAAAACAAGAAAGAGACCTCTGTTTTTTCCTTCCTTCGATCCTTCCTCTCTCCTCAATTCTGTGATTCTTCTTTTTCGAGCATTTTCTCCACAAAAATCCAACCTGAAATAGCTGGGAGTCTGGTTTTCTTCGTTTCCGTATTCATATATTCTCCCTTTTTGCAGGGATCGTTTTTCTTTTCTTCTTTTTTTTTTCTTGAAGAGGGAGAGAGAGGATTTGGGTTGGTCTGGTTCTTCTTCTAGGGGAAGAGATTATAACATTGTGCTCAAAGGGGTGCCAATTTGGAATAATTCTCACACTTTTCTCCACATAATTAGGTACGAATAATTTCTTGATATATGCATATTGTGATATATATATATATATATACACACACACACACACACTATTTACGTTTTGTAAAAAAGTCAGAAGTACTGTGCTCACGAAATGACAAAATGATCAACATTTGTTGTGAGTTCCTCATAATCTTAACCAGGATTAGAGGCATTGACAACAGATAAGTACTCTCTGTGTAACTAAATATAGTTGGAGAAAGGTGACTCTTTTTTCTGGACAGAAGTAATAATTATTCATTAATAAATGTCACAAAATTATCCTTCTCTTTCTCCTTGTATTGTTGCTTAAGATGTCTATTATTAGCATTGTGTGATCATACCTATGGTTCTTAGACAAATGAAAAGTGTGACAGATTGTACATTGATATATAGATATACATATATATTGGATGGTTTTGAATCTTTTTATTACTAGCTTTGGCTAAACCTAGCTTGCTCTGTCCCTTCTGCCCTCGGCGGGGCACAAGAATATTCATCTGTTGTCCATCCACTACACTTTCCTGCTTGGATCACCAGGTGTTGAATCCACAATTGATTTGCAGAACTCACACGCGCACATAGTATAATGCACCGGGTATAGAGTGTAACCAACCTTTTCTATCTTTTATGCCATAAATTACCCTCCCTAGACTAACCTTGCAAAGGAACCCTTATAGGGTTTTGGGGGCATTGGATTATCACCAATGTTTGCATTATTACTCAAGCCAACATTTTTGCTTACCCTTTGTTTGTGCGCTTCAAGGGCTAAATTTTCGTCTGCATTATATGATTCTCGATCAAATAAAAAGTTTACCTATCCTATACATCTCTTACTACTTAACTAGTTTTGGTATGTGGGAGATATTAACAAACTTGAAAAGCATCCTCTTATCACTTGATAAAAGTAAAATTATTTTGATGCATTTCAATCTTCAGATACAGTTTTGATCCCTTTATAGGCCAGTGATGTCCCAAGCTGAGATTTCTGCTCTAAAGGATGCACTTTCTGCTCAGCAGAAGCTTCTCCAGAAACTCTACCATGAATTGGAAGCTGAAAGAGAAGCTTCCGCCACTGCAGCAAGCGAAGCTTTATCTGTCATATTGCGTCTACAAGGAGAGAAGGCTGCTGTGAAGATGGAGGCAGAGCAGTACAAGAGACTGGCAGAAGAGAAAATGTGCCATGCCGAGGAATCTTTTGCAATAATCGAAGATATCATCAGTCAGAAAGAAATGGAAATGTCTGCCTTAGATTACCAAGTCCAAACCTACAAGTACCAATTAATGAGCATGGGTTTAGTTGATCCTAGTGACGACGATATACATCTTCCCGAAAACCTTCTGCATAGAACAGAATGTTTGGTTGGGGATAATGCGAGCCTTCATTGCTTGGGAAGGAGGAATTCTGCCCCTCTTCTGGTTAAATATAAGAAGGCAATGCTTGATAGAGAGAACTCAGCCAGCCCAGAAATGATGGATTTCAAGAATGAGGAGATAAACGAGTTTGTCTCAGATTCGGAGAAGAAAGCTGATCATTCTATTCATGGAGGGATCAGTTCCTATGCAGAGCAGATAAGGGAGTTAGAGCAACGGGTGAAAGAGATAGCAGGGGCTGATTACGGATCCCCTTCAATTTCTTCAAGACCAAGTGCTTCAAACCTATGTTCACTGTCTAACCCGGCTAACTTGCAGGATGAAACGAGGCCACCTTCACCACAGGCAAGCATCAGAAATCCATACAACTCAAATAAAGTAGGCGTTGTGAATGAGATTAAGCATCCAGAAAATGTGCCAAAACAGGATGAAGTTGTTGATTATCCTTGTTCTTCGAGTGTCCATGATGTTTATGAGGTTCCACAATCCGATCAGGACTATGACATGTCAAATAAGGGCAAAAAAGAGATGGATTGTCAAGCCACCGAGGTTTTCGAAAGCAAAGATTGTGCTCAGACAGAAGGTGTTAAACTGTACGCTAAAGGCGAACCTGACTGGCTGAAGAAACTGTTGCATTCAACGAACAACGATAAGAATCTATGCAGACCAAGTGATATTGCTGCTATTGATCGCGCTGTCGTCCATCCTACAAGAAGTGTTTCTGAATCCCAAGCCAGTTTGAATAAACTTGTTAGGAGTTCAGGGATAATTGAAGATGGAATGGAGGCAGAATCTGCTAGAAGAGAGGAAGAACTGAAACTGTTGAAAGAGATCAAAGAGAAACTGAACTTATTACAGGATGAGATTAGGTGTCAGAAAATGAAGGAATCCTCCATGAGAGAGAAGCCATCCTTAGGTCCTCTACCAGAGGTGCCTATTGTTCTCTTTTCCGCATTCAATTGTTTTTCCTTCCGAGTTTTTGGTTAATTCGTATGATGCATGACTAGTTCAAATCTGTTACAAAAAATGACATGAAATTAATATTCATCCTTGCATTATGCACTATACTTGATGCAGGCAATGCTGTACTTCTGGCTTTGATGGAGCAGAAGATCATCTGAAGGATGTCGTCTCCCATATACGTTGTGTATATTGCGCGCTGCCGACGCTCGATTTGTGTAGTGTATCTCTCTGCATTCACAATGTGTGTCACTATGGAGTTGATTGTGATTTCCTTTGCCAGTTCCTTCGTATAGAGTGAATAGCTTGATGGGATTGTATCTTCATCCTGTCATATGTCTCAACCTTTCTCTTTACATGAAAAGACTGAGATATTTTTTTCTTTTTTGTACCCTTTCTGATGTATTATCAGTGTTTTATACGAACGACTGATGTAGAAATTCAGTTTTTCTTACCACATAAGAAGCATATCAAACATTGTTAAACACGATATTTAACAATATACAATTTATTATTTCGTGAGATGGAGTTCAAATTTAATCTTAAAAATCAGTTGATGTCTTTGTCGTTCTAAGACCATGATGGAACACAACTCTGTTCTCATTTAACTTTAATAAAAATATATATGAGACGGTCTAACATAATTTTTTATGAGATTAAGACCAAATCTAATTATTCTTTTATTTCAATTTTCAGTTTTTATTTAAATTTTTTTTTTTTTTTGGGGCACTAGAGATATGTTCTTTTAGTTCCTGATGTGCCTATAGTTTCTAAGGTCACAAATGTATGAAATGTTTTACTCTTTTCATCTAAAAGAAAAGCATAGTTTCAGTAATGTATATATATAATTGTGTGTATATATATAATTTTTTTAATCATTCAAATAAAAGCATAATTAATTATAAGTCATTTAATTTTATTTATGCTCCTCATATTTGTTAGTTTGACTTTTTTCAATGATATTTGACTAAAAATATCATTATTAGTAAGATTTTATTGGAAATTTATATAATAACTAATTTTGATTTTTCAAGCAGTACTCGTTTATATATATATATATATTTAGGACGGAGAGAATACTGTTTTTTGAATGAGACCAACACACCTTTGCCTTGTCATTTCTCTTCTTGGTGTATAAGATGATGCACCCATTGCAACATGTATTAAGTGTTTTAAATATACATCCAACACACATTCTTGTGGGTATATGTAAATATATGAATAAATATATTCAATTCATTGTGCGTTAGGTGTAGCATCTCAAATATCACCTTCTGAAAAAAGTTTAAAAATTACTTTTTAGATATTATTTTGACATTTATAATAAAAACTTTTAATTGTTTGTGTAAGTATTTCGTCGTATATAATATGCAAAATATTAATAATAAATAATAATGGAGCAGATGCATGTTGCGAGAAGAAAAGAAGGAAGCTTGATGTAGTTAGAATGGGGCATTGGGAAGGAAAGAAATGGATGATGTGATAAAGGTGTGAACACAAAAAGACTGGAATAAGTAGTTTAGATGGGTGTGTGGAGATTTGTGAATGTTCCTTTTCTATTGGTAGATATTATAGTTTTGTTTTGATAGACTTTTGTCTTTTAAAAAAAGTCAACAGTGAAAAAACAAAAAGGATTAGAATTTTCTACACAAAGCTTTTTTCTGCAAGACCAATTAAGTGTAACATTCCACAAAGTGATAACTAATTAACATTCCTAGTGAGCTCTTTCTGTTACTAACAGTAAAAGAATTATCCCTTTTCTCATCGAAGTAATGAATAACTTTTTAGATAATAAAATAAAATATAGTTTCTTCGTTTCAAAATATGCTTAGGGATGTATTTATTTCACAAATATGAACACCGATAATACTATAACTTTATAGTGCATACATGAGTCAAATAAAATGAAATAAAGAAGATGCTCAGGATCAGACCATTTAGAATGAACTTCATTTGGTTTTGTTCCTTTCTCTCTCTTTTTGTTTTTTTTTTCTTTTGGGGTGGGGTGGGGGGTGGTTAAGGGGGGATGAACTTGAAGTGGATGGAAAGTTAGGCAGTTTGGCGACTCGGAAAAGGATCGTACTACTGCTTAATTAATTTAAATTATAACGCAATGATGAATAGATTCTCACAACTTGATCCAAGAAATGTGAGTGGATGCACCCTAAAAGTACATCACATTTTAACATTTTTGAGCTTCCATACAAGATCACGTCTCTCAGATATATGTCCTCTGGCTTATTGTTTTTTGGGTTTAAGTTGATCGCGTCTAAAATTATTGATCATCAAAATTTTTCGGGATTATATACGGTTTCCTCAAAATCCCCCTAATCCCTAATTAAAAAATAAAAACAAAAAATAAAAATTTTTGTTATAATATTTCTATATCTTTCGTTGTGACTAGACAAAACTTACTATTTCACTATGCAGAAATTGAATTTTTTATATAGATAAGATTGTACGACTTGGTTAATGTAATATCTAACATGTCAATATACCTAATTATATGAACCACATGTGTATTTAAACATAAATAATCTCACTTCAAATCAATAAAGATTTTTTGACGAAAACTTTCTATATTCCAACCTTCGGTTCTTATCGATCCCTAAGTCGAAAGGGTAACGATCTATTCCGGAGTCACAACTCATTCCTTTGGAGACTAGAGAACTGATCTTGAGTTGATCGTCTCTAATGCAGTAGGATTTTTGTATTACTTAAGACCAAGTCGAACATTTAGGCCTGCTTGTTAAAGCCAAATATCTTGGTTCCTCAATCATTAACATTCCCTAAGTGCCATTTATCAAGAGTAAGTGAGTTGGGTAATACTTCAAATCTTCCACTACCCAGTGACAAAATACAAAAATATATTTCATCATATTCATAATGGTAGGCTTAAAGAACCGATTAGTTAGTGCAAATCGACTATGCAAACCATCATTCTCAGTCATGACTAATGATAATTAAGATAACTAATATATGAGATTAAACTAATTAATTTCGTCCATTCACAGTTTGCAGATGTGCACCAGTTTTGATTGTGATTTCTGCTTTACGAACAACCCAAAAAAAGGCTGCATAAAGGTTTGTACAGTGCAGTACATCTTATGAACTGAAACTATGACAATAACTCACCATGAAAGAGACTTAACTGAAACAATTTTCAAGATCAATATAAAAATTCAAAAAATAGTGAAATAATTTCTTTAATTTATTGGAGTTTGTTCGATGAGAAGGGTTGAAGTGCTACAAAGATATTGCTTCAAAAGAGAGACTTCATTAGCTACATCTAGCATAGTAGGCCGGGTCGATGGATTATATTGAGTGCAAATTAGGCCGAGTTCTATCATTTCTAAGATTACGTCGGCCCATATTTTCCTATCATATGAGACCTGGACGCGTGGCCCAGTCCTCACTATGGCTTCATCGACGATTGGACCAAGCTTGTTGGGGTACTGACTCTTGACCCATTCATGCATGCTCGAACCCTCTTGGAATAGAACATCGGTGGGGCGTTTCCCTGTTACTATCTCGAGTAAAAGAACACCATAGCTATAGACATCTCCTTTTGGTGAAGCATGCTTTCCCATTCCATATTCTGTCATTGAAGGATTCACAAAACAAACATAAGGTCAATAGTCAGCATAATTATTTGGATATGCACAAGTTATCAAGAGACCAACTTTTTATACACTAAGTTTGTAACGTACAAACATAGTACATTTACTTTTATACACTTTACACATTTGGTTATGTTTTGCTGGAAATTGACGACTCAACAATGGAAACTACTAATGTGGCATCCAAAATGCGAAAGCTTGGTTATAACCCACATCACCAGTTTTCGTTACTGATTCGGCAGCAGAAAAGACCAATATATGCAAGAGGCTAAAATTTGATATATTTAAAGGGAAATTTACACTTATGCTTCTCTAAGTATGATCTTGTCCGTTTTTAAAACAATAAGTTTGTAACGTACAAAAATAGTTCATTTTGCTGGAAAATGCCAATTCATCATCAATGGAAACAACTAATGTAGGGGTCTTAGATCCGACTGCTGAGTCATGACCCATATCATCAGCTTACGTTTCTGAGTCGACAATTCATGACAAAAAAGACCAAATATGCAAGTGTACCATAACACAGCAGACGAGGACAAAGCAATATATAGAGGATCAAAATAGCAATTTTGCCATCTTTGAATACTCAAAATTATCTAAAAATTGCTGCTTGTTCCAGAAGTTCAAGAAAATTTGGACATTATTCTAAGAATGAGAAACATCATTAATTACTTACCAGGAGCAATATAACCAACTGAGCCACACAAGAGGCCATCTGTGGAGTCAAAGGAAGCAGAATCCTGGGCAGAAGCATTCTCATCAGCACCTTTTACCATTCTTGAAATACCAAAATCAGTGACCAAAGCTGTTAAATCATCGTCAAGAAGAATATTGCTGGGTTTAAGATCACAATGCACTACTTTGACTGGAGCATAGCTGTGCAGATAGGCCATGCCTTCTGCTACATCGCTGCAAATGCTCACCAGCTGAACCAGGTCCAGCCCGTTTTTCAGCCCGTAAATTGGATACAGATGATTCTCCAGGCTCCCATTGGGCATCAATGGTAGAACAAGGGCCTTGAAATCGGGCCTGCTGCATGTTGTTATGATCCTGATCAGGTTTCTGTGCCTGATTCTTCTCAGAACCTGGCATTCCCTCTTAAAGCTTCCCAAGATTTCTCCTGATTGTTTCGAATGAAGAACCTTAACAGCGATCCTCGTGTTATCGCCAAGAACACCCTTGTACACGTGGCCGAATTTGCCTGATCCGATTATGCTCGAACTGCTGAATCCTCCCGTGGCTTCAATGAGCTGTCGGCGCGAAATTCTTGGGTATTTGATCTCTTCTCGAGCTTCTTCCTCGTCTCTAACAATGGCCTTACCTTTTAGAACAGGCAGCTGCTTCCTCAGCTTTGATCTCAGAACTAGAGGCAATCCAACAACGCAGAAAATGGGAGTGATGAGCAGTGAAAGGAGAATCGCCATCAAGAAATGGCGGGTTCGCTTTCTGTGGCAAGACCGGAGACCCTTAATCGTGCCACAGAGATGATCATTGCCCAGGAAAGAATCGACCGTCAGTGACGAAAACGATCCCTTGTTGGTGAGGTTCCCATGAAAGTTGTTGTAAGAAAAGTTCAGCAACTTCAGAGTTGGTGATGCTTGTAAGGACAGTGGTATCTCTCCATTGAAATGATTGAAGGAAATATCAAGTTCTTTGAGATAAGGCAAGCTTCCCACAGCTGCAGGAAACTGTCCTCCCAAGCAATTACGCGATAGATTGAGGGTCTCTAGAGCAATACAGCTGCCAAGCTGTGAAGGCAGCACACCAGACAGGTTGTTTGCAGAAAAATCAATGGCTAGAACCATGTCCATTTTACTCAGCTCCAATGGGATATGGCCATGCAGGAGATTGGTGGACAGGTTTAGATACAGCTTTAAACTACTCAAACCAGCAACTTCACTAGGAATTGTCCCTGAAATTCTGTTCTGGGAAAGATCAAGAATTTCTAAGTTTATGCATTTTCCGAGGCTCGGTGGGATAGTTCCTGAGAGCTGGTTTTCATACAGGAGAAGCCTTCTGAGCTGTAGTAGGTTAGCAAAGCTGTCCGGAATGGTACCAGAAAGCTTGTTTTTGGACAAGTCTAGAAGTCCTAGATGTGGCATATTTCCAAAGGATGATGGAATGTGGCCGGTAAGCGAATTATTCGATAAGTAAAGTCTCTCCATATTCCCCATTTGACATAGTTCAGAAGGTATAGAGCCATTCAGGAGATTGCTGGACAGATTCAGAAGGGTGAGATTGACAAGATTGGAAATCTGTGGGGGTATTGGACCATAAATAAGATTAGTATCAAGATTAATCTGTACAAGAGCAGAGAGATCACCAATAATAGAAGGCAACTCTCCTCCAAGATAATTCCCAGCCAAATCAATTTCTTGCAAGTTAGAGGAGTTAAGCAGAGATGCAAAAAAGGGTTCGAGGTCAGTGTTACCGTCGTGACTCGAAAAGTGGTTGTAGGACAAGTAGAGGAACTTCAAATGTGGCATGTTGGTCAGAATCTTGGCCGGCAACTCTCCGGTGAGCTGGTTCGACTCTAGATCAATCCACTCCAGTTTCGAAGAGTTTGAAAGAGCTAATGGGACTTCACCAGTGAGGTGGTTCGACCAGAGGAGGAGATACCTTAGCTCTGTTAGGCTACATTGGTTCTCCTTTAAAGGGATTTCACCATTAAGGGTGTTGTTGGATAGGTCCAAGTATTGTAAAGAAGAGGAGCCATTGCAGAAAAGTGAAGCAGGGATCTCACCAACTAATCTATTACTTCCCAGATTGAGATAAACTAACTGATTCAGAAATCCCACCTCAGAGGGGATCTTTCCTTGGAGAAGATTGGATGAAAGGCTGAGTTCTTTGAGGTGGACAAGAGAGCCAATCTGAGGTGGAATCTGGCCTTCAAAGAAGTTTCCAGATAAGTCCAGAATTTCCAGTTGTAAAAGATGGAAAAGGGATGGAGAAATGGTGCCTCTAAGGGACTTACGACTTAGATTAAGCTCTACAACTCTATTGCCATTGATGTTACACCCTACACCCAACCATTTGCAGACAGGAACATCAGATCTCCATGTCTTGAGAGCATGCTGAGGGTCATGACTGATTTCAGACATGAGCGAAAGAAGCGAAGCGCGTTCGACGTCCAAAATTCGCGCTTCGTTTCCAGAATGTACAACGTACAGAACCATGATGAAGGAAAGAAGATCAAACTTGGAAATTTTGCAGTACCCCATTAAAAAGATTTGAATTTTGAAGGGACAAGTTGAGATGGAGAATGTTTTGGGAATGTGCTACAAATGCAATGCATGCATCACTGTTATAAGGGGGTGTGACAATAGTTAGAGATGTCCAATACATAGAAGCAAACATTGGATTTTTTTTATTTTTTTTTTTGAGAAATCGTTTTTTGCCTAACTGCCGTTGAAGGATGGATGAGTAATACGTTTGGCGCCTTAGATAGTTGACAATGAATATTCAACACGTGGCGACTCGCCGCAACGACGTGTAAGAATCGTTGGTCCAGCCGTGCGACATTTGGTGGTTTATATGTCATATAGGCCTAACTAATTGTGTTAATTAGAAATAATTAATTAATGTAATTAGTGGATGATGAGTTGGTGCGTAGAAGATAATGTAGGCTAGCAGGGTTTGAGGATAGAAGGGTGCGGGCAACTTTCAGTTCTTGGTACATATGTCGGCTCAAGTTATGTGCTTAGTGACATCATCAATTTTTATTTTTTTTTAAAATAAACAGGATTTTGAAAGTTTTTAGGGTTGATATGATTGATTAATGTTTCATTAAGATGTTTGGTAAGTAGATTAGTTTTTTTTTCTTAACCAAACAACGAAATTTTGTTAACCACTTGCAAGATTACAATCGAAATCAAGAGATGTCATAATAAACTGGAGTTATGAGTGGAGTGAGTCTTTGGTTCAGCAGCTGTACTGCAGTTCCATTTGCAACAATGATTAGAAGTTGTCCTACGGAACATAGTTACTTTTGGGATCGAAAAAACATATGTTACTTTGTTTTCTTCTCTATAGATCTAAGATATTAAGTGTTAGAAATGGAGCAATTAACTGCAGATAACATCAATTTCCAAGATTATTTTGCTCCAAGATCTTGATGACATATAATGCATTAAGCTCCAGCCAAATATTAACAAGTCTCAACCTTGAACAAAGTTTTAATCCCTCAAAAACAGTTCTCAACTCAACAAACATATATCCTTAATTTCCATAAATTTATAAAAATCATGTAAGAAGACAACATTTGCGTTTTGAATTACCCACTGCACCAGCAGAGTCCGAATGTCTTTTTGACGTCCCGTCAATATTCAATCTAATAAATTCATAATTTAAGAAATCCACGTAACCATAATTCAAAAAGGAGTTAGGTGGTTCTGTAAAGATAAAAAAGAATCCTCATGTGTCAATAACTCTTTCAAAAATCAATTTCACATTTTGGAACTACAAAAAAAAAAAAAAAGAAAAAAAAAAGCAGTTGGTTAATATTGCAATTACTGGAAATTTGAAATTGAAAAAATAGGATAACAAATACATACATGCTTGGTTATTGGACAGTAATAAATAAATAAATGAATAGTGTCTTCGTAATGGGAGAAGCAAAGATGGCAAATGCAAAACAACCTCAATCCCATTACTAATATTATTTAAAAAATTTAAGTACAACATAATATTTTATCTTATATTATGCATATATTAATATAAAATAAGACAGATCCGAACGAGATGGATAAAATAAGTTCAGACCCGCTACAGATCACAAATTAAATTGTCCAAATAGAACAAGACAAATCGAATCACCAGTAAATGGATCAAAATTACCATCCCTACTACGAAAGTTAGAACCCACATGAATCTTATAAGTCTAAGAAAGTAAATAAACAGCAATTAAAGTAAATTGCAATAAAAACTCAGGAGATTAAATTATAATTTTATTGTGCTTGTATTGTGAGTGCTCCCAAACGCTGTACAGCCTACAACTGGATAGTCATTGTTAGAATATCTTACATAGGTTACATATTTGAGGTGGTGGTATTGGGCCATCCTTCCCAAAGGATCTGGACCTGGGCCTGGGAGGATGAAATAATACCCAGTGGACCAGCCTATACTAAATTTAGAGCCCATAGTAAAAGACTTTTCAATTGGTATAGCGAGGCGTGAGTATCGAGTAGAGAAAAGCACACCTCGAATATGGAAAATCAAATGCAAAAATAGTTGTGAGACTACACATTGCAACTGGTAGTTGCATGTAGGATATAAACACAAGATTGATATGTGGGAAATCACTAAGTATGGAGGCCCTCACACGTGCCTAGTGAATGTTGTGTATGTTGACCATCAAAACTTGTGTAAAAACATGATTGTTGCGTTGCTAACTGGAATGGTTCAGACAGATCCCGGGTATGAGATTAAGTATGTCTAACAACAAGTTTATGATAAATTTCAATATACAATCTCATATCATAAGGCATGGCATGTTTTGATACGAGCAAGAGAAAATGTGTATGGTACATGGGAGAGCTCAATTTCAAAACTACCCAAATTTTTTGGAGCTATACAAAAACCGAATAAAGGCACAGTTGTAGAGTGGCGCCACATGCCCGAAGAGACGAATGGTGTAAAAATGTTGAAATATGTGTTTTGGGCATTCAAGCCATGTATAGATGGGTTCCAGCATTGTCGTAAAATTATTAGTGTTGATGAAACCCACCTTTACACTAGATACAAGTACAAGATGTGTTGTTTCCATGGATGCAAATCAACATATTTATCTTTGGCTTATGCAGTTGTGGATGAAGAAAGTTTTGATTCTTGGACATGGTTTCTTCGTATGATATCAAAACATGTTTTTTGCGATAAATAAGAAATGTATTTTATTTTAGATAGACACGCTGGTCTTTTAAAAGCAGTGTAAAAAATTCCAAATTTTCAGCCCCCTCTTGGAGTCCATCATTTATGTTTGAGGCATGTTTGTTTGAATTTCAATAGTAAGGTGAAGAATGTTAAGTTAAAAGATATGTGTTGGTAAGCTGAATCGACTTTCACAATAAAAAAGTTTGAAAATGTTATGGAACAAATAAAGGTGTTAAATGAGATAGAATATGACTACCTAGCGAAAATAGGTTAGCATCACATCTTTTTGTTGAATAGGACTCTGATACAGCCATTCTCTGCGCACTCTGTAGAGCTAGCCTAAGAGTCACTCGCGGTAGCGGCTAACGGAAAAGACTTCTCCCCTCCTCGGGAGCAACCCATCCATTTGGGGTTGCCGGCCCAGAAAGTCGAAGTGACTAAGAAGGTGACTAAGGAAAACCCTTCGTTGGAGGACCATCATATGTAATACCACTACAGTGGCCCGAAACTCGAAAAATCAAGCATTCAATAGGCTCCAATCCCGCTCTTAGAGCTTCAAAATACGACTACCCCTTCCAAACAAAGGGGGATTGATTCGTACCTTTATTCCATCGAAGATTTGCCGGAAATCGAGAATTACGTAAAAAAATATCAATGGACTCTTGCACATGACGGAGGATGGAGAAATGAAATATTGACAACAAATTTGTCTGAATGCATGAATGGAGAAAGGTGCACAACGACTCCCAATTTGTGCGATTGTGCAGGCTACGTTTTATCGATGGGCTAATTTGGAGTATTATGGCATGAAGCATGTTATGTTTTCTTACAATTTTTCATTGAAGTCTTTTATTGAACACTCGGTATGCATTATATAAATTGGGAATGTGGCATGATTTTGTCTAGAACAATAATCAAATATCGTTAATATCCCATGAATTTCAATGTTGAATGATAAAATTACTTGAGAAATAAAATTTGTAGTTAAAAGGAGAAAATTGAGAATAGGTAAAATGAGTCGTGGCTTTGAATTTTAGGTCGGAATTGAAAATGTTGTTGCAATGATATAAAAGAATGAAAGAAAAATTGAAGAGTAAAGTTATGACTTTTGAACTTGTTGATATGAATAGATTACTAACTACATGTCATCTAGGTACCATTAAGACAATGTATCCATATCCGTGGGGAAATATCCGTGGGGAAGTCAAGGTGTGACCATTGATGAGTTGGAAAGAGAAGCGTAAGAGAGGCATAGACTTGAAGAACAACAAAGAGCGAGAACTCGAATCCATACAATGGACGTAGTCAATACTAACTTCGAATGGGGCCAACACGCTATCGAAGAACAACAAGAAAAGTACGAGAAAATTCTATCAACCACGTTGGATGCCTATGGAATAGAATTTCGAAATTGGGAGAATGAAAGTGAAAG
Organism: Caryopteris x clandonensis; assembly: GCA_028749325.2. Classification (NCBI taxonomy): domain Eukaryota; kingdom Viridiplantae; phylum Streptophyta; class Magnoliopsida; order Lamiales; family Lamiaceae; genus Caryopteris; species Caryopteris x clandonensis. The sequence goes on from JAPYKT020000001.1 coordinate 1,590,283, forward strand.
ATAGTTTGAAGTCCAAAGGAAGAAAAGACGATCCACTCGTTTTGCTGATGTAGAATGCATGAAAGAGATGTCATCTATGAGGATCTAAAAAAATTGTGCAAGAATATAGGGTGGACTAAATTCTTTGGCTTGAAAGAGAAGACGTATGAGCCATTGGCCCTGGAATATTTCTCCACAGTTGATGTAGGATACGATGATACACTGCCGGTATCCATAACTTTCTTTTGGGAAACGAATACTAATATCTTTCAGCCGAAGATATCAATGAGATTTATGGATTTCCAAAGAAGAAATACTCTAATCTACACGATGCCAAGATCAATTTTGTCGAGTTCAACGCAATAACTTTTTGGAAGAAAATAATGGAGGCTTTCCCAGATAAGCCATCCGTATACAACCTTAGTAGATCGAAAGCATCGAATATTAGAATTTCAGTCATCCGATATTTTCAAAGGTTCATCTCTAGTACAATTTTTGCTAAACCTGAGCCTGGGGTGGTTAACTTGGATGAACTATTCATACTATGGTGCTTGATGAAAGGAAAGAAGTTCAATGTAGCGTCAATGTTCTTAAGGCAATTTGTGCGAACAAAACATGAAGTGCTAATCATATTGGAGGTTTGATCACTCAAATTGCTCGACACTTCGGGGTAAACTTGGAAGGGTTGGAAGAGACGCTATGTGAGACCACCTTAAACCTTGAACTGCTTTGCAACATGAAGATGTGCCTGTTACATCTCAGCATTAGAAAGTAGTATTTGATTTTATCAGATAAAAAGATGTTTGCATGCTCCATTCTCGCCTCACAAATGTTGTCGGGGGAAAGGTCCCAAATATTCTACAGAATGGCTCGGTCGGTATGAAAACCATCGAGGAGAGTGAAACCGAATTGAAGAATGAGGAGAAAAGAATAAAAATGAGAAGAAAAAGTATGCATACCCCAATAGACCCTATGGAGGTTGATTCTGAAAAACAACATGAGGAAGAAATGATGGGGGAGCACAACTGTTGGCATACGCTCAAGGACGAACAAGGAAAGAGTTTCCCCAATTTGAAGTCGGAACTTCACAGCAACCACACCATCCACCTCAATTTCAAGGGGTGGAACGATTGGATAGATTGGATAAACGCCTTGGATACGCGTGTCACCAACCTTGAAGAGTATATGCATCGTCAATCATACAATTCTCAAATTACACTTAACATGCGAAGGCAACAATATGAGTGGTGTGTGCAACAAGACCATTTTGAGGAGCATTAATACCCAGCTTATCAAGCATTCAATCCATTCAACACACCGTATCGACCATCTCCGTGAGGCATCTGTGAGCACGTCCCTATCTCTTTTGAGTATCATGTTGATTTGTGTGGGTTAGAGGATGTTTAAAAAAAATTAGATTAGGATAGTGCATGAACTAGAAGTATGAGAAATGGAGTGATTGTTAGGAATAAATTGTTTTGATTTCAAAGAAGTGCATGTTTGTAGAAAATATGGATGAATTATTTGAGTTTAGCTGCTTATTGTTGATTTTGAGTAGTATGAAACTGGTTATGACTATTTTAACCGCGAGTTTTGAGTCTCATTGTGACTTCTACTTTTAAAGTCTAGGTTTTATTTGTTGTGTGTACTTTGGACAAATCTTTCATATCTAGAACTTGTTTTGAATCTATTGAATTGTTGCAACTTTACAAAAGTATTAGAAATGATCATAAGCCATCTTTTTTTATAAGCTAAATCCCAAATTTATCCACCATTTGAAATTTTTCCTTGGAAGCCCCTCTGAGCCTTGTAACCCGTAATTCTTGTTATTTGTTGGAGTTCAATAAATTAAAAAATTCGTCAATTCATTACCTTTTTACCAAAACCTTGGAGTAGCACATGAGAAAAAAAAAACAGAGTGGTGTGTTTGAAGAATGATTATGAAAATAGGGAGAATTGGTGGAAAATATTAGAAATGAAAATATGAAAACATGATGTAATTGATCACATTAAACAAATATCAACAAATTAAAAAAAAAAAAGAAGAAGAAGAGGAAAGAGTTGTTGTAATATAAACAAACTCATGGATCAAATTGGTGAAACAAGAGAAGGGACGAAAACAGGAGAACGAGCAAAAAATCGAGAAGATGAAGAAAAGAGAAACTCCACTCAGCCAGCCAAGTGGAGTGCCGACCGAGTGGACCGGCTAAGTGGATAAATTTGAAAGAATTCCAGAAAGTTTAGCTCACTCAGCCAGCCGAGTGGAGTGCTGACCGAGTGGAGAAATTTCAAAGGATTCTAGAAAGTTTGGCTCACTCGGCCGGCTGAGTTAAGTGGCCGACCGAGTGAATCAACCGAGTTAACATCTGAACTCGGTCAGCCGACTGATCGCCAAGCCGAGTGATTCAGCCGAGTCACAGATACCACTCGGCCAACCGAGTGATCACTCGACCGAGTGAGACGTCCGAGTGGCGTCTTTTTCTCTTTCTTTTTTTTCGTGGGTTAAAAAAAAAAAGATAAGTCGCCAATACCATAGGCAACTTAAAAAAAAATTATAATTAAGTCGCTCCGACAGGGCCGACTTTACTTATTTTTTTAAATTTTACTCAAATGCTATATTTTGATAAAAAAAAAAATTGAAAAGTATTATACTTTGTCAAATTCGCCCGGATTAGTGATGTAGGCAGAAATGAAAGGGAGATATGAGGTGGGGAGAAGTTGGAGGCACGACTGGAAAGAAGTGGAAGATGATGAAAATTACATATGAGAAAGAGAGAAAATGGGGCTAATTTAATATACTGTTCAAATATTTTTTTTAAAAAATATGATACTGTTCAATTTTTTAAAAAAAATAGGTAAAGTCGTCTACTGTACAGGCGATATATGTGTAGTATAGACCATACACGGTCAAACCTAGGTAACATTTTACTTTTAAAATTGGTTGTCGCCTGTACCACAGGAGTATTTTTTTTCTTTTTCTTTTTCTTTTTGTATGTGTGTTTGTGCGTTGTGTGTGGTATGTGTTCTATGTATGTGGGAATTATAATAATAAAATAATCATAATAATAATAATAATGTTAATAATTAATAAACAATAATAAATATAATTTATTTTGTTACAGAACAAATTAATAACTATAATGTGATTTAATAAAACAAAATTGCCTATTTTTTTTTCTTTTGCCTCTACCTCTATCTTCTTGTGAATTAGGTTCACCATCTGATTTAGTATCAGATGTCGTAATATTTAAATTAAATGAAATAATTAACCTGATCCGCAAGACGATTAAGGTAGTGGCAAAAGGAAAAAAGCTAGGTGTCATTATTTTACTGGATTACATTATAATTATTAATTTGTTCTCAATTTAATAAAACCAATTATTTGATTTAAATATTTATTAATTATTATTATTATTATTATTATTATTATTATTATTATTATTATTATTATTTCACACACAGCACAAACACCCAACAAACAGAACACACACACAAAATAATAATAATAATAATAATAACAACAACAACAACAACAATAATTTAATAATTTATAAACAACAATAATAAATACTTAAAAATCAAGTAATTTATTTTATTATATAGAGCTCAAACTAATAATCATAATATGATCAACTAAAACAATGACACTTAATTTTTTTTCTTTTGCCTTTATCTCAATTTTCTTATGCATCAAGTTTACTATCTGATTCAACATCTATCTTAATATTCGAACTAGATGTTGAACGACTTGATGATGAGGCCTCGAAGTTACATAATCATGCACTATACTTGAACTGGTGCCAAATTAATAAAATAAAATAGGGGATGAGTTGAATTGTGGTCAATAACTTTCACAAACTTATTATTATCAATATTACTATTATTATTATTATTATTATTATTATTATTTAACTTTAGTATTATTATTATTATTCCACACACACAACCCAAACACCACACCCACAGACTCAACACACACATTGTCGCTTATAGTATAGGCAGTTTTCTTTTAAAAAACAATAATTACCATATGTCGCCTACACTACCGGCAATTGTACCTAATTTTTGAACAAGTTTAAACAGTACCATATATTTTTCAAAAAAATTGAACAGTATCATATTATGTCAAATTTGCTAGAAATAAGGTGGGAAGAGGGGAGGGGCGGCGGATGGGTTATTTAACAAAATAATGCGAAAAAAACATTTTATAAAATAAGGTGGATTTGAAAATTGTTCCCAAAATAGGGTAAAACATCACTCCTGGTGACGATATTTGGTAAAAACGTCACCGGTCCTGAGGTTTTCATTAAAAAAAAAAAAAAAAAAAAAAAAAAATATATATATATATATATATATATATATATATATATATATATATATATATAGACACACACACTTCATGTAATGTAAGATGATGGGATGCTCAAAGATGATGGGATGTGGTGGGATGAAGTATGTATGTATTATATATATATATATATGCAGGTATATACAAATATATATATATATATATATCATTTATTTATATATCATTTACTATTATATATTTATTTATATATTAAAGATATATAATAATTTATAGTTTTTGCAATTACTTATATAAAATATATATTTATACTTTTTACTTATTATTTATTTTTATTATTCAATAAATTTTAATTATATTAATAAAAATCAATAAAAATATTTAATTCTTATTTAAATTAATTAAAATATAATATAAAATATATTTTTATATTTGATTCTTATATAAATATAATTATATATATATATATATTTTTTTTTCTTATATAAATTTAAATTATATAATTATAAACCACTAAAAATTATATAATTCTGTTTAAATTAATTAAATCAAATTATATATAAATTTTCAAAAATTAATGAATATTTATTAATAATTAAATATTTGATTATAAGTATTATTTTAATAATTTAAATAAATATATATATATATATACATAAATTATATTTTAAAAAAATGAAATAACGTCAGGTCCATTGACATTTTAAAAGAAACGTCAATGGGCCTGATGTTTCTTTAATGCATTTTGTTTTTTATATTTATTCTTCATATTTATATATACATATATATATATATATTAAATATATGTAATATTTTAATTCCAAAATACATTTATTTTTTTTATTTATTTTCTCTGTTTAAAAATTATATATATTTACGTATATATTTATATTATTTCTTATATAAATATATAATTAGAAATATATATATTTTTTCTTATATAAATATATATTATATAATTACAAACCATTAAAATTATATATATATTTTTTTAAAATTAATTAAATCATATTATAAATAAATTTCCAAAATTTGATGAATATTTATTAATAATTATGTATTTTAGTTTACGTATTATTTTAATAATTTAGATAAATATATATGTATATAAATATATATACATAAATTATATTTAAAAAAAGAAAAAAATGAAATAACGTCGGGCCAAACGTCAGTGGGCCTTACGTTTCTTTAATTTATTTTGCTTTATTTTATATTTGTTCTTTATTATGTCTTATACTTATTTATTTATGTATGTAAGTATATATATGTGTGTGTTAATATGTATATCATATATAATTTTATGTATAAATAATAACATATATAACTAATTTAAATATATATGTATCATAATTGTTACATAAATTAAAAATACAACAAAGAATTTAATTTGTTTTAAAATAATCAATATATCTTAATTTTAAATTCTCTAAATATCTATATATATTAAACATTTTATATATATAATTAATATTTGTATATAGGAATAATTTTTTAAAAAAATTTAAAGACATAAAAATAATAAAAAATACAGCAAGAATTAGATATATATATATATCTCTAATTTAGTTAATATAGATTAATTCTATTATATATAGATACATATACATATATATATGTATATATAGGATGACGGACATGCATGGCCCAATCATTGACGTTTCATTGGAAATGTGTTTATCAAGAGCTTAACCAATAGAGCAGATTCTACTATTTGTTCATTTTTATAATATAATCGTATTTGTATAAAACATAATTCCAAAATATAAAAAAATACATGTGTACCATTTTCGATTTGTAAATTATATTATGTATTAATTCATTTATAAATTTTTACAAATAATTTATATTAAATTACATTAATAAATATATATATTTTTTGTAAGTAATAAACAACGTGAAAAAAAATTAAAAAAATTATATATTTCAAATAATGTGTATAATAAACTATATTATTATTAATAAATATTCTTTAATTTTTTATATTTATTTATAATATGATTTGATTAATTTAAATAAAAATATATAATTTTTATTGGTTTATAATTATATAATATATATTTATATAAGAAAAAATATATATTTCTAATATATATTTATATAAGAAAATTATATTAATATTTTTATATAAAAGGGTTCTGTTATATTAAAATTAAATTTATTGAAATATTATAAATGAAGTAATACATAATATAATTTTAAAGAAAATAATTTTATATAGAGTGTTAAAATATATATATATATATCATAAATATTAAATAAATAAAAAATACAATAAGTAAATATGTTTTAAAATAAAAAATAATCTATATATCTTAATATTAAATTCTCTAAATATCTCTATACAATTATACATTATTATATATAATTAATATTTATATATAGGAATAATTTTTATTGGTTTATAATTATATTATTAATGTATATATTTTTGAAATAAATTTATATTTATTTAATAAAAAATATTTAAATATATATAATATAATATTATATTTACTTTAATTAAAAATACAAAATTTTAATTGATTTCTAATAATATAAATATCATTTATTAAATAATATAAATATATATACGTGTATATATATACAAAATATATAATATATATAATTATATATCTTTATTTATATATATACATACTTGCATAAATATATATACACACACAACCATATATATATACATGCATATATATATATATGTGAATATATGTGATGAATGATATATTTGGAAAATAAAAACGTCAGTGCCTGATGTTTTTATTTCCAAATTAAAACATCTGGTTCGGTGACGTTTTTATCAAATATTGTTATTGGGCGTGATGTTTTATCCTATTTTGAGAATGATTTTTAAATTTATCCTATTTTACGAACTGTTTTTTTTTTTTTACATTATTTCGATAAATAATTCGGCAGCGGAGATACATACATAGCAGGGACAAAGGTGGGAAAGGGAGAAGGTATTTCTCTTATTTTACATAAAGATTACTTTACCCAAAATTAACATAAGATGTACTTAGGAATTTGTGGGATGTGTATAGTTCAAACATTTTCCGAAATGTACTTTCCTACAAAACACAATGTTACCAACTATATAAAAATATTTTTTATATAGTATTTAAAATTTTATTGTATTATTTTTTTTATAATTGAAATTACACTTTTTTATTATTTTTATCATATTTAATAAAATTAATTAAATTGAATTAATTATAAAACAAAAAATATATTATTAAATATAACCATTAAGAAACATATAAATAAAACATTAAAAAAAGAAAGTATTGAATATTAAAAACATATAAATAAAACATTAAAAAAAAGAGAAGATTTGCGCCAATTTTACCACAAAGTAATTAAATTAAACTAATAGTTTTATAATACCATTGCCTTTTCCTATTTCTCATCACTTCAGCGCATTGCTGGAGATGGTCTGAGGAACAATTTTTTAATTCCTTTTTTTTTTTTGATAAAGGAGAAATTGTAAGAACGGAGTAAGGAGATTCACTATTTCTTTTGTATTCATGTATTTTTTTATAAAGCATGATTTTTGGTTGATTTATTGTTTTGGAAGCACAGTGACTTTATGTTTGATGTTTTGTTGTTATTTGATGTACGATAGTTGATGGACTAACAAAAAAAAAAAAAAAAAAAAACAAGATCGGTCCATTCGATTCTAGTCAACCAAACAGATTATGAGTTCAACTTATATATGTCGAGTGTCTTTATGCTTGGTTGATTTATGTAGGTCAATCTAATTTTTTGGATCTATATGTGTTTGAACAGATTAATTAATAATGGTTGTACGTTTATGTGATACAAATTCAACCGACACACATAATTTATGTAAAATTACAATACTAATATTTATGTAAACTTACATTGTTGACATATTTTGAATTTTTGCAGATCATTGTTGAAAAATTCACTTGTTATTTAAATTATTAAAATTAGGGTTCATGTGTGTCTTTTTTCTTGTGAAGGCAAAGAAGGATGAAAAAAGAATAGGAAATAAAGAAATTATTGGTTTTCTTGGAAGTATTTAAATCAGGATATATTTATTAGTGTTTTCAAAAAATAAAAATAAAACTTAATATGGGGGAGGGGAGAAGAAATTGTGGTGTAATTAGAAACAGTGTATGTAAAAATGTGTGGGACGCTCGTGAATTTTCCAGTAATTAGTAAACACAGTACACAGCGTTTTGCGGCAAGTCTGGCAAACCATATGCGAGGGGGACACAATATATGCCTTAAAAATATCTGCAGTTAAACCAATGGGGTTTTGGAGAGGGTTTTGAATACTACCTTCTTCAACCTCTCTTCTCTCTCTCTCTCTGTACTCTTATCTACATTCAGAACCCTGCTCTTTCCTTTCCCAACCCCCTACCCCCTACCCCCTACCCCCTACCCCAGCCGGCTCCCGGGCAATTTGTATCAGCTATGGCTACCACAGCTCCATTTTTTGCGAGCTCCATAGCTCAATTTCACCAGCCTCTTCCATCAAGGAAACCCCAGAAGAAGCCGAACCTCATCCCCATGTCGACCCCCGAAATTCCCAGTTTCACGCAAAACCCCCAACTTTCCACTTCCTCTTTTCCTCAGACGCTTAAACTCCCTTCCCTCCATAACCCGGCCCCTCTTCTCCCACCCCCTATATCAGACTCTTCTGATGACAATTTTCCTGAAAACTCCGACAAGTTATCAAATTTACAAGTGATTCCGAATGGTTATCCCTCAAACTTAATGAAAGAATCGAATGAGAGAGTTTTCATTCAAGACCCACCTTGGATTTCCTCGCTTTTCATGAAAAGCTTGCTTTATAGGAGCAAGAATAGCAGTGGGGTCAAATTGGAGTTCCAAGAAATGGAGAGGAGAAAGTATTATTTACTGAGGAGGCGACAGATAAAGGCGGAAACGGAGGCGTGGGAAAATATGGTAGAGGAATATAGAGAATTGGAGAGAGAAATGTGTGAGAGAAAGCTGGCGCCAAATCTTCCTTATTTCAAGAATTTAATGTTGGGATGGTTTCAGCCTCTTAGGGAAGCTATTGAAAAAGAACAGAACTTGCAGAGGTCAAAGAAGAATAAGGCGGCTTTTGCGCCTTTCATTGACGCTTTGCCTGCTGACAAAATGGCTATTATTGTGATGCATAAAATTATGGCCCTCATGATGATGGGGGACAAGGAGGATAGGTGCGTGCGCGTGGTGGAGGCCGCCGTTCAAATTGGGGTAGCAATTGAGAACGAAGTGAGTACTCATACTATATTATGCACATCTTTTCCATATTTCTACCAACGCATTGTTGTTTTCAATTAGACTTTGTCATCTTACTCCCCTTGCATTGCCTTGTTTTTCGCTCTTTATAAAAAGAAATTCAGATGAGAAATCTTTGCGAGAAGTTTGATATCTTGATTTAATACCTTTAGTAATATTTACTTGTCAGATTAGAATTCACAACTTCTTGGAGAAAGAGCGGAAGCTGCGGACAAGGGAAGTGGAAGCTGAAAATCAAGAAGACTGCAGTAAGGAAGCAGCGATTCTCAGACAACGTGTCAAGAATCTAATTAAAAAGAACAGGGTCATTGAAGTACAGAAGATAGTGAGAAGTGAAGAATATAAGTCATGGGGTCGAGACATACAAGCTAAGGTGTGGAACCTCCTCTATCTTTCACCTTATGATCAAAGAACTTAGTAACAATTCATTATAATCAATCTCAGTGCCTATTTTCTTACTGGACAGTTATTTCTGTGTTCTGCAGTTGGGATGTTGCCTTATAGAATTGTTAACTCAAAGTGCTTATGTGCAACCTCCAGTCACTCAGTCAGCTGACTGTCCACCTGATGTCCGCCCTGCATTTAGGCACATTTTCAAGATCGCACCAAGAGAACCAGGGTGAGAAGATTGGATCAGACACAATTCCCCTTGAAAAACAATACTCCAAATAATTTTGTATATTATGTACATGTTATGGCCCAATAGGTGCTCAATAATGGTCTTAGTAAATGTATCACAGTTGCTTTCTAGCTTATCGGGAAATAGGCGTTAGCAGCTCCTCCCCACCACCCCCATCCCCAACCCTACCCTTGATTTTTGGGTTTTTCCTCCCTCTTTTGTTGTTATTTTTACCAATTACACCTGTCAACTGCATCCGAATGGTTGTTCTGTCTTTTTCAGGAAGACCCTTGTGAAGAAGTATGGTGTCATAGAATGTGATCCTCTGGTCGTTGCTGGGCTTGATAAAACTGTGAGTTCCATTGCAAATTACTTGTGTTTTGTGACATAGTCTTTTGTACTGGTTTACTGCATAGAGTACTTTGTATTTGTATATTGCAGCTATCCACATTGACTGTCCGGTATGAGATCAATGCTATTATATTTTATTGTTCCATAGATCATGTTGAGTTCATTTGGCATGGGAGTTGATTTTCACTTCTGGATCAATAATTCCTGTAGAGATAAAATGTTTCCACATTGGAAGCTTACATCTCAAAAATAAGTAACAAGTGTAGATTTTCTTCTTTTTTTTTTCTGCCTTCTTTTATGTGGAATATTGACCATGAGTGTTATCTTGAAATCTCAATTTTGTTTTAATTTATTTATGCAGGTAAGACATATGATTATTCCTTATGTACCGATGTTGGTCCCACCAAAAAAGTGGAAAGGGTATGTTTCAATCCTCTAATGAAGTCAATATCCAAGTATTTTGGTAGCTTGTCTATCTTTATATAGTTAATTGGTAGAGTTCAACCAAAACAGACGCAACAAGCAAATAACAAGAACATGTGGATATGAGTGGTTTCAAACCTTTATGCTCTAGTAATATTAGTCACCTTTATGAACATCTCTTAGGCTGCATAGTTTCAGATCTCTCATTTCTGTCTTATTGGACATCCTTCAGGTATGACAAAGGTGGTTACCTGTTCTTGCCTTCATACTTGATGCGTACTCATGGATCACGGAAGCAACAGGATGCTGTTAGAATTGTTCCTCCAAAACAAATGCAAAAAGTATATGAGGTGAGAGCTGGGTCAGTTGCATGATATTTAGTATTGCTTTGATATCATGCACACAGTTCAACTGTGAAGTCAAGTGTGATATGGCACGGACATTTTATTTCAGTCTTAACAGATCTAGGCGGACATGTATGCTTTTTGTTTATTAGTCCAATCAGGATTCATCTATTCAAAAATCAGTTACTAGTTAATGCTTCTATTAAGATGAACTGGCTCCGTAACTTTTTTCTTATTTCCTTTTCTTTTACTTGATTCTACTTGTTTTGTGCGCACTCTACCTTGTGGTTCTTCCGTTCTGGAAACTTGTTGCTCAGATGCTTCATTTGGCATATTGTAAATATTTGGTCGTGTCACGTGTTCTTTTTAAATTGAATATGCAGGCCCTTGATACTTTAGGAAACACTAAGTGGAGAGTGAATAAGCGTATTTTGAGTGTTGTGGAGAGTATTTGGGCTGCAGGTGGCGACATTGCTGGTCTAGTAAACCGTGAAGATGTAAGTGCACCTTTAATATATATATATATATATGTGTATATATATATATATATATTTTTTTTTTCTATTGCATTCAACATATCTTTCTTCTTATGTGCTGGTTGAAGTTAAATTTCTTGTAGCTTTTGTTGGTTGTCGTAATAAGGATTGGCATATGCTGTAGGTTCCGATACCCGAGTTGCTCTTGGATGATCCAAAAGAGGTCAAGAAGTGGAAATGGAGTGTAAGGAAGGCAAAGAAAATCAATCAGGAGAGGCATTCACAAAGATGTGACATTGAACTGAAGCTCTCTGTAAGAATTTCAAATGCCTGAAATTGTTTGTTCTGCCAAAATACTAATATACTTGTTTTATTTTAGAGCTTTTACAGCATATGCCAATCAAAAACTGATATACTACTGATTGCACCCACTACTTCTTTTACCTTGCAGTGCAATTTCAGATTTATGTTATTTATGCTAGGTTGATGAACTATGCTGGTTTCTATTTAACTGGTTGACTACGACAAAATTAAAGCTTTTGACCAAACCGTGCGCTGAATTATTAGTTTCAACCTTTTCTTTTGGCTTTATGAGCACTTTTAAACCCTCTTGAGAAGTTACATGTCTTTCTCTTCAATACTGTGATGTAGAATTTTCTTGCCAATAAATCCTTATTGTCTATGCTTAATTGCACATGAACCTTGGGCATAGCATGGTCTGTTCCTACGTGTAAGCATTAAGCTTCATGTCAAGACAGGTACAATAAGTTTGAAATGACAGCTGCCTGCCTGTCCTTAGATGACCACCTGGTCTTTGCGTCTCATCTAATAGTTCAGTGGGGGAGAATAAAAAAGATGAAAAAACTGAGCAGGGGTTTTGTGAATCAGGTTGCTCGGAGGATGAAAGACGAGGAGGGTTTTTACTATCCCCACAATCTTGACTTTCGAGGCCGTGCATATCCTATGCACCCACATCTGAATCATCTAAGTTCTGATCTATGTCGAGGAATTCTTGAATTTGCTGAAGGAAGGCCATTGGGGAAGTCTGGGTTACGATGGTTAAAAATTCATTTAGCGAATCTCTATGGTGGGGGTGTTGAAAAGCTCTCTTATGATGCCCGCCTCTCATTTGTCGAAAACAATATAGAAGAAATATTTGATTCTTCTGATAATTCCCTTAATGGAAATCGGTGGTGGTTGAAGGCAGAGGATCCTTTTCAATGCTTAGCTGCGTGTATTAATCTTTCTGAAGCCTTAAGAAGCTCGTCGCCCCACACTGTTATCTCTTACTTGCCAATTCATCAGGTATGCACTATCATACTCTTGACACATCTTTCTTTAGAAACTAGCTTGTTTTGGGAAGAGGGAGAAAATTCTCTATTAATATGCAGATGTTTGATAAGAAAGACCAAGAGGATCGATTTTAAACTGTTAAAATGTTGTACCTATTAATTGTTACCAGATGTGATTGCTTTGTTCCTAGTGAAATCATGTATAAATTTGCTTATGGCATAATATATTAATTCTGATGAAGATTCTATTCTTCATCCAAAATCTATGTTTCCAAATTCACCATATAATTTGCAGGCTCACCTGATGGTATATTTACCTTGATAGCGTTTATTTATTTATTTAAATTTTGTTTGGACCCTGTCTAGATTGCTTGACTACCTAAGGAATATATATACCATAAATCCATTTGCAATGACTTTCTCCCATGAGTCCCATCAATTTATTCCTTCGTCAATATTTGGGTTTGCCTGTTTGCTTATTACTTATGTACTCCAGTATCTTTTTCTTTTTTTTTCTCCCTTGGGTCTCAATTGATTTTCATATTGATTGTATTCTGTTTTCTGTTGTAGGATGGATCTTGCAATGGACTTCAGCATTATGCAGCTCTTGGTAGAGATAGTGTATGTCATTGTTCAAAGTTACTTCTTTTCTCTGGAAAATCCTACTTAAAATTGTTTTTCATGTTCGTTTGTTATTAGGCATGACACTAATACACTAATCTATCCTGCTTCATTGTAGTTTTTATCTGAAGTTGATTCACTGGAATGCTTTTCCTATGTTTGCTCTTCAAACAACATATTTCTTGCAAATCTGGTTATAAACACACTGGTGTTTGCTTCTAAAACTTGACATAAAATTAGTCATCAGTATTACTCAGTGCAACCTGCTAAAAAAGTGGTGGATGATATTATTTAGTAGTAGTTTCTGAATTCTTCTTAGGTGTGTCATACCCCTCTATAACCTCTGTGTGTGCTTTCTCTTTCCCTTTTCACCATTATCAAACACTGGTTCTTCCTTAGAAAATGTCTTAATAGTATTGTGTCACTTCTTTCTGACACTTGCTAATTTTCAGTTTGAAGCTGCTGCTGTCAACCTAGTTGCTGGAGACAAACCTGCTGATGTTTACTCAGAAATTGCAGACAGGTTTGCAAATTTAATTGTTCAAGTTTATGCTGGAGTTCCAGACTTTGTCTGTAATGGAGTTGATATAAGCCTTCCTCCTTAAGTTAATGTGAATTGTTGTTGCTTAGTAAATTCATTCATGGTCCTCTTTTAGGACATCATAGCCTGCCTAGAATATGCTTGTGGTTAGTGCAAGATATAATAGTCACTAGAATCACGTCTGCTTTTCAGGACAATGAATCTGCCTAGAACTTTCTTTGTGGTTAGTGAAAGATATAATAGTCACTAGAACCAAGTCCAACTATGTTTCCCACATTCATGTTTGGTAGATGAAAAAATCCAGGTACACTAGCCAGTTGCGTTGGAGTGGGGAATTTGAAATTCAAGGATTTGAATAAGGAGATTCTGAAGCAGATATAAATGTTTACATGATAATGGAAATTTCTGAACTTCACAAAAAGTAAATGGAATAGCATTTCTACAACCTGGTTTCCTGTTATCCAACATGGATAATCTATTTCCTGTTTCATTAGGATCAATAAAATCAGATTAGTAATAAAAATGGAATGAAGTGTTTAGTGTTTTGGTGGAAGCAACATAAATACCTTATCTTTAATTTTCTTGTTTATCCTTTCAAATAAACTAATCAGAAATTCTCTGTTTCATAGAATCTGCCATCCATTTCTTTCTCCATGTAATGATGCTTTTATTTGTTGATATGGTTTTTGGTATATTCTTGTCGGTTTGCATTTTTTAAAAAGTTGCTTCTTGTTTCTCAGGGTTCATAATATCATGAAAAGAGATAGTGAGAAGGATGCCGCTACTAATCCAGAAGCGTTGCTAGCCAAAATCTTAATTGACCAGGTGGGTTTTTCTTTGTCTAAATTGCTTTCGAAATGGTTGGCGTTGTAAATATGTGAATGTTAATTTTTCTAAGCTTTAAGATACGTTATGGAATTCAAGAATATGAAGTTTTCTGAAAACTTTCAGGTGGATCGCAAACTTGTGAAACAGACCGTCATGACTTCAGTATATGGTGTAACCTATGTTGGTGCACGGGAGCAAATAAAAAGAAGATTGGAGGAGAAGGGTCTCATCAGCGAGGACAGGCTGCTCTTCAGTGCAGCCTGTTATGCTGCTAAGGTGAATATTACGAACCAAAGGAAAAGTTCATTGTTTCTTGCACCAACTAGACTGTTGCTCCCCCCCCCTTCTCTCTCTCTCTCTCTCTCTCTCTCTCTCTCTCTCAACTCGCTTTAAAATCCTTGGGTCACTCTATGGACTTGTCTAACAAAAATGTAGCACTTGTTGTGCCTCTCATCCATGTAACTATAGCTGAGTTGGTTATCGCATATGAACCAGCTGTTTGTAACTGTGTTGCTCGTCAACCAATAGCGGGTTTAGGTTATTGCCCTTTTTCTCCAACCATTACTTTTCACCTAACCTATCAAGTTATATTCTCAACTCTCAAGCACTAGTTATTGTGGTAACCTGCCTGTAACAAAAAATGTGCCTTCCACTGTCCAGTGTTTACAAAAATGAAATGATGATAATATTAAATGATATGGCAATTTTGAGTTTCCATAATTGAAATGCTTCTTCGTAGGTGACATTGGCAGCTCTTGAGGAGTTATTTCAAGCTGCACGTGCAATAATGGGTTGGCTTGGCGACTGTGCAAAGGTTTGCTAGAATTTTCAATAGCATGATGTGGGGTCTCTCCCATAAATCAATGAATTTTATAAATATGAAATTGTTTTGTCATGAAATTTTGACAGATTATTGCTTCAGAAAATGAACCTGTATGCTGGACAACTCCACTTGGTCTTCCTGTTGTGCAACCATATTTTAAAACTCAACGTCATGTAGTAAGTGCAACAGTCTCCATGTAGATATCTTTTCTTACATACTAATGGCACTATCATGTTACCATTGTGGCATTTCAGATTAAGTGATGCTAATAACTGTTGAGTTTCAATTGTATATATTTAGTTTCAACATGATTCCCCCCACCGCCCCAAACTTGTTTTGAATGCATTCTGTTTGTTTCCCTGAAGTAGAAGTTTTTTCATCTTTGTCATAGGATTGACATTGGTGGCATTATTTATTTTGACTTAAACAAACTGCAATTGCATGACTCAAAAATATATTTAGAACAATACCAACAGTCATTGACCATTTACAAGTGGAAAGCCACATAAATTTTTTAATGATTGCTTAAATGATGAATTATAGAGCTTGGAAATCTTGAGATAAATGTGTGGAATATAAACTATATTAGCTTCTCTTCATTTCCAACCTTGTTTTTTCATGGAATGGGGTAGCTGATTCCTCATGTCAAATGCAGATAAAAACGTCACTTCAGGTCTTGGCATTGCAGCGTGAGGGTGATTCAGTAAGTTAGATCAACTCTCCCTCCTTTTGTATCTAAGCATTTTCCTGTGCAAGAACCAATAATCATTCTATAATGACTGCCCCTAGGTCGAAGTAAGAAGGCAGAGAACTGCTTTTCCTCCCAACTTTGTGCACTCATTGGATGGTTCACACATGATGATGACTGCCGTTGCTTGTCGAGATGCTGGATTGCGTTTTGCAGGTTTGTCCTGATCAGTTACCTTCTCCAGCTAGCAATATACATACTTAACATGTGCTAGAGGGGTCATTGATACATAGTTTGGTCCCTTTTTTTTTTTTTTTTTTTTTTTTTTTTTTTTTTTTTTAAGGATTAATCATTTTAGCCAAGAAAATTAGAAAACATTGTTCAACCATTTCGTGATTCTTTTGGTACCTTGTCTATCTTCATAGATGCGTAAACCCCGGTAATGAATTGAAGAATTCTTCGTGAATGTGTTGCAGGTGTGCATGATTCATTCTGGACGCATGCATGTGATATTGATAGAATGAATCACATTTTGAGACAGAAATTTGTGGAATTATACAGCATGCCAATACTTGAAAATGTAAGCATTGCGCAACCTCAATATGTGGCTTCTTTCATGCACTAAATGCCTGAACCTTTGCTTGTTTTACCACACACACACGTATTTTGGAGATAATTTACTTGAAATTTTTATGATGGCATGAGCAGCTGCTTGAAAGCTTCCAGAAATCATACCCTACCCTGACCTTTCCCCCTCTACCAAAGATAGGAGACTTCAATCTTGAAGAAGTGCGTGACTCACAATACTTCTTCAACTGATCATCCTCTTTCTTCCCTGCAATTGGAAATGTTGCTCTGTTCATCAGATTTGGGGAGGAGGGGGTCCTCTTGATCGCTGCTGGTTTTAGAGAGGCCATACTTACCTAAAGCATATTTCTGTGGTCTCCTTGAAAAAGTTCTGGCACTACCAAGTAAAGACGCAGATTTTCCAATACTATTCACATCATGCGAACAATCCAGAAGATTTTAAGTGTTGAAGCTTCCTCGTGATTTCTGGCTGTTCTAATTGCGGTTGTAGACTGAGAGCAGCAGAATATTTTCAAGGGCAATATATGGAATGAGTCACCTTGGCTATGAAATTCATAATTATTTGGAAAGAGATCTGTGTTGCTAGGGGTTAGCTGTAACTCAATTGTGTATAGGCACATGCTGTATTGTTCTGTAATTCGATTTAAAACGACCAAAGGTGTATAGTTTCCTGGTTATGTATATAAATGTGTGTACCGAATAAGTCTACGAAATGGAAATATTGCGGGAAGTTGGATACAGTTATGGAAGTTCGTATACATGCAACACATGTGTCATGAAATATTAAATTACATAAATTCCTAAAAAAATAAATATAAGTTGGAAGTGGTTTTGGAAATGTGAACAGTTTTTGAAAAGACAAATTCATAAAATATATTAAAATTCTCGTTCTGAAATTTGATTTTTGGTTAGTAAGGGCAATCGTTGGTTGGATTTTAACTTTGGCGGTGCATTACCAATATGATTCTACAATTTTGAAGAGGAACGTTAAAATTGCGGTTAGATATTAAATCATATAATTGAAGTGGAAATTTTTTGAGAACGTGCACTGTCAAGTCATACACGCCTAAATCCACCTGTCACCTATCACCATAATAGTAGGCCGCTACATCAAAAGTCGATAGGGAAGAAAATTAAATGATGCATTGCCGAAGTGAGCCCATGTGATCCGTCGAGTTATCATGAATCATCGCAGCAATGGACAGAGGTGGAGAAAGCACCGCTCACCATCCAGAAGATCCTTGAGGAGAACAAGGATATCATGTTGGTCATACCATCGAACAACTCCACCAAGAAGAGAGTTGAATCATAAGAATGAATCAGAGTTAGGGAAAGCCAATGTAGTAGCTAATGCACTTAAAAGCGGAGCTTGCATCCATTAGTTTAGATAAAGGGGACATCCTCAAATCAAGACTGGACCTAGCCATATTTGGAACTGAGTCTAATTTTAAATAATACGTCCTTCAATTATATTTTTCTTCAATTTACAAATTTAAAGAAAAATATAAGAAAAAACATTTGCAATACTCTATATATTTATATCATCATAAAAAAATAAAAGGCAAACAAGTCGAAAATCTTGGGTCACAAAATCTTCAAGAAAGACCTTGTCCACTAGCCACAACATATTTTATGTCAAACTTAAATATTATATATATATATATATATATATGTATATATATATATATATATACTTAAAATAATTTTGGGCCAATAAAAATTTATGATTTTTTGGGGCCCAAGACGACAAGACTCTTTTGACTTACGAAAGGTCCAGCCTTGCCTCAAATGCACTAAGGAGGAACTTGAGTATGGCCCGATGGCTATGGAGTTGAAAAAACTATCTGAGGAGGAGGCAACACGAGGGTTATTTAAGAACGTTGTGGAGTATTTGGGGCTACCGAAGAATATTGTGAGCGATCGAGACCCCCGCTATATGGGATGTTTATGGACGGAGTTGTTCAAACTCCTTGGCACATAGCTCAATTCCTCAATGATTTTTCACCTGCAAATGAATAGGAAAATTAAGTGGGTGAATATCTTGTTGGAGTGTTACCTGCGGCAATTTGTGAGTGCCAACTAGTGAGATTAGGCCAAACTACTTGAAATTGCTTAATTCTCGTACAACTTGCAGAGGAGTGAAGCTACATGAAGGAGTCATTTCGAGCTGGCTACGTGACTACAACTCCTGACACCACACACCTTAGCGACACCCCTCATTTATAGAAAAGGTTCGAGTCAACTAAGATGGTGAAGTCATGGAAGGAACAAGTCAACATCGCCCATCATACTTGGAGAAGGCTCGCAAACAAATAAAGAAGTAGGTATATGAGAAGAGATGACCCCAGGAGTTTACTATTGGGGACAAAGTCTTTGTAAAGCTTTTGACACAACAGTTTAAAGCCTTACAAAACTTGTACAAAGGTTTGATACAAATGTATGAGAGACTCTTTTCCATAATGGGTAAGATAGGAAAAGTCTCTTATTTGGTCAACCTACCTAGAACTTCTAAAATTCATCTAGTTTTCCACGTGAGCATGTTGAAACCTCATCGTGAGAATGTAGAAGACCAAAGTCGTGGGTATTCTCAACGAGCATCTCCAGTGGTCACCAAGTCATTTCACTAGGATATCCAAGAGATGTTGAAAATAGTCGTTTAAAGGAGAGGTTTTCCATCCCGTACTGTGTACTTAATCGATTGAAAAAGACCGCCACGTCTGAACCAACTTGGGAACCTAAAATGACTTGTGGTAGTTCAAGCATCAACTTCAGTAGTACGAGGCGACGAGGGCACACCTGAACTAGGTAGGGGAGAATGTCACAAATTTGGGCTCCTTTGACCATTTTTCTATTTGGATTTGCGAATTTTACACCTAGTCAAGCCCAATCTTCAACCCCAAGTACTTAGCTCATTTTTTTGCTTTTGTACTTATAATTTCCTAGAATAATGTATAGTGCAGTAGGATTATTCAAGGATGGAAGTGTAGAACCATCCATTGTAAATATTTTTGTAGAAATTCTACACATCTAATATTAATTGTAGGATCAAGTAGATCACACCATCCATTAAGGAGGTGTAGTAGTATAAATAAGATATCACTTCATTTGTAACCAATTACAATTTTCACAAGCAAGTTTGAGCGAATAAAGCTTTCCTTTAATAATATTATTAAATAAGACTCCTAAACATATCAAATATTTTAAGAGCTATCTTAAATAATCGTGCAACCATGTGGGGCTATTCATTGTCTTTATATGCAACAACTATTGAGTGTTTCATTAATTGCTTAACCATGATGATCCATACAAGAAAATCCATTCAAGAAAGAATTACAAGATGTGAATTTAGGTT
This sequence comes from Caryopteris x clandonensis, assembly GCA_028749325.2. NCBI lineage: Eukaryota > Viridiplantae > Streptophyta > Magnoliopsida > Lamiales > Lamiaceae > Caryopteris > Caryopteris x clandonensis. The sequence continues at coordinate 1,610,782 of JAPYKT020000001.1, forward strand.
GAGAAAGGACAAGAATTGAAGGATTTGAATTCGAAAGGACAAGCCAAGAAAAATATTATAATGAAAAAGAAAAGCATAAGAACCCTTCTACAAGTAACTAAGGTGTTATTTTGGCTAGGGACATAATTTTGGATGAGAATATGAGGAAAGTGTTTGGGAGGAAAGTCCCTTTCTCTTTATTTTCTCATAATGAACCATGAGCATTAGTTTGCAATTTATATATGCTAAAACAAGAGAAAATCCTCCTACCCAATCTGAAAAAGACATGTGGATAAGTTGATTACAAAACAGAAGAAACAGAAAACATGACTCTATGGACTCTTTAACAAACTAATAAAGTAACAAACACAAACTCTTAACAAACTAACAGCCTAACAAACACAAACTCTTAAAATGTTGACAAACTAACAAACATATTTATTCTGCTAATCAATACAAACATGTGCAGGCTGAATAATGTTATCCTTGTATTTATTCCAAACGACGTAACAATCAATGTTCAAATGTTTAGTTCGTTCGTGAAAGACAGTAACCACCTTATTATCACAAAATAATGGTACTCGTAGCTTGTTTTCCATTTTTAAATCCACAGCAATAAACCGAATCCAATCAATCTAATAACTCATAGAAGGATACTCTACCTCAGCAAAGTTTTAGACATGGTCTTTTGCTTCTTGGTTTTCCAGGACACCAAACATTCGCCCATAAAAATTGCATACCCAATGATAGACCTCCAAGTAAGTCTGCAAGCTCCCCAATCAGCATCACAGTAAGCAACGTAGAAGCAGATGAGCTGAGATAAAACAAACCCAAAGAGGAAGTACTTGAAACGAAGAAGATGCATAGTTGCTCTCCAATGAGCATATGTGGGAGAATTGATGAATTGGCTCAATTGTTGAACAACATAGGAGATATCAGGATGAGAGAGATTAAGGTACAATAGTCTTCCAACAAGCCAACGATATTGATCTGGAATAGGAAGTAACACTCCTTTTGCAAAGGATAAGTTGAAACCATGAGGCATGGGTGTAGCTGCTGACTTACAATCTTTTATCAATGTAGCATCCAAGAGATCAATGATGTATTTTTTGCTAACTTAGATGAGTTCTAGCTAAGCTTCGAGCAATCTCCATGCCTAGGAAAAATTTAGCATGACCAAGATCCTTGATTGTAAAGGTTGCATCCAAATTATTCTTAAGATCTTGGTTATCTTGCCCTGAACTTTCCGGATGTCATGAACGTAGACAAGCAAGGCCAAAAATACCACACCTACTTATTTAGTAAACAAGTACTGATCATGAGAAGATTGAACAAAGTCAAAAGAAATCAATTTAGCACAGAATTATGTATTCCACTGCCTTGATGCTTGTTTGAGTCAATAGAGACTTTTCTTCAGATGACAAACCTAACCTAATTTAACCTTATCATACCCTTCCGGTGGTCTTATGTACACTTCTTCATGTAAGTATTCATGGAGGAATGCATTATTCACATCCACATGATGCAAACTCCACTGTCTTGAAGTTGCCAAGGTGATAAAAATTCGGACAATTGACATTTTAGCCATATCTGAGAAACTATCTTTGTAATCAATCCCATAAGTCTGATGATACCCCTTAGCAACCAATCTTGCTTTGTATCTCTCAACACTATCATCCGGTTTCCTTTTAATTTTGAACACCCATTTACACCCTATAACTTTCTTTTCGCGCGGTAAAGCCACTATATCCCATGTTTTATATTCTACCAAAGTCTCAATTTCTTTCTTTCATAGAATGCATCCACTATTTTGAGTGACTAGATTGCAAATAGGAATAAGGCTCTCTGACAGCTGATACATTAGCCAAAAAAGACATATAATGACGTGACAAAAGGAAATTGGAAGGAAGGGTATCACCCGTTACTTGAGGTGGAGTAGGTCTGTGCTGAGCTTGTGGTGAAACTGTGATGGTGTTAGTAATGTGGTGTTAGTAATGTAATCTGCAAACCAAGCTGGTTGATTTCTGGTTCTTTGTGGTTTGTGAGATAGATGCGGAACAATATCAGTTGGTTCAGGAGCAAGAGTATCAGTCACTTCATCAAGTTCTGGTGTAGGATGTGAGAACAATAATCCTAGTTCTTTGTACTGGTAATGGAAAGATGGCAGTAGGTGTATCTGATGGCTGAGAATTATGGTAGGGATAAACAGATTCATGGAAGACAACATCTCTGAAAATAAGAATTTTTTTTGAATACAAATCAAGCAATCTATATCCTTTCACACTAGTCATATAGTCCAAAAAAACACATTTATAAGATCTTGGGCTGAATTTGGTTCTATGGATGGGTGGAGTGGTGGTGTAACAAAGACACCCAAATGATCTAAGTTTTGAGTAATCATTCAAATGGTGTTTTCCAATGTAAATGGGCTGTAGGGAGAATGTTTATGATGTGCACAACTGTTAAAAGGGAATAAGGCTAATATTTGTTGGGTACTTTAGACTGAAACATCAAGGATTTGGCAACCTCTAACATGTGTTTATGTTTTCTTTCCACTACACAATTCTGTTGTGGTGTATAAGGACATGTTCTTTGATGCTGAATCCCAAATTTATAGAACAATTCTCTTGTGTTTTGACTAGTAAACTCTGTTCCATTATCAGACCTTATGTTTTTTTTTTTTTTTTTTTTTCTTTTGGAATTGAGTGGAAACAAACCGGATGAAATTTTCAAGTTTATATGGAAATTCACTTTTGTGACTCATTAGGAAAATCCATGTCATTCCACTAAAATCGTCAACTAGGGTAAGCATGTAAGGTGTATTAGTGAAACTTTTCTGAGTGTATGGCCCCCAAACATCAATATGGATTAACTCAAAATATCTAAGTGGTTTTATTGAACTGTTTGGAAAAGATGGTCTATGTTGCTTGGCCATGTAGCATATAGTACAACTATCAACATGTTCCTTGGTATATATGCTTTTGAGGAAAAGGACTATGGGAAAGTGTTTGTAAAGAAGTGTAACCTAACCTATGATTCCACAAGGCTAGAGTTTACAACTGGAGCTGATACAACAGAGTTAGCAGGCTTCTGCTGAGATTATATAAAACTCATTCACAACTTCTCCAGTTGCTCGCACAGTCCTAGTAGTAAGGTCCTCTATAGAACAAGAAGATTTAGAGAAAATGCACTCATTGTCCAATGAATGAAGAAGTAGTGCAACTGATAACAGGTTGTACTTAAAGAAAGGAACATAAAACACATCAGTGCGAATTAATGAAGGGTTTGATTTTCACAGTTCCAATGTGAGTGACCGACTTAGGGTTGCAATCTGGAAGATAAACTGATATTGGTGTGGTAATAGGTTTAGAAAAGGTAAAAAGGGTCAGATCTGCGCATATATTCCTGCTTGCACCTGTATCAACTATCCAGCACCTGTTATTCAAATAAGCAAGCAAAATAAGTGCAAAATAATTAGGCCTGCTACCTGTATTGTCATCATACTCCACCAAATGAGCAAAGCTTTGCTCTCCTACACCCTGTGATTTTCCTCCTTTTGAACCTTCATTTAACAGCCTAGCTACTTCTTGTGTTAAGGCTGCCAAATCTGTTTTACTATGTTCAGGTGCTTTTGCATAATTTCCTGTTGTATCCTCCACCATATTGGCCACTTGAGTAATTCTTTGAGTCTTTAATTTGTGGTACCATTCAAGATATCCATGTATTCTGAAGCATTCTAATGCTTCATACCGAGTTCCATTGCAATGATCGCACTTCAGTTTGGCTTTTCCTCCTTTGTCCTCCTTATTGCTCCTCTTCCTCTCCCTATGCTGGTGTTGAATTATTATTCCCTCTATTTCAATTTCCATGCCCATAGCCAGGTGTTCTAACCATCATAGCAGATCCATCCAATCCATCTTGACTATTTGAATGTGCTTCCATTTGATTCTCAATCCTCATAATCATCTGATATACTTTATTTATATCAGGAAGTGGCTCCATCAGCAAAATTTGATTTGTGACTTGTTCAAATGTATCATTTAGTCCCATAAGGAACTGAATTAGCCTATCATTTAGTTCATTCTCCATATTATGCTTGTCTGTATCACATCCTTTTGAAACATGACAGGAACATGTTTTGTAAGACACCAAACTCCCTAGTTCATCCCAAAGTTTCTTCAGCTTAGAGTAGTACATGGCAACTGACATAGTTCCTTACACAAAATTTGTAATTTTTCTTTTAATTCTGAACACCAAAAGGCCATTACATTCTCCAAATCTCCTCCTTATCTCCTCCCAAAGTTGTTTTGCACTATATGTATATAAAAAGACTTCCACCAAATCCTTTGCTACTGAGTTCAAAATATAAAAGCATACTATCTACCCGTTTGTACTGCTCCTATTTTGCACTATCTACTGAAGGTATATCCATGTCCCCGGTGATAAAACCTAATTTATTCTTAGCATGCAATCCAATTCTCATAGCCCTACTCCATGGCAGATAGTTGTTACCTGTAAGGGGCACCAAAACCAACTGTAGTCTTGGGTGATCCAATCCATGCAGCATCAAAGGATCGAAATCACGATTATACATGGCTAATTTTAACCCTAAAACTCCTCCATCTTGAGTCCCCGATTTGACGTGTCGAACATTATTCACATTCCAGACATTTCTAGCCATTATTTTAACCCTCTGGCTCTAGATACCATAACAAAAGTGTTTGGGAAGAAAGTTCCTTTTTTATTTATTTTCTCATAATGAACCCATGAGTAGTAGTCTGCAATTTATATATGCTAATACAAGAGAAAATACTCCTACCCAATATAAGAAATACACGTGGATAAAGTTGGTTACAAAACAAAAGAAAACAGGACGCGTGACTCTGCAGACTCTTAACAAACTAACAAACACAGACTCTTAATAAACTAACAAACAACCAAACACATTTATTCAGTTGATCAATATAATCATGCGTATGTAAGCTAACAAAATCCAATAAAGTTGTGAAGTGACAGGAATTGGGATAAGAATCAAATAACTATAATTTTTAAACTGACATTTTGAGTTTTCTCACAATAGTTTTACCCTCTGAAATTCCATTTATACATACAATTCATTTGTGTTCTTCCCTTGCTTTTATCAAGATTTCAACGGAACGGGTGGATATGGTGTCATAGTTGATATGGCTAATTTGTTAGACAAAGACCAAATATTTTTGCAGGATTGGCCTCTTAAAAGATAAAGTGGCATACAGAGTGATTGTCCTAATGATTGCGATGGTATGGACAAGTTGAAGATGACCAAAAACCTTAAACAAGACACATGTGGAGATTCAATCTGACTCCAAGATGTCAATCTCCAAAATGGCAATCTTTATTTTTCCAAGGGCACCTTAAATGTCCAGTCCAATGTCCCGTGTTTATTTTGATTTGCTACATAAGATATCGTTTTTTATTTCACTAATATACGACTTGTAAGTGCACGAGATAATTTATTGTAAAAGTATGGTGGGAACATATATTGTATCCACAAGACTGTATAAACTATTCAACTAATTACTCGTCTATTGTCTAAAGAATCGAAAATTGATGATTTATTTTATAAACTAAAATAAAATAAATAAAGAGTAGAAATCAAGATTATAAATCAAAATCAAATAAGTAAGACGATTAAGAGATTAAATGAATTATGAGGAATGCATATGGTTCATATAGACATGGGCACGGTTCCGGTTCCAAACCGGAACCGCCGGTTCGAACCGGCGGTCAACGGTTCGGTTCGAACCGTTGACCGGTTCCGGTTCTGGTTTGGAACCGAAACCGTATTACATACGGTTCGGTTCCGGTTCTCCTTTTTTTGGAACCGGAACCGGCGGTTCCGGTTCCCGGTTTCAGTTCCCGGTTCCCGGTTCTGAGCTTTCAAAAATATAGATCAACGGCCCAGATCATGTGACCGTTGGGAACCGGCGGTTCCGAACCGGAACCGGGAACCGGCGGTTCCCAACAAATCTTAAAAAAAAAAAACAGAACCGGCGGAACCGGGAACCGGAACCGAAATCGGTGGAACCGGCGGTTCCGGAACCGGAACCGTGTATATGGTGGTTCGGTTCCGGTTCCACCCTCCCCGGTTCCGAAAACCGGCGGTTCCGGAACTGAAACCGGAACCGCCGAACCGTGCCCATGTCTAGGTTCATATGAGTTCTTTAATGTATCAAATCATCTTTAATTCCTATATTAATAAGAGAATAACTAATATAATTGGATCCTCTCTAGATCCAAAACTAGATTATACTCATGATCATCTCTCAATATCACAGTGTTATCTAAAACTCCCAGTGCCTATGATCTATTCTCATCACAATACTTATCTATCTCTCGATCTAGCAAGTTTATGTTATGCATTCCTAATCCGTTAATCAATTACTCCCTCTCTCGCGTAATAATGGAGTAACTACACATATGCAATTATTTACCATATAATTTAATACGAAATTCAAGTCAAGGAAGGATAAACAAATATAGGAAAGAAAATAATATCATTAAAGAAATCATGCAAGCTCTAGAATCTCATAGGGCTGCGTTTACATTGTAGGATATGCCTGGATTTGGACACGGTATCCAGGCTTATTAGGCGTATACATTGTAAGATTGTAATATGGAAATTATCCTGGGACCCGAGATAGACGCAGTTCCCGATGTAAAAATGCCGGATAAGGCATCCCCCCAGCCAGGGTGGGATAAGTTATCCCATTCTATCCCGGAATACAATTTTACTAATATGCCCCGCAAGGGCAATGAGAAGTCAGTTTCACATGTCAGTTTCTAGGGTTTCTTACTCCATTCATTACCCCGCCGCTGTGCTTTGTTAAATTTCTTTGTGCGACAAGGTTTCATCGTCGCAGTCGAGAGGCAGAACCTCCTCTCTTTCCCGATTCACCGCCCTTCGTATACCAGAAACCCTCCCCCCACCCATCGTTCCCGTGAATTTTCTGTTTGGACCACCCTTCCTCCGCCGTTCCAGTACATTTTCTGTTTGGACCGCCCCTCCTCCGCCGTTCCCCTTTCTTACCCTATCCCCCGCCGTCCCCGTTCGAATTTCTCACTAAATCCACCGTTTGTTGTCCATCAGAGTATGAATTCAAAAGTTCTTTCTTAATTTATTTTATTTTCAATACATATCATTTGGTGAAATATCCAATTGAACATTTTATGTTTTCATTGTTGTAGGTCATTGTGTTCCGATCGTAGAAAGGGATGATGAGTTGTTCTTGTGCAGTACTCGGAGGAAGGTATAAAACTTGCTTAAATAAATCTTACAATTGAAGCGTACTCATCTGTGCTTCTACTTTTCTGAATGAACAGTTTTTTTCATTAATATTGTGGATGCTAGATTGTTTCGTATATGTAGTTCATATGAATAGATTGTGATGATGGTGTTGTGTGAATGCTTTTGTTTTATGATATGTATATGTGGAGGCTGTATTAGATGCTGTATAATGATAAATTGCTGAAGCTGTCGTAATATTATCCATGTTCTTCATCCACATATATTGTTTGGAGATGTGTGTTTTAATTTTTTCTCATATATGTGGACGGTAGATTATTTGCAATTTGTGTTCCGTAGTCTGGATAACAAACATGATACAGATATCCTTGGCTTGTCATGTTGTCTCGCCGAAATTTTTGTATAATGTATGTTTTTGTTGTAGTCCGATCTTCATGTATGGAGTATGGCTGAATTGGTTTATTATTTTGACCTTGTCTGTGTACTGAATTGTGATGATCTTGATGTATGGAGTACGCTGAGCATGGCGGAATGGGTTCCTTAGTTTCAACTTGTCTGCCTAATATGAATTGTGATGATCCTGTTTTCTGAGAATTTTTATATTTGTCTTATGTATATGTGGAAGATGTTATTGGTGTCTTAATATGATGGCGTATTTAAGCGTTTTTTGGCCCATCCCGTTTTTACTAACTGACTTGCGTTGATTCTTTTCGAGGTTGGCAATGGAACGTGCTTGAGAACTTAAGTTCATTAAGTTCTGCCATAAGAACTTCATTTTCTCCTCGAAGGGACTGGTAAATATGTTGTATACTTGCTAATACTACATACATAAGTCTATTATTATGCACAATTCATTGCAATTTGGGTTGTAATATTTCATCTTCGTGCAGCGAATTCCACCCAAATTTTGTAGTAAAAGTGGGGGTAGTTTACCCTTCGACGTGAAACTTCATATTGACTTTGGCATGCAGTGGAGTGTCACAACAAAGAAACACAATGATAGGTTCATCTACTTGACCGAATGGTGGCCCGAGTTCTGGGATGCGAACAACATCGAACATCAGGACATGTGATTATTTTACTATGATGGAGGGTGTATTTTCCATGTGCTTGTCTTCACCAAAAATGCATGCTAGAAACCACATCCGCCTCAACAAGGTAATAAATTCCTTATTAGATAATACATTACTAACCACCTCCCTGAATTCATTCGGTTGTCATCTAATATGTGTTGTTACGGTGTAGATCATGTTGATACGACAACAAGGTTCAACCGATGCTTCAAGGTTTTCCTTCCTAGTTCCAGAATGCCGATGGATGTTTATTTGGTACGTGTTCACTGAAGAACATAATTTTAAAGGCATGCTTCATATATTTTGTGCATGATGTTCAACTGCTGACTTTAATCTATGTGTTACAGGATCTTCCGCCTAAGTTCACCCTGAACTTTCTCGAAAATCCTCCCACTAGGCTAAGTCTGATTAACAAGTACAGTGCTTGGTGGAATATGAAGTCGGAGATTCTGGACACAGGTCGAATTAGACTGACATATGGGTGGCAGGAATTCGTGTAGGAGAATAACATAAGAATTTGGGAGTTTAATTTTTTTCAATCTGCTTGTGGATGGGGGGATCTGGGTTGAGGTTTTTGAGTTTAGTTTTTTTGAGAAATCCGGCATGAAGCGCCGTATTCTAGGAAGTGAACCAACTACGGCAAGAGTTAGTCAGCCAACGGAGAATGGATCCGAACACATGACGGATGTTCAACCGAATGGCTTAATAGACATTTCAAGTGAAACAAGTGATGATGACGGGATTGACATCATCATGCACGATTCCCCTCATGTGAAGACTGAGGTGGTCAGCCCTAGTGATGCCGATGACGATGATTGCCCCCGATACGAACTTCTTATGCGTAAGTCGTATTTTGATACACCTCGATTGGTATGTGTACTAGTTGTATATGATTTAACTTTGTTATTTAAAATGATAATTGACTTGCATATTGTATTAACCTGACATATGTTTCTGCATGCAGCCTATTCCTATTGAATTTTGGAATACATATATTGTTGGGAAAAAACTTGTGCGCAAGCGTGTCAACGTGATGATGAATGGACGAACATGGTCTGTCAGGTTGAACAAGCAAGCATCTCGTATTGCACTGAGGAACAAATTACCGATTTTCCTAAGTGAGAATGGCATAGTCATGGGACACAAATGCATCATTGAGTTGGCTCCTACCTATGAATTGGGTTTTACAGTCCGTGTAATTGAATGAAGTGTTTTAATAAAATAGTCTGTATCTTATTTTAAATTAGGTGACATAATTTGACTACTTTTATAATATTTGCCTTTTCTTATGGCATCAGAATGTGCTGCCGTAGTGGTTGAACATGGGAATACGTTTTTTCACTATGAACTGTTTTATGCCCTTGTATTTTGCTTATAATTATATGCATTGTGTTAGTCGGTTATAGAGATAATTAACTTGTGAATTATTTATATGGGTATGCTGTGTAGCTTCATCGTTGAAATCACACAACGTTTTGAACAATACTTCATATGTTGCTGCTATTCAGAAATACATAATATAGGTTATCAACAACAATACTATTTTACAACGGATTAAGAACACACCAATACTCATTTACAACGGATCAAGCACACACCAATACTCGTTCACCACGGATCAAGCACACAACACAAAATCACTATGTTTTGGTCTACCAATTATGATAAATACTAAGCAGTAACAACTTCGACACATATATCCCATTCCCGTAGTAGTAGTTTTATTGCAGGATGCAAAAGGACTGTTGGGGAACAAGACGTTATGCACGGACATAGTTCGATCATTAAAAACTTACCAATTGCCATGTTTAAAAGAAAATCATTTAATGGGGCTTGAAGAAGTGCAGGAGCTCTCGTCGCTTTGGTTTTCTGAAGTATCATCTCTAGGCCTCGGGGGATAAAAATTTTGTGCAGAAAAAGTTCTACTACTTCCACCTTCATCATTTCTTATATTCGGGAATATATTCCTTGATATTTCTTCATTACGTGTCTGGACAACATGAGTTTGCTTACTTCGAGGCGGACATGCAGATGCAACCACTAGAGATATGACCTCATCATTGTCATCAGATACGACAATCACCATTCTAGTGGTTTGTGCAGGATGTTCCTCCGGATGCACGCTTCCATCTGAGATGTTGATGATTTCATTTTATTGCATATGACGCGAATTGCGCTCGTAGAACAGAACTTCAAGCTTCTCGTAATGTGGTTCTCCACCGTGGAAATATGCCCCCACAAATGCATTTTTCTATCGCCTCATAAAATGTGTTTTGGAGAGTCAAATTTTTTTATATAACTTATATTATATATAGAATATTGTAAAATAATTTGTTTTTGAATTAAATGCATTAAAATTCACCCCGAACTTTTACCTTCAACAATTTCTTCCATGTAGCGTGAGTTGCATGTACTTTGTTGTAGGAATGATCCCACCATGTGTCGTCCGTCTCAATGATCATTTGAAAGGTTTCATATTGACTCTTTAACATGGTCTGACGTTCAACAATTTCTTCTCAAGTAATATTTTTTAAATGCTATTCATTCAGTACGCCTCGTGCCATGAGTAGGGCGTGGAAGTTTCCTTGTAACTGTGGATTCCAGTAGCCAAGTTGTTGCTGCTCTATAAGACAATTAATAAAACGAGCATCCATCTCTTCATTCCAACCATTGTTGAATAAGAACTGTTCTTGGGGAGTGATTTTTTTAGGGATATTGTACATTTATGCTTTCATTCTTCATACTCCTTCATAGTGAGAATCCCTTTATACACATGCATGGAGTATGTGCGGCACCATGTGAACCAAAAGGAGACAAAGGGACGTTGTCAATCACTTTCATGTTCACACCAACTATTACGCATGTGATCCATCCCATTATATGAAATTCCAATCTTAAAATTATTATATAACAAAGTTCCACTCACATTTTGGGTATCTTGTTAACATAACAGTTTAGGGAACAACGATACAAAATACGGTTGGTCAATTTTATTTTTCGCACACTTACTTAGTTAATTTTTAGAGTTCAATAAATCAAAGTTGGATAAATTATATTTGAAAATTATATAGATACAAGAAAAATATGAAACTATGAAATGCATGTAGTACAATGTCCATATATGCAATAATTGTTAAAACTATTTGGCATGTGAACAATTCACACGAAACCCTGCAACAAAGCATTCAAAACTTGTTGAATGACATGCCATGTTTATTTGGAATTTGTCATCATGCTTAAATCCAAAAATGGGAAAAAGAATTATAATAAAATGAATTTATTAATTTCATTTATAAGTAAATTTGTATACATAAATTAATGATTTACACCAAAATATATATTAAATTTTTAATATAACAAAGTTCCACTCACATTTTGGGTATCTTGTTAACATAACGGTTCAGGGAACAACGATACAAAATACGGTTGGTCAATTTTATTTTTTGCACACTTAGTTAATTTTTAGAGTTCAATAAATCAAAGTTGGATAAATTATATAGATACAAGAAAAATATGAAACTATGAAATGCATGTAGTACAATATCCATATATGCAATAATTGTTAAAACTATTTGGCATGTGAACCATTCACACGAAACCCTGCAACAAAGCATTCAAAACTTGTTGAATGACATGCCATGTTTATTTGGAATTTGACATCATGCTTAAATCCAAAAATGGGAAAAAGAATTATAATAAAATGAATTTATTAATTTCATTTATAAGTAAATTTGTATACATAAATTAATGATTTACACCAAAATATATATTAAATTTTTAATATAATTTAATACTAAGAGACATCGAAATTTTGAATGTAACACAAAATTTGAATTTTTTTCAACGTCATTATATGAATAAGTTTACTGGCATTATAAATTCACCACACATTTATTTTTAAACCGATATTATGAAGTTCATATTATGTTATCTTAAAAACATAAATGTTCGAAATTATATAAAATTATATTAATTATAATTTATAATATTTTATTATATTAAGTATTAAGATAACAATTGAGGAAAGGAGGGGTCAAATATGTGCAGTCAAAGTCGCATGAGCAAATACCCGTTTTTTCCACATTTTCCCCAACCACCAATATTAATCTCCAACCCTAAGGTGAGGAACGCACTCCTCCGGCTGCTGCTGCTGCTTTCGTCGATGAACGCCGTTCTCCGATCACCGTGACACACGCGCCCGTCCTCGGCATTTGTCAACCAGGTAAACCACCCAAACCCTATGTATATTTCCGTTTCGGTCAGTCCTAGCTGCTACATAACCAACATCCACCTCCACCTCTGTTTGGTTATCTGTATTCGAATTATATGTTGGGTGATATCAAATTAGATGATGCTTACTACCCGTGTTGTCGCGTTGTATGTACATTACTTAACCGCTGCCGACATTACTTAACTGTTGTTTGGTTATCCGTATTCGAATTATATGTTGGGTGATGTCAAATTAGATGATGCTTACTACCCGTGTTGTCGCGTTGTATTTACATTACTTAACCGCTGCTGACATAGTCTTCAACAAGTCCGAGGTGGCTTGAAATGGGTTTTTGTCCCCCACATTTAATTGTTCTCTTCTTCGTAAATTAATTTTTTATTAATGGGATACGATTGAAGTGGGTATGTGTTTAACTTTGTTATTCTGTGTCTGATTTGCATAATTTTTGTTTAGGATGGAAAATGGTATTGTTATGTTAGAAATGGGGATGACCGAGGAGGAGCTGTTAGCTCTATTACATGGCGTAATGAATGCATGTATTTCCTTTTTTAACATGGTTTGCATATTCTTCGATCACAATCGACATATTCCCATCTCACGATTTACAGCGAATATTCAAGCAAAATATAGTCTACTTAGTAGGGTCCCTAGGCAGCTAAGATATATGCGTTATGTCATTGGTTGTTCGGATGAAGAGTGTTTAGATCACTTAAGAATGAGTAGAGGAGCATTCTCTTTATTATGTCATATGCTTGAGACGTATGGTGGATTAAAACCTACTCGGCATTCCAGTGCCCCTGAGCAATTGGCCATGTTTCTATCCATAATTGCACATCACACAAAGAACCATACTGTGAGGTCAAATTATAAACGTTCGGGTAGAACTGTCAGCAAACACTTCCATCGCGTATTGAACTCAATTATTCGGTTGCACCCTCTGTTGCTAGTTAAACCAAAGGCGATTGACAAAACTTGCATGAATGATAGGTGGAGCTCTTTTAAGGTATGTTTCATTTATATAACATAACTTCGCACTGCATTAGTTCTAAAATTTCATTGACCCAATTCGAACACATATCTGGTCATGCAGGGATTTTTGGGTGCACTAGATGGGATATACATTGATGCCACTGTTCTGAAGGCATATCAAGGCCGTTACCGAAATAGAAAAGGTCACGTTTCCATTAATGTGTTGGCAGTGTGCGACGTTAATATGAATTACATATACGTGTTGAGTGGATGGGAAGGCAGCGCCGCTGACTATCGTGTATTGTGGGATGCTGTGACCAGGAACAACGGTTTAAAAGTTCCTCAAGATAATAAATTTTTATATCTATGAAGCAGAAGTCTTATTTTCTTTAATTATCGTGACTGACATTTGGGTATTTATGATGTTATATGGAACTACTATTTGTGCGATAATGGATACACGAACGGGTCTGGTTTCTTGACACCCTATCATGGGATACGTTACCATTTGGATGAATGGGGGCCTACTACGTCTGCCCCACAGAACAAAGAAGAATTCTTTAATATGAATCACGCAAGGGCGCGAAACGTAATTGAGAGGTCATTTGGAATTTTGAAAAAAGATGGGCAATACTAAGAAGTGCTTCGTACTACCCTATTAGAGTCCAAAATCGAATCATCCTAGCATGTTGCCTCATTCACAATTTTATTCAGAAAACCATGGTCGTTGATCCTTTAGAAGCTGAAGTTGATGAAAATTTTCAGAATGCCGATGCAGCTGTAGAAGGATACGTTAACATAGTCGAGAGTAGTCCTGAATAGACAACATGGAGAGACAATTTAGCAGCCACCACCATGTATAATGACTGGGTTCGGTAGACAGTCTTCCCCTATATCAGTTGCACATGTCCTTTATTGTGATGTTGTTTGTTTGATCTCTGTTGTTTCTTTCTTTTACTATGTAATGGAACTATTTCTTAAATTGTAGTGACATGGTATTGAGAATGACAAGTCTGGATTTTATGTGATAATTCCATATCTATGACAGGATTAGTGGGTCTTATTGAAATTGAATGTAGTTTAATTTGTCCTCGTTTTGGGGACATGTTCGGTCAGTCTAATGAATTTATATTAATTTTTTAATGTGTGGAGTAGTGCACAGGAATATGGAAGACATCAGTTACAGCGGGGAAACTAGCAATCCATCATCAAAGAACAATGCTGCAAAGAGACGTATGTGGACGGAAAGGGAAGAACAAGTTCTTATTATGGCGTTGAAGGACATCATCCAGATGGGGTGGAAATGCAAGAATGGATTTCGCACTGGGTACTTAGGGTGCACTCGCCCGCGTCATGAAACGCTACTTGCTGAAGACCGATTTGAAGGCTAATCCACATAAATGCAATAAGATACATGTGTGGAAGAAGCATCACTGCAGTCTGCAATCCATGCTTAGCAGGTTAGGATTTGAGTGGGACGATGTTAATAGCATGGTTGTAGTGCACGATGAGAAGCTGTGGAATGAATATGTAGCGGTAAGAACTTAATCTTTTCTTCATTAATTGAGACTTTTTTTCAAGTAGATTCTTTATGTCTTATTTATTTAAAATTCCTACAGACTGATACGCATGCAAAGAGCATGAAGAACAAGTTTTACCCTCTGTACAACGAGTGGTGTGAGGTATTTGGAAAAGATCGCGCGACTGGAGAATTTACAGAGGATCTGCTCACCACCGATAAGGAACAGCTAGAAGCAGGTGATGAGAATGAAAATGATGAATTGAATGCTTTCATTGATTCAATTTCGGTTGACACCGAAACAGCATCGGGCGCTGATGGTGGAGGATCGGCGGGCATCAGGAAGAAAACCAGAGTGAGGAAACGTCGTGCTGAGGACACAACGGGTGAGCAGATGGTTAATCTGATGGGTAAGTTTTGTGAACAAACGAATGAGAACCTGCAGACCATCAGAAAATGAATTGGATACGAGGTCATGATGTCGGAGAAATGGGGGAAGTTGTTTGAAATGTTGGGCAGCTTGGGCATATTGACTGTTGATCAGCAGTTAATGGTTGCAAAGGTATTAATCAATAATAATAAAGAACTTGAGCTATTTTTCAGTCTCCCAAAAGATGCCCAAGGTCGGATGGTGATGATGATGGCTACTGGAAGAATGTAAAATGTACCTCACTAGAATTTCAGGTTAGGTTTGTTGTCTGTTGTTAGACTAATGTATTATGTGATGTGGGTGTACAACATTAGAATATTAGGGATGCTATAAGATTAGCAATTCAAAACTAGATGCAGCCTATATTATGTGTATGTATGTCTACTATGCACTACTTATTCAATATTAGTTTAATTGTGTCAAATTGTGTTTAAAAGAATGAAATGCAGATGCATGTGATGGGGGATGACATATTGCCAGTACATTTTACAACGTTGTGTGACCAATTTAAAAACAATTACGAACTTTTGAAATTTGTAAACAACAGTAGAGATTCATAGGAACCTTATCATCCTGTATATCATCCAACATTAACATAAATTACGCAATAAGCAGCCTTACATAACTCACAACAGCCACAAACCCAATAAAACATCAGTTGCAATTTCTGTACGAACAAGAAGTAAGCAAATTACAAGTCACTAAACAGTTGTAAATTTTACCGAGCACTAGCGTATGTACATCCTCCCCTAACACCTACGAAAAGAAAAAGTATGCAAAATAGTATTCCGACAAATAAGACAAGATAACACCGCCGTAAACTACGATCAGACTCATTCAACTTGAGAATATTCTGCTCAAGTTGAACTATATTATTTTGCAACTCAACTTTCCTACACTTTTATTCATCTATTGTTTCGATGAGAATAATTTCCCAATACTGTAGCACTTCGATTGCAACCTGTAGCTCTTCTATCATCTCATGCAACCGTTTAACAACACTACTTTTACGAGGTGAAGCAGCTCCCTCCAATCCATCTTCTATCGTTGCACTTATAATCAGCATGGTGATGCAACCATCATCACTGCCTGTATTATACTTTGTTAGAAACTTAGTATATGAAATGCAGTTAATATTCTGGAAAAACAAGCTCTGAACATTGCAAGGAACAAATATAGCAATTCATAACTCGAAAATGATCATACATCTTAGCCCCACAGAAGAACAACAACAGAATCAACATATATACATCATATCGGAATTCATCAGGCAAAATATAAATTAAATTTACAACGCATTTAACAAGATTCACCCTGTTCAATTTAGCATGTGCTTATATTATATCTGCAGACAATAAATACAGAGATCTCAGCAGCGCACACATGTTTCCTAAATATTAGCACAAAATCAGAAATATAATAAACACGGGCATATTTCAGAAAATGAAATTTGTTCTCAAGGTATGAATTTTTAAATGCAACGAAACATTAAGAAACGAAAATCGGTATAGATGTACGAAAGAGATTATACAGAAGATTTACCATTCAAGGTGGAGCCCTTAGATGAAATTGTCGACATTTCCTGAACGAATTAGTACAAACCTACGAAAACCCTGAAAAAGAAACCATGTCACATGGATTATTCATTCACCCATCACCAAAGCAGGAAACAAAATAACAAAAATATAAACAATATTCGAACCTGAAATTAAACACGCAGCCCGATGGGGCTTCTAGTTATATCAACGACACCGTACATCGTTAAGAAGAGGGGCGCACGACCGGCGAAACGGCGGTGCACCGAAGCTCTTCCTTTTTTCCACACGGCTGTGAAGGTCGGGAAAAAATTAAACCGACCTTGCCCTAAGTCCCTAATTCACACGACGTCGTCTTCAGGTGGGGCCTGAGGAGATTTAAAAAAATTGCAGGGGTATAAATGTCAATTCAATTTAATTCATCAGTATAATACATGTATGTAAATGAGGGATATGATACCGAATCCTATCTATCAATCATAGTAAACTTAGGATAGGATTGAGAAATATTATAAATTTTACACCTCATATCCAATCCTATCCTATATGCCCTAATCCCTATTTACCATAGTAAACGCAGCCTAGATGTATTAATGCCAAACGATCTTCGTTTCTCTCTCTCTCTCTCTCTCTCTCTGAGGATTTGATTGGTTGATTCTCCTTTGTATATTTGTTCTAGTTGTAGACTTTGATGTCCTTTGTTGTGCCCACCTCCTCCTTTTATAGCCAATGACTAGGGTTTTCATAACCGTCGAATCTTTGTTTTGGAATGAGAGGATAAGCACGAATCACGCCAAATCGCGATAGCTAGGAGTGTATCACAAGGACAAACACGGTCCATACAAGGCAAGCACGATCTGTGCAATAAGACCAAGCACGGTCTGTGCATAAAGAAGCACTATCTGTGCATCAAGGCCCCAAAATCAAGGTATTTTGTACTAGCGCATGGACTGTGCATGGCCATGCAATGGCCACACGTCGGGTCGTGCCTCCAAGTCTCATCCTCAATTTACGTGCATAGTTCGTGTGACTCTTGGCATGGTCTGTGCAACCTTACTTATCTATTTTTCTATCAAAACTTCAACAAAAATGTGACGTTACAAAATATAACAAAATCATCATAAACTTGTCACATAGGTACATGCAAATTGCCTAAAAATTATATATAATAACCCCAAATTGCACGTAAATCATATATTTATCAATCGTCTTTCATACATTGATTTCTTGTCTAAGTTTTGACAAGTGATGGAGAAAAAGTATTTGAAGTCTTCATGAGAATTGGCCCATCAAATACTAGAGATATTATGATCAAAGATTGTTTAGAATTTCTTCCGAGAAATTAGGGCTTATTTACATAAACTACAAGTATAAGAACTAAATGTGTTGGTGATGGTTGTGAGACTTTTATGCAACGTATGTCAGAGCAAAAGGAAAAGGAAACAGAAAACAATTGTGGTATTGTGTATTCGATTGCGTATATATTTCAGAATCAAAATCGAAACCATCAATTTTGAACCAGAACGGGAACTAATTTTTAACCAAAACTGGAACCGGCAGTTTGGACCTTAGAACCGGCTACCCTGAAACCAAAACCGAACCAACTAGAACTAAACTAATAATAAACTCAAATTGTTGACCCACGTTTCGAACTACGGTTCAAAACCATAACTATGCTATATATATATATATATACATATATATATATATATAAGAAGAATTGTGAGAATATATTTCTTGATATGTGTCTAAAAAATAATTGGAATGTGTTTTGTATACATTCTCTTTTTTTTCTCTCTTTTTTCTTTGTTTTCTTAATAAAATTTAAAAAAATAAAATATATTTTTAATTTTATATCAGTTTTTCACATATGATATATGAAATTAATCTTCTTTTTATGATCTTTAATTTAACATTATATTGAAATAAATAATTATATTTAAAGTATGAAATATATTTTTATGTGAATTGAATTATTATTTATTAAATTTTAATATTCATGATGGATTTTAATAAATAGTATATCAAATTTTAAATGAATTTCAGCTTATATATATATATATATTATTTTTATAAAAAATATTATAATATTAAATTTATAAATATTATAATTCATTGTTTAACCTCGATAGTTTTTAGTAAATTAAAATATATATTTTCGATTGAGGAATAATTCAAAATTCACTTCAGAATATCTTACAATTTATTATTTAATAAAATTAATTTTAAAGAAGTAAAAATATAATGTAATATAACAAACTATATTCCAAATTGAATAATGTTTATATAATTGATGTAAATAATAGGTGATGTACATTTTTATAATAATAATATATGTAATTTTATTATAAATTTTTAATATAATAAAATATATTATGTTCGGTGCATTGTACGGTCAGATATTTAGTAAGGGTATTTCTAATACCACCACAAAAATTACTTTGCACCACTTTTACTATATACACCACTAAAATATATTTAAAAAGTTAATTTTACTAAATCCACCCCAAAATACCTATTCTACCCATTTAAAAAAAAAACAACAACAAAAAACTCAAAATCCCTCAAACTCTAACTTCACCAACTGCTACGATACTCTTCCCTTCTCTCCCCACCCATCATCAACTGTTGTGCATACACCTCCTTCTCCTCCTCTTCTTGTCAACGAGTAATGGATGCAGAAGGTAATAATATCTCGAGTCCTCCAGGTAATATTTTCATTCTGTTTAGCGTTCATGTTAAAAAAAAATCACAAAGATTTAAGTTTAGCGCCCTGCGAAGCATTCGGTGCTGGTTGGCCGAACGCCCTTCTACGCGTTCGTTTTCCTTGGCCGAACACCCTTATACATGTTCGGCAGTCCCTGGCCGAACTTCCTTCTACGCATTCGGCATGCCTTGGCCGAATGGTCTTCTATATGTTGATTTTTTTGTATTTTTTAATTTAAAATAAAGGTATATATGTCATTTACATCATGTCTATTATTTTCCAAAATATTAATGTGGTGTGCAAAGTAATTTTTATGGTGTCATTAGAAACACTCATTTAGTAAAACTAAAAGAAAGAGAAAAAAAACAAATTATAATAACACCAGTAACTAAATTATTCTGAAACATAAGTATGAGAAAAAAATATATATATTCAAACCAAAAGCTATTTATGTAACCATTAATATAAAGTAGATTGCTAACAACATCATCAGTTGAACTGTATTTAGATGTATTTCCCCTCCATTTGCGCTCCCAGATTGCTCGTTTCTGTTGCTTGCCACTTTAGCCACAACTGCCACGCACGGAGTGCAGCCGACGCTCCAACACAACCAATTCTTCGACCCCGATCCTTGCAGTGCTCTTCTCATTGCTGCTACAGTTTCTGAAACTGCACAAATTATCTGGTGACAATAGGAAACATTCAAAGAACAACGAAGCAAATAACACGTCACAAATATTTTTTTTTTTCTTTTTAAATACAATCAAGTAGGAGAAAATTCCAACTTGAAACTTTGCTCAAGTTGAGTAATGCACCTACTGCCAAGCTAAGTTCTTGGTGCATTAAAGATGAGTTAGACTGCATATAACATTCTATAGTTTAACTAATTAGTAATCCATAATTTGTTAGGAATTTTCCTTTTTGCGTTTTGTTGTAGGATCATATGAAAACTAAGTATGTAAAAATAAATACAATATATGCGAAAAGGAAAAGAAAATTAATGTTTTGTTGTTTATTAAGATCGACCGTCTTGCCCGTTTGCCAATGGCACTAATGTTTCTCCTTCTTGGTAAGGCAAGAGTCTTTAATGGAGTTATTAATGCAGGCATGAGTCAAATGCCTCAACAGATCACTAAATAAAACTTTATGGGAGAAGACGCCAACTGGAAACATATCCTGTGATCATATTAAGTCAACCCCCACGATGAATGCATGCATACAACTATCATGTAGGGATGTCAATTTTGTAGGCATTTAGAATTATTAAGAATATCATTATTGCTCTCAAATAGCACAATAAAGAGAGTAAACTTAGTAAAAGTCAAAAGAATGCTACTTAATTACTCCCCTTGATTTGATTGTGCATGTTATTGTCGATTAGGAGTTGAGCTACTCATGATATCATCAATAAGGAGAGTCACTTAACTCTAATTTGAGATATTCTGCATCGTCTCACCATTATTTGGTGAAAATTTAGGGTCCACCCTTCCTTGCAAGCATGCCCCACTCGGAGAAAAAAAAAATGATAAATTTTTTTATGCTTAATTATTTTAGAATTTGTTCGTTTGAAGGATTGAAAAAGATGATATTGAATCCTTCAAAAAGATGATACTGATATTTTTATCAATAAATCCATTAAAAGTTTGGATGAGATATTATACAATAGATTTGATGAACTATTCTTAGAGCGACATTGGTGAATTTAAGCTCCACCACTGTCAACACATTTGAAAATATATATATATATATATATATATATATATATATATATATATATATATATATATATATATATATATATATATATATATAAAAACTTCAAAAGCCATATACAAACTTAAAATTGAGAGTGCTTTAAGATCATGCATTTGTTACTGAACACCAAATGCTTTGGTCCAATGACTGATTAAACAAAATTTATTGGAATAAGCAACTGCCAACATAATCTGTGACAAAAGTCAACTATAAGAGAGAGAGAGAGAGAGAGAGAGAGAGAGAGAGAGAGAGAGGTTGCCATGAATGCATGCATGGAGTTATCGCGTATTTGTGTGGGTATTCGAGCTGGACAATCTGTAAGTTGTTAAAAAATGGAAAAGTAATCAAAGGTAAAACTGGTTGGGAGGAGTATTTATGCTTATAATTAATACGTAGGTGGGGTGCACTTGGTTATATAGTGTTCTGGAGTTTTGATCTATTTGTATGAAAGAAGCGCCCGGGCAAATGATACGAATCAATATGGCTCGGAAAGGCTTTCTAGAAGTGGTGCTTTTTGTTGTGGTGGTGGTGGGATGTGCGGAGGGCAGGAAGTTGGGGCAAGGTGGTTGGGTTGGAGATGGTGGGGGGACTGCTCTTGGTGTTGGTTCTCATTATAGCAAGCCTGATTGTATAGGAAAAGGTGGTGGAGTTGGTGGCGGCATTGGTGTTGGAGGTGGTATCGGTGGAGTTGGTGACGGCATTGGTGTTGGAGGTGGTATCGGTGGAGGGGAGGGCATGGGTGGTGGAATAGGTGGCGGCATTGGTGGTGGAGGTGGAGTTGGAGGTGGAGGCGTTGGTGGTGGAATAGGTGGCGGCATTGGTGGTGGAGGTGGAGTTGGTGGTGGAATTGGTGGTGGAGGTGGAGGCGTTGGTGGTGGAGGTGGAGGTGGAGGTGGAAGCATTGGGGGTGGTAGTGCAGGTGGTGGCGTTGGTGGGGAACATGGTGGTGTGGGTTCACGTAGAGGACATACTGGTGGAAAGCACCATAGAAAGGGGAAAAAACATAACCATGGCGGAGTTGGAGGAGGTATAGGAAAGGGAGGTGGGGTTGGTGATGGAAATAGCCATGGATCAGGAGGTAGTATAGGGCATGGTGGTGGTGCAAGTGGCGGGTCAGGAGGAGGAATCGGGAAAGGTATAGGAGGTGGTGCTGGTGGAGGAATAGGCAAAGGAATTGGTGGTGTAATAGGTGGCGGTGTTGGGGGTGGTATAGGTGGTGGAGTTGGAGGGGGCATTGGTGGAGGCATAGGTGGTGGAATAGGAGGTGGTGTTGGTGGGGGTGTAGGAGGTGGTGGGGGATTTGGGGGTGGTGGTGGTTATGGCAAAGGAATTGGTGGAGGAGCTGGTGGTTTTGGAGGAATTGGTGGTGGAGGCAGCATTGGCATTGGCATTGGCAGTGGCAGTGGAACAGTATTCGGTGGTGGGGCTGGAGGAGGCATAGGTGGTGGAATTGAACTGGAGAAACCATGAATTTGAAAGCAGCCACATTGTTCTCATTCTTTCACTATTTGACAATTCAACAAATGTGCATGCCACTTTTGTCTCTGAAATTTCGCTTTCTATCTTTGTATCAGTAACTTCAATTTGGCACTAAATTTCTGTTTCTATGCCTATTCTTGATCCATGACTTCATGCTCTTCATAGGGAAACTAAACCAAACCTGTTCTTCTCTTCAGAACAGTTTGACATACATTTTTTGGTAACCAACGTGTAAAATTCATACTTAGAAAAGTATGGCAAAGAGAATATTTGGCGCAATAGTAAGAAAGAAGATCAAACCAGCATTTCTAACTGCAAGCTATGTTTGCCAATCTCCAAAGAAAATCCACGGGGACAACAACCCTAAAAAGATTAAAAAGTAGTCTGTAAGTAAATAGCAATATTCAAGCCATGGAAAAGAAATGAAGGAATATCTGAACAAGAATTTGGTTAGAGAAACAGATGGATGCACCTCTGCGGCACAAACATATATGTATTTCAATTTGTCACATTAGCTCAACCATGTAGCTTACCTGTAGCAATATGTTAGATGTATCTACTTCAAGCAGCATATGATCAAAATTACATTGAACAAGAATTCGGTAGCAACACTTTCTAGAGGTACCAATATAAGAATTACGTCGAACAAGAATTAACCCAAAAATAACAAGAAATAATTTTTTTTTTTTTTTTTTAAAGTAACCTCAATCACCTTGTTGGAAAGCGAGATAGTCCACTAGAAAAAACAGGGGAAGCTGCAGAAACCCCTCAGGAGGGTTATCACCAAGGCCTTGTTGCTACTTAATACTGGTAATATAAGAAAGGGCAAGGATACTATACCTTCACTGATTTCACCTTTCTCCAAGTATTTTCATGGTTACCCTAACTTCTGTATTGGAAGAAACAGCTGTTCTTCTCACCTGAGGGCCTGGGGCCATCATTTACAAGCAGTAGCTAGTAGACAGAGTAATCAGCTTCATCGAGTTGATACAGTCTCCAAGGCCTCTCGGGTTTAGTGTTTGTTTTTGTTAGCAGGATTATGGAGAGGACTCAATAAACAGAAAAGAAAGAGAAGATTAAGTTACTCAAGAATTCATACAGACATCAGCATTTCATGCATTATATCAATCGCAAGTTTTAACGTTGCCTGCACTTGAACATAGTGGTAGCTGTCTATACAATTAAAAATATGTTACTACCAAACTATACATAAAGAACCCACCCTACATAACTGCAAGAAGCTCTAAATACATCAATTGAAAGAACCTTCAGTTCAGCACAATGATGAATACATACATTATCATCAATATATTTCCATTCTTGAAGACCTGGGATACTTCACAACTATCATGGGCACTTTGAGTTGAATGCCTGGCTTCAATGTACATCAAAGAATAGGTGGCCCACTACCTGAGAAGAGAGTGCAGTTCTTTGTTATCATGATTACTTTTTTAATTGTTCACATGACCCAAATATGAAGACAAAAACATAGATTCCAGATGAACATGTACAACACTTACTTTTGCATTAATTTCTCAGTGGGCTACGGTATGACACCATATATGGAGAAAAGAAGCAGCATTACCATGACTAACAGCATGTGATGCATACAAGCATCACAGTCCCATCTGCTTCATCCATAAGGACCACTTTACAGCCTCCAAAAACCTATCATTCCTTTTTAATGCATTGATCAGATTGGAATAGGTTATCCTGTCAGGTTCTATCCCATTCTCTCTCATTTCCTTGACTAAGGAAACAGCATCTTCAACCATTCCCCCAATCCCATATGCTTTTATCAGTGTGTTATAGCTGCACAAATCAAGACCGATCCCACATTCTTTCAATTCCATTAGCACATTAGCTACTTCATCAATCCATCCCTTTTCTCCATAGATGTTGATTAATATGTTATAAGTGTAGTGGTCAGCAGAGCAGTCAGAAACCTTCATCCTCTGCAAGACATTTCTAAATTTATCCATGTCACCTTCTTTCCCATATACATCCAACATGCAATTGTAGGCTTCAAGAGAAACCGAAAAGCCATCAAATTGCATTTTCCTAACAGCAGCTGACATATTCTTCAAGTATTTGCTTTTCCCATAAGCAGCTATGATAGTATTATAAGATACAACATCAATTAAACCACGTTTCTTAGCAATCCAAAATACTTTTCTTGCCCTTTCAAATAGCCTGGCTTTTCCATAAGCATTCAGCATCACGTTAAAGGTGATGGTATTTGGTCCAAATCCTCGCTCAAGCATTTCATCAAAAAGCCTTGAAAGTTCATCAACTGGCAGTGCACGGGCACAGCAGTTTATGACACAATTGTACATTTCCCCATCCCAAATTTCACTATTTTTCAACACTTTATAGTACAGATCTGCCAGTTTATTATCCATGCCACACCGCTGATAAATGCGAAGTATGTCACGAAGAAGATAAACATCAGGCACAATATTCTTCTGTTCATCCATTATGTCCACAACCATGCAGGCATTCTTCAAAGATCCAGATTTGACGTACATTCTTATTATAATGCTGAAAGCTATCATATCCAACTTGACATCTGAATTCTTCAAATCAGTGTAAAGTTTTTCGGCTTCAGCAAACAGGCCCATTTTACTGTAAATGTCAATCATTGGGCAGAAGATATTCACGTTTGGCTTGGGAGATTTCGGCATGCAAGTAAATATTTTGACGGCATTCTCAAGATGGCCCAAATCTTTGCACGAACATATTAAGAGGTGGTACAAGTTGTCCTCAAACACAGGATCCTGCCACTGCTTTTCTGTCAGAACTCTTAGTGCATTATCAATCAAGCATTTCTTCACATAGGCTGTTACAAGAATCGTGCAAGATGTCTGGTTTTCAAGAACATGATCGTACAAGGGACCTTTCAAAATCAAAGACATCTGTTCCAGTCTATTAGCCTTCTCATATGCCTGTAAAACAGTCCCAAGGATGGATGACTTTTGACAACCCATCGTCATCATGTCATCGATAGTTCCGATAGCACCCTCCTCATCTTCATGTTGGGCTTGCAATCTTATCAATGTGTACAAGTTTGATGAAGTAGGCTTAAAATCTAACCTTTTGAGATCAATATAATAGAGTTTAACCTGCTCATAATTACCTACTCGACCCCACCCTTCAATCATTGACCTATAGGTCGTTTCACAAGGCACAACACCAACTTTTTTGAGGTCATGGAACAAGCGTTCTGCATGATCCATACTTGAAACTTTCCCATAGCCAGTGATCATTGTGTTGTATGCAATGATATTGGGAGGAAAGCCTGATTCTCTCATTGCACAAAACACTTGCTCTGCCTCACTCAACTTGCCTTGCTGGCAATAAGCATTGAGCATAACCAACCAGTTTTCTTGATTTAAAACCACTTCATCATCTCTTAGGAAGCCAATAATATCTTCCGCTTTGTCATACAAGCCCATGCGTGTATAAATTGTGATCATAGCTGAATAAGCAGATTGGCACCTTATCTTCATATTCCTCATCAGAGAAAATGTATATTCTGCTTCCTCAACAACCCAACCCTTCTGGTAAAGAGACATCAGCATCCCAAAAGTTGCGACACTGGGCTTAACCTCATAATCCAGCATCATCCTGAGCCACCTTGTACCCAAATCCACAAGCCCACTCTTATAACAAGCATATATAAGGGTATTAAAAATTTGATAATTAAGCTCACAACCTGAGTCGCGCACCATTTCCTTGATCATGATCTCTGCTCCATCCCAGTCCCCCTTTCTACCCAAAACCCTCAGAATCAAATTATAAGCAGTCACATTTTTAGTTAACATGCCATTAACCTTCATCTGCCCAAAGAACCTCAAAGCTTTATCACCATTGCTCTTCTCAAGCTGTTCTAAGATCATATTGCAATGTTCAGAACTCCACTCAGGCTCAACATCATTGAAATCTAAATCCACCACAGTTCGAGAATCCAAGACCGGGTTTGGACTAATTTTCTGGAATTGAACCATGGATATGTCTTCTTTCTTATGTTTCCTACCTTTTCTATGATCATCCAAATTCCTCTTTATGTTTTTCTTCAACGTCTTCGCACCCCGGAACTTTCTCCAGATATTCACTCTCCCTTTACTAAAATCCCCACACAAATCTTTGCCTTCCAGCACCATATTATCAGTAGCAGCCCCATACGTCTTCGGGTTATCGATCAAAGAATCATCCTGCTTGGAGTCAGACGTATGCGAAAACTCATTTTCCAGCCTAGAAACCCTAATGTGCTTTATTCTACAACAGGGCTTCAAAACAAGTGCCCCATTCGCACTTACATAACCCGAAAACAAAGTATTAGAAGCGAATTTCAAGGAATTTAAAGCAGAACTTAGTCTCTGGGATTCATGATAGTTGTTATCTGGAGAAACTAAGAGCTTCAGAGAGGCCATGGAGTACAGGGCCTCTTCTTAAATGTGCAGTAATCCTTTCAATTCATTGAGGGATTAGCTGTATTCAGCATCAGGTCAAAATGCAACTTCTTTAACCATATAAGTCGGATTAAGGTTAGGAAAATTTGGATTTAGCTATGGCGAAAGTAAAAATCATACCTTCCAATCAGAAAGTTGGAGTGTTGACAGGATAATGGAAGCTGAAACAAGTGGAGGAAAAGGAGCTACCGTTAGGCGGATTAAATCGTCAACCGGGAAACTTTCGGTCCGACTGTTATATAAAATCTGGCGGCACTACTCGTGGTGAATCGGAAAAACGTTGGATCGAAAATAATCGGTTTTTATCCTGCAGCGAACCATTTTGTTTTTTAATAGAAGAACATCGGCTCTCATTTTGAGGAGCTCTAAATTTATTAAATTAATTATATAATATTATATGTGCACTGCTATATTTTACTAAGTTGTTTTTATAGGATAGCAAAAAAAAATCTTGACCAATTATCTTTTACTAAGTTAAAAAACATACAATATTCTATAATAGTTTAACTCATCTTAATCGTCGAGAATTTAGGTTGGTGGTAGGTGCATTTCTCAACTCAGACGGAAGTCTCAAATTTGAATTTTCTCCTATTCAATTATATTTCAAAAAAGTAATTTTTTATAGCTATCCCAGAATTTGTGCAGAAGCAATGAGGAAAGCATTGCAAGGATGGTGGCAGAAGAATTGTTTGGGCCGGCGTCGGTTGTCCTCCATGCATGACACTTGTGCTAAAGAGACCGACAGCAGAAACGAGCAAATCTGGGTATGCAAATTCAAGGAACATACATCTAAATACAGTTCCATTGATAATGTTGTTAGCAATCTACTTTATATTTAATGGTTACACATTAATAGCTTTTGGTTTGAATAACTTTTAGGGTATTTTTAAAATACTGCTAAATTTATTTTGCACACCATGTTAAATTAGATATAATGTAAATTACATAAATATTTTTATTTAAAAATTAAAAATATATACAAATTTTAATTTTTAATAAATAATTATTTATTTCATCTACGCACAAAAACCTTAATTTTTTATTTTTATTACATTTGGCTAGAAATTATAAAAACATATTGTAAGAATCAATAACGGAAGACACAAATACAAAAAATATAAATATTTTATAGGTATTGGACATTTAAATTTTATTTTTTCGTTAATAATTATAATCACGAATACATTCGGCCAACTAGAGTCAAACACAAAATATGGCGTTCGGCCAACGTTGGTCGAACACTCAACACAACGTTCGGCCAGCATTGGTTGAATGCTCAACACAACTTTCGGCCAATATTGGCAGAACACTCAACGCAACGTTCGGCCAACCAGGGCCAAAATGTTCAGCCAATAAAAGCCAAATGCTGGTTATCATTTTTATAATACATTCGTTCATACAAATTGTATAAAATTATATTGACATATTGATAATTGATTTTCTTCATATTAGGTTATTCGAAAATTTATATTCCATTGTTTTATCTTCTAAAAGGGGGATTGGGAGTTACCCCATGAATGTGTGTGGGAAGGAAGGAAGAAGGGGATGGAGGGGGGTTGCAGCGTGGGAAGGAGGAGAGGTTGCAGGTTTGGGGATTAATTTTTTTTTATTTAATTAGCAATATTATTTTTAAGGTATAATAGAAAATTCATGTGGTGTATTAAATAATTTTAATTTTTTAAATATATGTTTTGTGGTGTGTTTTAAAAAAATAGTGTGAAAATTATTTTCTGTAGTATGTTTAGAAACACCCAAAATTTATTTTCATACTTATGTTTCAAGAATAATTTATTTATTGATTTTATTATTATTTGTGTTTTCTTTCTTTTAATTTTATTTGTTAATTGATCTGAAATGTATAAAAACAATGTGGTGATGAAAAATAAATTAGAAATATCTAAAGTAAACCAGAAGGATAAAGTGATATATATATATATATATATATATATATATATATATATATCATGCAATTTCACAAATATATATTATAGGCGATTGAATATAAAACAACACAATTGTTTTTACTTCCCTTTGACATAAATTGTATCTAATTTTACATACAAGTATGTGTAGAATATGAACACGAAAAGGTATATTATTGAAGAAATGTATTCTATGTCTTTGATATATTAAGTAAGAGTGGGAAGTTGCAGTCATATACTACACGGCTTTGGTCCAAAATACGTCTGTCACACTTTACATAATATATCATATAAGAGAGTGTTTACTATGGCTGATAAAGTTGGATAAGGATACCGTATCCGAACTTATCACATGTTTGTTATGAAAGTTGAAAAAACATTTTTACTTGTGGGCTCCGAGATTGGCACGGAGTCCAAGTCAAAATGGCCGATAAGCCACACCCGAAAGTGGGCTGATAAGTATACCTGAAATGAAAATTACCAAATTTACCCCAACCACTTCACATTCTTCAGGAACCCTACAGCGACAGATCAGTGGCAAGGTTTCCGACTGAGTAGAACGTTAATGGTGGCACTTTGATCTCAGACTTCAAATCCCATTTTTCATTCCTCAAGACTAGAAAGATTGTTGCTATTGCATATGCCTTCATCTTTGTCTTCATCGCCTTCACCATTTTTCTTGCCTTCAGCCCATCTTCAAACTCTTTTCCCCCCTGGTTCACTCTTCTCCCTCTGGTTCACAAACATATTCTCCACTAGTAGTAGTCCTATCGCACCTTGCTAAAACTTTGAATTCACTCTTGAGAAAAACCAGATTACATTGCATTACTATGAACAGGTATATATATACAGAGTCTGTGAGAATTAGTTACAGAAACTAATTATGCTGAGTCAGAATTTCTAACTGTCTAACTGCTTGCTTGTAACTGTCTAACTGCTTGCTAACTTTCTAACTGATTATAATTAATATTACTAACTACACCTTTATCACAATACACCCCGGTTAAACAAAACCAGGGGGAACAGTAAAAGAGAACTTGTTACATAACAATTGAAACCGTTTCACAGATAACGCTTTTGTGAGGATGTCAGCAAGTTGATCTTTAGTAGCAATATAACGCACATCAAGTTGTTTCTGTTGCACCAGCTGCCGTATATAGTGAATATCGACTTCTATATGTTTGGTTCGTGCATGAAACATAGGATTAGATGCTAAAGAAATAGCACTAATATTATCACACCATAGGATGGATGGATCAAGGAGCTGGATTCCAAGTTCTGCAAATAGAGATTTTATCCAAACAATGTCAGTAGATGCTGTAGCAAGTGACCGATATTCAGATTCTGCACTGCTCCTTGCAACAACATCTTGCTTTTTAGAGCTCCAGGTGATAAGGTTGGACCCTAAGAATACACAGTGACCACCAGTCGACTTTCTGTCATCCAGTGAACCTGCCCAGTCAGCATCTGCATATGCTTCTAGCTGTAACGTAGACACTGGTTGAAACAAAAGACCCTGAGAAGTAGAACCCTTCAAGTACCGTAAGACCCTTTTGCATGCTGACCACTGATTCTGAGTAGGACTTTGCAAAAACTGGCTAAGTTTATTCACAACAAAGGAAATGTCAGGCCTTGTCATAGTTAAGTATTGAAGGGCTCCAATAGTACTTCTGTAAAGAGTAACAAACTCAAAGGATGTACTGTCATTTTTGTAAAGCTTCAAACCAGAACAATAGGGACTGTCACAAGCCTTGCTGTCAAGCATATTTGTTTTCTTTAACAAATCAGTCAAGTACTTGGTTTGATTCAATAAGAGACCAGAGGAGGTATAATGTACCTCAATTCCTAAAAAATAGTGAACTTTTCCGAGGTGCTTGAGAGAGAAGACATCATGGAGATTCTTGATTAATTGCTGAATTTGTAAGGGTTCATCTCCAGTAACTAAAATATCATCAACATATACCAAGAGAAGAAGTAATTTACCATTTGAGTTGATGAAAAATAAAGAATGATCAGATTCAGATCGCCGAAATCCTTGAGAAAACAGAAAATTCTTCAGCTTATCTGTCCAAGACCTCGGAGCTTGCTTTAAACCATACAATGCTTTGACAAGTTTGTACACATGTGTAGGCTTAGCAGAATCAACATATCCAGGGGGTTGTGTCATATAAACTGTTTCGCTCAAATCCCCGTTTAAAAAAGCATTATTAATATCAACTTGTTGAATTTCCCATCCTCTTGTAACAGCCAATGTAAAGATAAGACGGATAGAAACAGGTTTGACAACAGGACTGAATGTTTCAAAGTAGTCAACACTAGCCATTTGCTGAAAACCTCGGGCTACCAACCGAGCCTTAAATCTGTCTATTGAACCATCAGATTTATGTTTAACTTTGAACAACCATTTATTATCAATGACTTTCATATCAGGGTGATACGGAACTAAATCCCATGTGTGATTCTTCATCAATGCATGGAATTCTAAATCCATAGCAGCTTTCCACTTAGGACAGGATAGAGCCTGAGACATAGTAGCAGGTTCACAGGTTTCCTGAAGAGCAGTGTATATTTTTGGTTTATGAATACCTGCCTTAGCTCTAGTTATCATAGGATGAGTATTGGACCAGACCGGAGGGGGTACAGAGTGATTAGAATTATGGTTGGGAGAAGAGTGAGCAGTGGAAGAGGAATCTGATGAAGAGGTAGATGTAGGGGAATGAGGATGAGAGGAGTTAGCAGGGAGGAAGGAATTTTGAGGAGGGGATATGTGTTCTAAGGAGTGAGCACCAGAAGAATGATGAGAAGAATGGAAAGGTATCATTATAGGTGTAGAGACAATAGAGTTAGGAGGTTCCTTACTTTGTATGAAGAGAGACTTGTAGGGAAACTCTTTTTCATTGAAGCTTACTGTTCTGGAAATATAAATTCTGCCAGGTGGAGCAAGACATCTATAGCCCTTATGAAAAGGACTATATCCCAAGAATATACACTTTTGAGACCTAAATTGAAGTTTGCTGTTTTGATACGGTCTAAGATAAGGAAAGCAAGAGCGCCCAAAAGCTTTAAGCATGTTATAATCTGGTGCATAACCAAACAACTTTTGAAAAGGGGAGTTTTGTTTTAGGAGAGGAGTGGGAAGCCTATTGATAATGAATACAGCAGTGACAAATGCATCCCACCAATATTTCATAGGAAGGTGTGATTGAGCCAATAACGTAAGTCTCATTTCACTCACATGTTGATGTTTTCGCTCGGGTAAACCATTTTGCTGATGAGTGTAAGGGCAAGGATGACGAACAATGACACCCAAAGATTGAAGAAATGAGAAGATTGGTCGAAATTCCCCCCCAAAATCAGCTTGAAAAACCTTAATTTTGGCGTGAAATTGTCTCTCTATTAGCTTAAGGAAATGTTTCAAGGCTGTTATAGCTTCAGATTTTGCATGTAAGGGATAAATCCATGTATACCTAGTGAACTCATCAACAAAATGAATATAATATTTGTATCCTTCTGTAGAAACAGTAGATGCAGGACCCCATAGATCAGAGTACACAATATCAAATGGAGCAGCTGATTTGGAATTAGATGAACGAAAGTGCATACAATGCAATTTACCCATCTTACAGCAATCACAGAAGGTAAATTGTTTCACAGAATTAGGTAAGCACAAAGATTCCATAACAGTGGATACAATTTGAGGGGATGAGTGCCCTAGCCTTTGATGCCACAAGTTAACATCATTAGTAGCACAATAGAAAGATTTAAATGAAGAAGGTACAGTACATGGCTGAGGAATTGAAGTAGGTGCAGATGTAGAATAGACTTTAAGATTGAGTGCAAGACCACTCAAATCCAGTTGATACAACCCTTCATGAAGTTTGCCTCTCAGTAGAATTTGATGATTGTTGGAGTCCTTGACAAAACAACAGTCATGATGAAATTCAACATAAACGTGATTGTCTTTAGTGATTTGAGATATACTGAGCAAATTTTTAGTAATATCTGGCACACAGAGAATATGATTCAAATGAAGAGGTTTAGACGAGGAAGGAGCTAGAAAACTAGACGTACCTATATGAGATATGGGAAGCTGTGAACCATTACCAACAGTGAGTTTTTCAGGCCCTGTGTAGGCATGTTGGATATTCAGATTACCAAGATCAGCAGTTACGTGAGACGTCGCTCCACTATCCACATACCAATTATTGTCCATAGGAGATGGATTGGAAGAATAACCTGCAAACTTAATTGAATGATCAGTAGAATTATAAGTCTGATCTGTTGCAGAGATTGGAGATGCAAATGAAGACAACGAATTAACATTGCAAGGAGAAGTGGAGGCAAAATGAGCTTGGGAAGAGGTGAGATCAATGCCCTGGAAGCTGACATCATATCTCTTATAACACTTGGAGGCAATATGGTTTTGCTTTCCACAAATCTGACAGACAGGTTTATTTTATTAAACCTTCCCCTACCACGACCTCTCTTGTAACCACCTCTGCCCGTGCCACGACTAAAACTTTGTTGAGCAAAATGTGCAGCAGGGATAACAGAGTTATAGTCTGCGTGAACAGAATAAGCAGTAGCATGCTGTAAAATTCTCATCTCGTGTGTCTGAAGTGCGTATTGAACATCTTGAATCGTCAATGAATCAATCCGTGTAGTCAAATTAACCACAATCGACTCGAATTCAGGACCAAATCCATTTAGAATATAGGTGATTAACTCATCATCATTAATCGTCTGACCAGCTGCATACAAGGTATCAGAAATACCTTTCATATGAAGAATATAATCGGCAACTGATAGATCACCTTTCTTAGTTGTCTGAAGTTGTAATCGTAAATGCATTTGTCTAGCCTTCGATATTGAGCGAAAAGAGGTCTCAAGAACATTCCAAATAACAGCAGCTGATTCACATCTTGTAACGTGACCAAGGACAGACTCTGAGATAGAAGCTAAAAGCCAACTTACAAGCAGTTGATCCCGACGCATCCAGGTAACATATGCTGGATTCACCGTCAGACTCGTAGAGTTAGATGAAGATCCTTCAACAATTTTTTCTGGAACCACAGAAAATCCAAGAAGAATATCATCAATATCATGAGCACGAGCTGCTGCAAGGACTTGAGCCCGCCAAAAGTGATGATTATTTCGATCAAGTTTGATCGAAATCGGAGATAACAGAGGAAGAACATATGTATTCATATTGAGAATAGGAGATTAGAAGACTGAATCAATTAGGAATGTGATGCCATGAACGCAAGGGAACCGTCGGCTCTGATACCATGCTAAAACTTTGAATTCACTCTTGAGAAAAACCAGATTACATTGCATTACTATGAACAGGTATATATATACAGAGTCTGTGAGAATTAGTTACAGAAACTAATTATGCTGAGTCAGAATTTCGAACTGTCTAACTGCTTGCTTGTAACTGTCTAACTGCTTGCTAACTTTCTAACTGATTATAATTAATATTACTAACTACACCTTTATCACAATACACCTACTCCTCACTCTTCAGTTTTCTAAGATGAATCTTACATATCTCATTTTTCTTCATTTTACTATTATTTTTTCCCTAACTCATCATCACAATTTCACAATTCTTCACCTACCAAGAATGCTGAAACCCCAAACACTGCCTTTTCGCCACAAAATTCCAGTATAGGATGAATCCTCAGCCCATAATGTCGAAGTCTTGAAGCCAAACAATTCCACAAATTTTACCCTCAGTAAATCAGTCTGTGAACGGTAAGAAGTGAAGAACTAGCAAAACCAATCCCGAGTTCACGATAAAGTTGAGGTCTTGAAGGCAAATCGAGCTCAATTGGGGTTGGTAAATCTCCCAATAAGACTGTTAATTCATCGACAGATTCTGCCTCTGGAAGGAAGAATGTTTCTGCAAACGCAGAAAAGGGTGCGCTCAAGAACTTAACTTCTTCTCTGATGAAGAGAGAGAACAATGCTACGGTGAAAAAAGAAAGTGATGACTTGATAAAGTCTCTGATGAATTGTGATCTGTTTGATGGGAATTGGGTGAAGGATGATTCTTATCCACTCGCTCCGGTGTGAACGACTATCAACCGATATTTTGGAAATCTCAAGGTTTGACACTAGTAGCAGAGAAGTAACAGACCAATCTCTCACCCTGCAGTTCCTAGAATTTATTTCAGATAAACAATTTTGCTTTTCTATTGCAGCACTAGACCAGTTCTTTCCACTGCCTGCCTCATCCATACGGGTGTGTTCTCCACGCATAGCAAATTTTTGAAATGAGAGAATCTTGGGAGGCTGTAATTGCTTGGCACCAGAAGCAGCATAGGCCTTTGCAGCAGCAATGGCTGTAGCATGAGCGGCTTTTGCTGCAGCAATAGCAGCCTTTTCTTCTTCAGACATGGGAATTTCATGATCGTCCTCCACAACATTTCTGGATTTTATTGAGCAGTGAAAAAGGGATGTGATGATTTGATAAAGTCTTTGATGAATTGTGATATGTTTGATGGGAATTGGGTGAAGGATGATTCTGATCCACTCTACAAGCCTGTTTCTTGTTCTCAGATTGATAAACAATTCAAATGTTTCCTCAATTGGAGGCCTGATAATGGCTATACAAACTAAAATGGAAGCCAAAGGGTGCACACTCCCAAGCTAAATTTTAGCCTTTTCTCTCAATTACATGTCACTTTGAGTTTATATTCTTGTATCTATCAAATTAAAAATCTTATCTTTGCCCCAATGATTGAATCTGCATTGATTATTACAAATGTAAATATATTAGCCTAGAAAATTTTGATACAAGGATGAGTTGTGAAGACTAATTGGGTTGTGTTGGATAATCAGGTTGGATGAGAATCATATGTTGGAAATATTGAGAGGGAAGAAGCTTGTTTTGTTGGTGATTCCTACAAAGTTATTAATTCCTCATATCGAGAAGGAATGAACTTCTCTAAACGATGCCGGTGGAGTGAAAAAAAAAAAAAAAGAATAGAAGTAAATGATTGATTATTTAATTATCGGGTATTTAGGTAAATTACATCAGCCTTTCACAACAATCTCTCAAATACATAACCGATAAGGATAAAACATCCTATTAATCATATGAAATAAACATGGGATAAGATAACTAATATGTATAAATATTCCTTTATAACACGCCTCTATCTTATGAACCTTAATAGATTTCTTTCAAACTAAACTTCGCCTAACATGATTGAGGGCAGCACATAATATTTTATTGTATAATATAATCATTATAGACTGTGAAAAAAAAAAATGACTAGACCAACGTTTAATGATTAACAACTGTTATTATTATTTAACTATTTGGCCTAATATTGTTATTGTAAAAAATAATATTATTTAATCAAATTTTAAAAGTATTATAATTTATCTAATTATCTCAAAAAAATATCATATTACTTGCCTCCTGGATGGATACTCAATCAAATTTTCTTTTTTGGCAATTGAATGCATTTGTAGAGTAAATAAGTGTGCAGAAAAAGTGTATACATTGGTGCATGAAATTCATAGGTTTTTTGATGAATTCTGATCAGATTAGATAGGATCCACGCATTTTTGCTTTAGGCTACGATCCGGCCCACAGATATGCATGAGTATCTGCCATTATTTTTTGGTCACATGCTTAAAAAACGTTGTGAGAAGTAAAAGTTTGATTTATTTTAATTTTATTTTAAAATAATTATCACATGATACGTATATTTAATAATTTCATTAATTAATACATAATGTTTATTAAAAATAGTAAAATATCAGATGAAGTAGGAAATAAAAAAAAATCTAAATTCATTGTTTAAAATCATGATTTTAAAATTTACAAAAACATTGAAAAGACGAGCACAAAAAAAAAAAAAAATATATATATATATATATATGAAGGATGGTGGGCAGTGGGATGGGAAGACGAGGAGGCGAGAGGGTAACGGCGTTTAGCATGCTCCATGCAATTAGCCATACTGTCAGCAGTGGGATGGGAAGACGAGGAGGCGAGAGGGGGACGGCGTTTAGCATGCTCCATGCAATTAGCCATACTGTCAGCAAGTGTTGTATATATATATAATCATCATCGTCTTTTTGAGAGAGCTAGCTATTGCGGAATACAGAAACCAAAACAATGGCAGCAAGCTCAAACACCCAAACAGCCCTTGTAAGGGGAACAAACATGATGATCCGCACAACTACTGATCACCAAATCAGTGGGTTTCAAGCGTGATACAGCGAATGGACGAGACATGACGTCTCCTCTAAAGTTAGGACGCCAGGTAGGAGAGTTGAAGTTGAGCTTTACGCCACCTCTGATCACCATAAACTAGCCAAGCTTCTTAAGACATGCATCCAACGTTGTAACGAGGCGAATCAAGAACCCCTGTCTGTCTGTGCTTACTATTGCAGCATCCTCATCTGCTTCTTCCCATTTATCTACATCCACTTAAAAGAGATGTTGGCCGACTCTGGTGCCACAGTCAAAATCTCTACAGAATTTTATGGTCGTCCTGAGCTACAACTACTCGATGTTGACGATGATGATCCGTCTGTTAACTTATGTTACTTTGGCCAGGCTGTATTGCTGCTCTACAAAAGTTTGTCATCACCAACGGCATACGACGGCTACATGAGAGAGATAACAAACGAGTTCCGAATTCATGCTGGGGTCCCACCAAATGCTAGTGTCGGTATAGCGTTTGACCAGAGGGTTGCAGATACTGTAAGAAGTGTGTTGGGGAGCAATTATAGGATGAGGGAACTGATTCTTGAGATACTTCTGGAAGCTTCTTTCGTGCTCAAGCCACTCGGATATGTGTGTCGTTGTTTGTGTAAGAATTTGGAGTGGACAAATATGGAATCGTTGATCTGTGCGGTGGACACTTTGGTCATAACCAATTCTCCGGCGCTGAAGGATGAACGGATAGCCGGTGAGGTTGAGAAACTGGTTGAGGCTTACAATACTGTGAAAGCTAGTAAGATGCCACAGTTCTTCGGAATTTTGACGCCGCCGGCGGTGAGCCATGTTATGGATAGCTCCAGATTCCCCACCATAATTGCCGCTGCTAAAGCTATTAAAGGTGAGAACACGGCGGCTCGCCACACTGTGTTGGTGACTCATCTGGTGGAACTCCATAACAACCGTCCCAATAATGGGGTCACTAACTACTACGTAGAACTGCCAAATTAACTAATTATTATTATTATTATTATTATTATTATTATTATTATTATTATTATTATTAAGATGCTCAGTCAACTAGAATTGAATACTACTGGATGTGCTATTTTATTTTATTGTCTATTTCAAACTATTAACGCACGTTATGTATTGGTATTTTGGAAGTATTAAAAACAAAATGTGTGCCATTTTGCAATCATCTTCGTCTAAGGGTTGTTTGTTTGTATGATGTTTTCTCTAACAAGAGTTGTTATAGATTGAAACTTTAATTTTGAAGTAATTTTGGTTTTCAGAAGATGTATTTCAGGTTTTAGATGAGTTGAATTGCAAGAAAGTGGTAAGCATTCAAGTAATGTCATTGAATCAGAAATTTTATATTTGAGAAGGTAATTGTACCGTGATCAAAAAATTTGTGGGATCACATGAAATATTCAAATTTGTTATTTCATACCTTAAATAAATTTGCAAAATTTAACATATACTTATGTATATACAAAAATTAGTAATGCACTTCAAACGTAGGATGAACTGCAGTAACATAAATATGAAAATCCTGCCCATTTACTCAATTTATGAATAGGCCATTTAATTCTTATCATGCAAAGTTGGTTTTTATGTTTGTACAGTAAAATTTTTGTTTCAAGAAAAGTTACTTTAAGCCCAAAAGCTCAAGCGGGTGATTGGGTGTTTTCACTATTATTAAAACATTTAATAAATACTATGGCTTTAAATTTAGGTAAATAGTTATTATAATGTCTAATTTTAATTATTTCTTACAAAACGGGGGTAAGAAAGATTGCCGCATAAGTGAGTTGAAGAAAAATTATTCAAACCTTGAAAGCCCGGGCCCACACGATCGATCTTATTTATTTATATTTTTATTCATACTTAATTATATATTACACTAATTTTATACTTCAAATTTAAATATATAATATAAGAATACTAAGTAATTTTAATTGATATTAATTAAGCTCCAATGCGATGCACGGAAATTTTACTTATATGAATTTTTATAATTTGATTTAGTTATATAATATTATGAAATTGAAGTATTATATAACATTCATATAGATTTATATATATATATATATATATCTCTTTTATTTTCTAATCAAAGTATGTTCAATTGTTAGCCTTAAATATGTGTGTTGCAAATTATTAAAATTATTATTATGATACAATAATTTTATACATCTCACCCCGCCCCATTCCCCACATTACATATATGAATTTGTTATGTTTTAAAGAGTAAGTGAATATAATATTTTCAACACAATGTAAATATGTATATTTACATTAAACATATAAAAATATGGTATAATATTTTTTATGATTGTGAAAATGCACTGTTTAAAAAAACTATTTTTTATGGTCGTAGTAAAACTTATATATTTGACAAAATATATAAATATATATATATATATATTCACATACCTTAAAAGAATTTTTAGTGGAATGTCTCTAAAAGATTATAATTTTTTTCAAAATTTCACTAATAAAATAAATTGTTTCAACGTAACATTTATTTCTGAAACAATATATCTATGATAAAATAAATAAATAAATAAATTAACATTATAATATTAAAAAAGAGTCAATATTTTCAAATAATTAGAAATTATAATCATATTCTTCAATTTCATTAAACACGCAAATCTTAATTTTTCAAACAAAAATTATTAGTAAAGAACAAAAAAAAACCACCATAGGATTTTGTATTTTTGTTATTTTTTTTATGTCTTTAGATAGACAAACATCAAAAGATAAACATAATCTTATAAGATTGATTTATTGCTTCGATATTTAGAGAATGATTTGTTCAATATCTACTTAGTTATTTTAGTTAAATATAAAAATAGATAACAATTAACTTAAGAAAAAGTATTTTATATTTAATAATTAAATTTTATGTATATATTACTATATATGAAATATGGATGTCTCCTTAAAAATTATTAAAATATAATTAATTACGTATATTTTTCATAAAAAATAGGGTTGAAACAAAATATTTATAAAACAAAATATTTATAAGCTGTTAAATTTCTTAGTGAAAATTAAAAAAAATAATAAAAAAGATAATCAAATAAATATATTTTTATAGATA
Organism: Caryopteris x clandonensis; assembly: GCA_028749325.2. Classification (NCBI taxonomy): domain Eukaryota; kingdom Viridiplantae; phylum Streptophyta; class Magnoliopsida; order Lamiales; family Lamiaceae; genus Caryopteris; species Caryopteris x clandonensis. The sequence continues at coordinate 1,651,435 of JAPYKT020000001.1, forward strand.
ATAATAATCAACATAATTTTATTATATCTTGAAAATAATAAGTGTAACTCCCACATTGAGAATTGTAGCTTTATTAATCAAATTATATTATTATATCTTACATATAGATAGATATTGATATAAATATTTAGAAAAATAAATACCATAATTAAAAAATACTTTATGTGGGAAAATTTAATGTTTTTTAGGTGAAACTTCTCTTTTTATATATACATACATATATTGGTAGTCTATAGGCTATTTAAATTACTTGTACCATTTATTTAACATAAGAAATAAAAACAATCAAATTTAATAAAAAAAGTTACAAAGGAAAAATGCTATAAATTTTATTTATAGAGGTACTAATATATATATATATATATATTAGAATCAATAAAAATAATAAATACAATTGTGTCAAGGAAATATATGAACATCATGATTAAAAGAAAATCAAATCTTTTAATATAGAAAGATTATGATTCTAAATAGAAGTTTGGAAAAAAAATTGTATTGTAATCTTCGTAATTTATTGTTTATGAAAATATTTATTTGGTTTAATGAATAAAAGGAATATTATTTATAACATTATAATTGACTTTCTTTTTTCTTTTTCTTTTTTCAAAAATTAGATATTTTCCTGATTTAGAAATCAATTTAGGCGTGAAAAATTGTTCTACTATTTGAAAATTTATATTCTATTGTTTTATCTATTGAAAGAGGGGGATTAGGAGTCGCCCCATGAATGTGTGTGTGGGAAGGAAGGAAGAAGGGGATGGACGGGGTTGCAGCGTGGGAAGGAGAAGGGGAAGGAGGGGTTGCAGGTGTGGGGATTAATTGTTTTTATTTAAGTAGCAATAATTTTTTAAAGGGTATAATAGAAAACTCATGTGGCGTATTAAATAATTTTAATTCTTTAAATATATCTTTTGCGGTATGTTTAGAAAAAATGGAGTGAAACGTAATTTTTGTAGTGTGTAACACCCAAAATTTGCCTTCCAAAAAAAAAAAAAAAAAAAACACCTCAAATTTTATTTCCACACTTATGTTTCAAGAATAATTTATTTATTGGTGTTATTATTATTTTTTTTTTCTTTCCATTAATTTTATTTGTTAATCTATCTGAAATGTATAAAAACAATACAGTCATGAAAAATAAATTAGAAATACATGAAGTAATCCAGAAGGAGAAAGTTATATATATATATATATATATATATATATATATATATATATATATATATCATTCAATTTCACAAATATATATTATAGGCGATTAAATATAAAACAGCACAATTGTTTTTACTTCCCTTTGACATAAATTGTATCTAATTTTACATACAAGTATGTGTAGAATATGAATACGAAAAGGTATATTATTGAAGAAATGTATTATGTATGTTTGATATATTAAGTGAAGGTACAATGCAATACATATATACTACTGCTAGAACTAATTAACCCTAAAATTGCACAGAACCAAAATGAAAAGAAATATACAAGGCAAAATAGAGAAGCAAAATTATACATCCATAAACCAAATGAAAAGAAATATACAAGGCAAAATAGAGAAGCACAATGATACATCCATAAATAGGGAAGAATCAATATGGAGCAATCAATTCCATAAATGTAGATTCCTTCACTCCGTTCAAGTTGGCACGTGAAGGTTACAAATGTCCAACTTGACAACAAGAAATCGGAAACACTTTGCCCTAACGCCTTCGTAAAGAGATCAGCAGTCTGATGTTCTGTTGAGATTTTACATGGAATTATGTCATTGAATTCAATGCACTTTGGACATGTTTCATTCTTTCATGAAAGGTGGGGTTGATAGCAATGTCGCAGGTTGTTTGATTGTCGCAAAAAAAATAAAAAATAAAAAATAAATAAAAAAGAAGATGTGGCGGGTGTTTGAGTTGCTTCTATGTCTTTGAGTAACCATCGAAGCCATAGAATTTTGCTTACAATAGACGCTATTGCTCTATATTCCTGTAACGCCAGCATTTTATGTGATAATTTATTCGTTAAATTCATGTATTTTCATGCATAACATTACTTGTTAGAGTTTAATCTCGTAATTTAAAGCCTAATTTCATAACTAGTTAAATGAGGATCATTAATATAATTAGAGTTTGATCCATAAAATATATATACATATATATATATATAGCTTTAATAAATTCTCAATCCAAATTAAAATAAATGAGACTAATAATTTGTTGATCCTCTTTTATAATTTTTAGCCCAAAATATTTTCAGCCCAAATCATTAAGGGGGTCCTAAATTCTTTGTCATATTTTTCTTACTTCCCCAATGATACAAGGAAGAAGAACACATTTTTCCTAAAAATTAGGAATCGAGAATTAAGGGATTGGTCTTCTACCTGAATTAAACCAATAACTCCCCTTATAAGTTGTCAGACTCTGCCCCTTTCATGAACGCACAACCCTTCAGCAATAGTGTGTGTCTATATATATATATATATATATATATATATATATATATATATATATATATATATATATATATATATATATATAATCTTTAAATTTTTCTTCACGGTGTAAATCTTCCGGTAGATTGCCCGCTGAACAACCACCATCGTTTTTCTCCCTAAATAATTTAATACCTTTAGAATGGAGAAGAGCCAAAATTTCTAGAGCAATTCATTATTTCTGTTTTTTTCATTTTAAATGGTCAATCGAGTCGCCATCGTCATCTCAACCTCCTTTTCCCTTCTTTTCAATCTTCGGTATTCTTATTTTAAAAATTCAAAGTCCTATTTCTACATCTCCGAATTTGATAACATTTTCAGTATGTCATTTATATCTATGATATAATGCTACGATTACAATTTTAACACAATTGGATATCTAGTTTATTTTATATGAAGTTTCTATCAGTCCACATTTTAATTTCCAAAATCTTACGTTTTCTATTTGAAAAATCAGAATATATAGTTATAAATATCCAAATCTTTTGAAATTTGAATATGTCGTTTTTATACATATTATTTATCCTTCATAAAAATTTCATTTCTTTTCAGTTTTCAATTTATGAATTACAATATTTTTCCTACAGCTGTACACAATTTACAACTTCAGCTATTTCAATTTCAAAAATTCGAAACTTATATCATATTTTCTTAGAAAAATACAAAATGCTTATATGAGGCTTCTATATGAGTCTAGTATCTAAAGTTAAAATTTTAGATTTTTCCTCCATGTATTTTATGAGTTACAAAATATTCAATCATTGCTGCCTATGAATAACACGTTCGAATAATTTTCTAATACTTTGAAATTTGTTCCCATATGTTTCAAAAATTTCCTACTAAGTTCTACACGTCCAAAATATCAGTGTTAATAGTCCAAAGAGAACTCCCATTCCCAATTTTCTATTATTGAAGAATAAGGCGCATTAATCTTATGGAGTTATGGGCAATCAAGGTGACAAGGCTTAGCACACATTCACCCATGCATTTACCATTCAAGTCAGCATTTCTTTAAGGTTGGGTTTTATTTCAATATTGTCAAATTTAATTGTTTAGAATGATTTGCTTTATATATATGTTATGTGAGATTATGTGATCCATTAGTTGATCCAACTATGTGATCCATTAGTCAATCCAACCATGTGATCCGTTGGTCGATCCAATCATGTGATCCGTTAGTTGATCCAATAATATTACATTGTATGAATGTTATGCACATTTATCTTGTATATCCTGCTTACTTTCTTTGTATTTAAGTTTGACAATTTAAACCCCATGAGCTGGAGGTAGCTAACACCAATGATTTTCACCATTCTAAATTGAAGGAGCTATTCGTGGAGGCGAGATCGGACAGTTGTGGCACGATTAGCGAAAAGATGTTTCAAATACTTTTGTGAAATAATATTTGTTTCATTTAAAATCTTTATTAATATGATTTTGAATAATTGAAGTCTATGTGTATGTGACTTGCTTCCATTTATTTATGAAAATCTTACATTTGGGAGATTTCAGGAAATTAATATGTCTTGTTAAAGTTATTCAATTATTATAATTTTTTTAGAAAAAACCTTTCATGGTCAAAATTGTAATGTGATTTTATTACCTAGAAATTAAGATTTAGAATAAATCTAAAGATGCTTTAGATTATTTTAAAGTTTTCAATAATGAATTTTCTCAAGAATAATGATTTTATATTTAAGGTTTATTTTGAATATATTTATATATTTTGATTAGGTTAAAGTATTAATTTATATTGATCTTGCTTCCGCATAAAATGTTTTAGTTATTATTGATGTCAAATTGATAAGGTATTACTACCTCATATATTTGTGATCATTAAATGTCTTTAAAGACAAAAATATTTACAACGGCCCACATTTTAAGTTACATTAGGCATTTTCAATTTTGTAGAAAATAAAATTCTTTTATTTAATTTAAAAAAAATGTCACAAAAACAACCAAGAAAGTTTGGGTTGTTACAGTTGGTATCAGAGCACTACGATTCTGTATACTTGATTTAATGTTTTTTTGTCAAAATTACTTTTAGAGTAAAAATAAAATAATATAAATATATATATATATAATTTTTTTAGTCAAGTAAATACTTATTTTTAAACGTCTTTTACAATGTAATATATGAATAATAAAGTTAATATGTTTACTTAAGAATAAAGATTAATATCTCATTATCCATCTCTGCTTCACTACGTTATCTTCAAGCTACGTTCTAAGTTTTTGCATGTTTATAGTTTTTTTTCTAAGCATTTATAAGCATGGCATGTATCCACTGCAAGTATTATAAGTATGTTCTACAAGACATTCTTACAAGTATACACACATTATTGACTTCATGACATTAGACTATCTTAATATGATTGGGGTGTTTTGTCCACTACATATGTTAAATCTCTTTACATCTCAAATAACATTATAAATCACAAGTTAGAGATTGTTTTTTTGGGCATTAGAAATATGACATCATAAAAGGACGACATGAACATTTTATCACATGGTGTCCCTCTCAAAAAATAATTTACATGCTATTTTCAAAAATATATAAATACATGTATTTATCTTGTAGTTTTGCCCTTATTGTTTTGTTCGTTCGAACATTATTTATGACCCATTTGAAAGAGCTCGTTTATAGTCCCATGATTTCTAATCTTAAATTTGATTTAGCTCCATATTTTTCATCTTTGACCAAATCATTTTAGCTACATAGACTCCAAAACATAATTTTTCCTAATTCTAATATTCATGTCCTAATATTGATTTCAAATGAACCCTTACACTCTATTTGATTTCATATATATATATATATATATATATATATATATATATATATATATATATATATGCTTTTGCCAAACCTATTCTTTTTCTATATAAATACTCGAGTTTGATCATCCCAAAATTTGAGTTTAAATATAACTCCATTTAAACTCCTCAATATTCTAGAACCTAAAATCTTTGGAAAGGAAATTTTGTATGAGCAAAAGTTTTTAATTTTTTTCAAATTATACCTTACACTTGATCTTCTTTGATATTAACGCGAATTTTGTAATTAATTCAAAATCAATTTTCATTTAATTTCTCTCTAAGTCCTCCAAAATTTTGTATGCTACTAACTTCATCAACTTCTTTTAATTTCAATTTTTCAAAATTTTGTGAATCGACACCTACGTATCCAAATGGATATCAATATTGCCTCAAAGTTTTTATTCTATTCTCAAAATAATCGAAAAATGTTTCTTTTATTATTTTGATTCAAGTACAATCTAAAATGTCAATTTAGTCTCAAATCTTGGTAATCTCATTTAAGACCCAAAGTTAACCTCTACTAACTTTTTTAATTTCTATAAAGTTTACTCCTAAAGTTTCTATACTCATTAATTCAGTTATATATATATATATATATATATATATATATATATATATATATATATATATATATATATAAATATATATGTGTGTGTGTGTGTGTGTGTGTGTGAAAAGGGTTATATATTATTTTTTTAACCTCAATTTCGCTCTATCAAAGTTGTGTCAATTTATACATGAACATTATCCTAATTTAGGAGTTACCAAAAATTTCAAATGATCCAAATTTATTTTACGTTTAATTTTTTTCCTAAATCAATTTTTATCCAAATCAAACATATATTCATTTTTAACTCAATTTCACACCCTATTTTTAATTGCTCTCAAATACAATATCAATTTTGTTCAGTTGCAAAATTTCGTTCAATTTCAAATGTTAAAATCTCTCTGTTAGCTCATTGGATTATTACTTATCATGATAAAAAAATTCCCAAGATATTGGTCGACCTTGAAATTTCATCTTTTTCAGAGAGACCCTATGATTTTCAACTTCATCAAAATAGTACCACATATATATACATATATGTGTGTTCGTATGTGTGATGTTTATTTTCTTAAAACTCATAAATATTTATATCTCACTATTTTGCCAAAATACACAAACATCACTTTTGGATAATTATATTCCGATTTCAAAAGTTACTAATTTCAAATGAGTCAAGTTATAAATTTAATGTGATCTTGAATTACCCAAATGAGTCAACTTCTCCATTTGGTTTATATTTTATTTTAAACCCACTTTGAATCAACAACCCTTTTGCCCTCATTGGTAACGATTCTAGAGTCCATGTACCATTTTGTTCTAAAGCCTCAATCTCTCTTTTCATGGCCTCGTACCATCGTTCATCTTTCACCGCCTTGTGGAAAAATTTAGGCTCATCACGTGAAGTGGTGGCCACAAGTAAGTTTGTGAGTGGTAGAAAAGTTATCATATGAAACGAAATGTGCTAACAGATATACCTTTGAGGTTTCAGAACTGGGAGTGGGCTACGAATGGTCTATGCAACTAAGCAAATCAGTCTCATACAACTCAAGATGTTTGGGCTGTCTTTTGGTTCTCTCAATTTATTGTGGTCCACCCATTTGTTGTTGTTCATTATTAAACTTAATTTCTTTAGCAGACCTGTTCTCTTATTGTTCTATATCAGTAATAATGGAGCTAGGCACCCACTCACTATCAGCAGGCATGTTCTCTTGACTATCCAAGTCTTGCATGCGAGTTGGGCTCCTGTTTTTTGTTCCAAATGGTATGAAATCATCAAAATCTCACTCTTGTTGTCCAGTACGGCTCAAACTTTCTGTTGTGTTTTCAAGATCCAAAGTTTTGAATGTGAAACCATTTTCAACAAATCTAAAATCATGAGACGTATATGTTTGTTCACTCTCCAAGTCAAACACACAGTACTCCTTTTGAGAGTGAGGGTAACCAATAAAAACACATATCTCCCACTCTCATCAAATTTATCTCCCCCTTTTCTATTATTTTTAGAGAATGCCAAGCACCCAAAGACATGCATATGCTCGTACAATGGTAATTTTTTAATAAAATATTATATGAAGTTTTGTGTTGAAGTACATGAGAATGTAATTTATTTATAATATAAGTGGCAGTTAATATGCAAACCAACCTCAAAGAGTAAGGCTCTAGCAACTTCTAATATGTGTCTGCTTTCACTCGACTAGGGGCGTGTCTGTGCATGATATTTCAAGCAAAATTCCATTGTCGCTATAGTAATCCATGATGTATCTAGATTGGAACTCAACACCATTATTCGTTCGTATTCTTTTAATATTTTTTCCGAACTGAATTTTCACCATATTGCAATTTTCTTTTTAGATTTTCTAATATAATTTTTAAGAAAAATAATTTCAAATTGAATAAAATTTAGATTTTTATTAATATTAAATAATTAATCATACATGTTATGGCTCATATAAGTGCCACATTGACATCCTATACCCATGTCATGTCCAATTTATAAGAAAATTAGAAGTTTTCATTTTTCCAACACCATTAAAGGATTAAATTAGCAAAATTCATATTTTAATAACATTTAATTATGAATTTTATTTTTATTAGGATTAAAATACAAAATACTCCTTTTAATCTGGGCTTGTATTGGGCCAAATTGAGGCCCACATCACACTCCCAAAATGCAAAAAAAAAAAAAAAAAAGCCAAATTCATGTTTTGGGCTATATTATACTGACATATGTCGGCATCTGGGCTTATTGCCTATTTTTTTCTCCAAAGAAATCATTTGTTTTACTAACAATTTTCTTTAAAATTAATAATACTCGTTCGTTGAAAAGTAATAATTTTTATTAAAATTCATGCTTTTACATGTAAAATAAATGTACAACATAAGAATTAAAAATAAAATAAAATAAAATAAAGTCTTCTATACTACGTGTTTTTATATTTTTATTTTTTGTAATTTCTTATTTTATAAAACAAAGTGGTGGGCTTCACCTAGGGGTGTAAACGAGTCAGTTGAGTCGAACGTATCATTGTTCAAATTGTTTGAAATGTTATCGAGCTTTTAATATTTTATTTGAGATTGATTTGATTATTAATCGATTCGAGATTTAACGAGCTTTAATCGATGAAGGAAATCAATCTATGGATATTTCATTGAAGTCAAACCAATATATACAGAATACAAGAGATAAGTTAGGCTAGTATCAAGCTAACTAATTGATACTGATTGCTAAGAATTAGAAGCCTAGATGTACAATTGATTGCTACTAATTGCTAACAATAAGGACCTTAAATATATAATAGCCATAAATACAAATATATACGTAAAATAGAATATATTCAAAATATATTATTAAATGAATAATATATTTTAATATATTCTAACACACGCCCTCAGTCGAAGCGAGAGGTTGTCGGATGCTTAGACTGTCCCTGAAATCATTAAATAAAACGTACGGAAGCCCTTTTGTAAAAATATCAGCAATTTGGTAACGGGACGGTAAATGAAGCACACGAACTTCGCCACGAGCCACTTTCTCACGGATGAAGTGAATATCCATCTCAATATGTTTCGTACGTTGATGTTGGATGGGATTACCGGACAAGTAAATTGCACTCACATTGTCACAATAAACTAGTGTAGCTTTTTTAATCAGACAATGTAACTCTAGAAGCAAATTTATAATCCAGCAAGAATCTGAAACCACATTGGCAATGCATATGTACTCCGCCTCGACACTACTACGAAAGAGTGGGTTGCCTTTTGGAACACCAAGAAATCAAATTATCTCTGAAAAACACACAGTATTCGGAGGTAGACCGACGGGTGTCAGGACAACCACCCCAATCTGCATCTGTATAAGAGATAATACGATCAATATTAGACTTGTATAGGTGAAGACCAAAAGATAAAGTACCCTGAAGATAGCGTATGATACGTTTGAGAGCACTCATGTGCTCGGTTGTCGGAGTATGCATATGAAGACAAATCTCATGTACGACATAGAAAATGTGTGGCCAAGTCAAAGTAAGATATTGAATCGCAAGACTACAATACTTAAGTGGATCATCATAAGGAATGGCAGACGTACTGCTGAGTATAGATTTTGTATCAACATGAGTAGGAGAAGGACTACAGTTTGACATACCGGCATGTTCAAGAATACTTGCAACATACTATTTCTGAGACATGAATAAACCACTAGTAGTATGGTTTACAGCAATACCCAAAAATAACTCAGAAGACCAAGATCTTTCGTAGCAAAATCTGAACTTAAGAGAGACATAATATACTTATGAAGAGTATCAGAAGACGCCGTAAATATGATGTCATCAGCATATAACAGAATATAGGCAATATCAGAACCCTGTCTGTAGATAATAAGGAATGATCTGACTTGCTGTGACAAAAACAAATGGTAGCTACAAAATCAGCAAATCGTTGGTACCAAGCCCTAGGAGCCTATTTCATACCGTATAAAGATTTCTTTAACAGACAAACATGATCCGGATGAGCCTTGTCACAGAAACCCAGGGGCTGATGCATATAGACTGTTTCCTGTAGATGACCATGGAGAAAAGAATTATTGACATCAATTGGTGAATGGACCAATATTTGTATAGAGCAATGCTTAGAACAGCTTGAATAGGAGCAGGTTTAACCACGGGGCTAAAAGTCACATCACAATCAACACCCTTCTGCCGTGTTTTGCCATCACCTACAAGACGAGCTTTATAACGCTCAAAAGAACCATCAGACTTATATTTATGACAAAAAATCCAGATAGAACGAATAACAATCACATTAAACGATCTAGGCACTAGTTCCCAAGTCTTATTATCAATTAAAGCATTATATTCATCCAACATTGCATTTTTCCAATTTTGGTCATGAAGAGCACTAACAGGGTTTCTCGAGATAGGAGAAATATCTGTAGTGGAGAGTGCGGATAAATTGGAAGTGTACTTTGGGTTTGGTTTGAATATACCATTAATAGCCCTTGTAGTCATACGATGGGTTTGGGAAGAAATGGGCCGAGAGGAGTCAAGGTGAAGTTGTGGTGATGGTGTAATGGTGTTTTGCTCATTTTGGGGGGTGCATGGAAGACTGCGCTGGGTTGCCAAGTGAAGGCAAGCCCGTTATATCATGGAGACATGGTGTGTGTTGAGGTTTGTTAGGGCCCAAACTTGGAGAGACATCAGGGGGAGTTTGTCTAGCACCTGGGCCAATGTGTGGCTGGAGCCCAGTGCATGAGGGAGGAAACATTGGGCTTGTAGATGTATCCGGCTCAGTTGAAGAATTAGGAGAAGGAGAGACTGGGCCTGAGGATGTATTTGGCCCAGCTGGAGAAGGTGAAGGCCTTATGTTTGGGTCTGGTAGAATAGTGTTTAAATTTGGTGGAGTTGTATGATTTTTTGTGATGCATGAGTGAAAGTGGGAAAAATTGAGTTACAAAGGAAGTCATAATCCGAAGCAGAGACTGTGTGTATTTTGGAAAAAGAAAATTTTGTTTCTACGAATCGGACATGACGACACACTATAAGTTTTCCACTAGATATATCATAACATTTGGATCCATGATGACTAGGTGCCGGACCAAAATATACACAAGGGGTAGACCTTTCTTGTAATTTATGAATAGATGTAGATAGGAAGAGAGGAAAACAAAGATATCCAAAAACACGCAAATTGGAGTATTTTGGGGTGCTCTAGTATAGGATTTGAGTAGGTGAGAGATAATCTAATACTTTGGATGGTAGTATGTTTAGAAGGTAGGTAGCCATGAGAGGGCATGATTCCAATAAGAAGGCGGCATGGATGCATGAGAAAGAATGGTCCGAATGATATTATTTATTGATTTAATGTGCCTTTCTGCTTCCCGTTTTGAGGGGAGGTGTGGGGACACGATGAACAAAACAACATACCATGGTGATCAAAAAATTGCTTAAAAGTCCCATTAATGTATTTCGAGCTTTTGTCACATTGAAATGTTTTTATATTACGCTTAAATTGTGTTTTGACTAAAGCATGAAAAGATAAGAACAATTGTTTCACTTGAGATTTTTTCGCTATAGGAAAAATCCATAAGAATCTGCTATAGTCATCAAGAAAAAGAACATAGTAACGATAGCCGAAAGAGCTTACAATGGGAGATGTCCACAAATCACTATGAATAATATCAAACGAAAGAAAAGTGTATGATATAGAATCATAAAAAGGCAATTTAAAATGTTTCCCAAGGGGACAAGAGGAACAAAAAGTCTTACAAGCCTTATTACAATCAATAAACTATTTACTACTAAGATCTTTTAGAATAACATCGCCAGGATGTCCAAGACGATGACGCCAAATATTAGTAGAAACAACAGAAAAATAAGAATGATTGGAAGATGAATTGGCTTGTGTGTTGGAGAAGAGAGGGTAAATATCCCCGGTGCTATCACATCTCATTAGTTTGACCCCCGTCTGTAAGTCATTAATATAAAAACCAAATGGGTCAAATTTTACGGAAACCATATTTTCAGTTGTAAATTTACGAACCGAGATCAGGTTTTTAATAAGGTTGGGAGCATGCAAAACATTGTTAAGCTGAAAAGGTAAATTTGGTGGCGGTAAATTAGTGCTACTGTGGCCATGAACCGGAATTAAATGACCACTACCAACAACTATGTTATGATGTTTATTGCTTGAATTGAAATAAGATGAGAGAATACATGGATTCGTTATCATGTGAGATGTTGCATCCGTGTCCATGAGTTAGAATATATTAAAATATATTATGCATTTAATAATATATTTTGAATATATTCTATTTAATGTATATATTTGTAGCTATGGCTAGTATATATTTAAGCTCCTTATTGTTAGCAATCAGTAGCAATCAACTGTACAGCTAGGCTCCTTATTCTTAGCAATCAGTAGCAATTAGTTATCTTGATACTAGCCTAACTTATCTTTTGTATTTTGTATATATTGGTTTGACTTCAATGAAATATCCACAGATTGATTTCCTTCATGGTGTCAGAGCAAGCTACGATCCTCTAGGCAAATCCCTAGCAACCGTCTTTCTTCTCTATTCTCCTATATTCTTCTTCTTCTTCTTCAATAAGGCTGACACACCCAAGTTTCACTCGGCTCTCACTATCACTATGGCTGACACACCCAAGGTTCACCCGGCTCTCACTATCACTAATTTCAAATCTCTTGTCCCTGTTCAACTGGATAATGAGCAGTCCCTTTACCATTCTTTGGCAACCTTATTCACCAACCTTGCTAGGGTACATGATCTTTATGATCATTTGGTTCCGCCCACCGATGCAGCGGCTCGGGATGCGTATGAGGCTACAAAATAGCCGATCTTGTATTTTGGAAAGGTCTTGATACCGTTCTCCTCCAATAGATGTACGGCCCTGTCGCTTCTAATTTTCTTGAAGCCATTCTCCGTCGAAATGACACTTCCGAGGAGGCATGGAAATGCCTTGAGTCTCTCTTTCAAGACAACAAGGCATCTTGGGCCACTCACCTTGAAGAAGATTTCACTAATGCTGATTTTGAAGACTTTACCTCTATTGATTCCTTCTGAAATAATCTCAAATCCCTTACTAGCAGGTTAGCCGATGTCGATGTTCCGGTCACGAATGGACGACTTGTGCTTCATCTCACAAGAGCATTACCGGAGGCATACAGCGGAACGGTTCATTACATTCAAAATCAAGAACCTCTACCATTCTTTGAAAGTTGCCGATCACGGTTAAAGATGGCTGAGCCTACCATAAAGGCACACACTTCTCGTGAATCAGGCAGCTTCGGCAATCACAGCAGTATGGCTTTGGTTGCAGTGTCTGATGCAGCGGCTAATCCTTTCTCTTCCACAACAAAACGCGGCCGCGGTCAAAACAATAAAGGCCGTAACAATAAAAATAAGGGGAAGGGAAAGGCCCAACAGTCTCAAGATGGGCCCAATCCAGATCAGCAGCCCAGTCAGCAGCCACGTCAGCAGCGACCGTGGCAGCCTCGAGGGCCATCTCCTCCAGTATGGCAACAACCATGGTAGTTGTATCCATGGGGAAGGTGGTCCATTCCGCCATGCCCATTTCCCACCTATCCTTGGCAGCCACACCCTACTGGTCAGGCTCAATAGCAACGCCCTTCTAATGGGCTTCTTGGGCCAAGACCACAGTCATACAATGCCATGGTCTTTTCCTCTTCAAATGCAACCGGTTACACTCCTACTGATATTGAAGCCGCAATGCATGCTCTTTCTTTCTCTCAGCCGGATCAAGCTAACTAATTACTACTGATTGCTAAGAATAAGAAGCCTAGCTGTACAATTGATTGCTACTTATTGCTAACAATAAAGAGCTTAAATATATACTAGTCATAAATACAAATATATACGTTAGATAGAATACATTCAAAATATATTATTAAATGCATAATATATTTTAATATATTCTGACAATCGAGTCGAACACGATTCAAGCTCAAGTAGTTTGATATTTTACACTTGTTTTAATGAATTTTGCTTATCAAGCTCCAGCTCGAATCGAGCTTGGGATTTAATCATACGTAAAAGTGTGTTCAAACTTGTTTGACATTATTATCAAGCCGACTTCAAACGAACTTTTAACGAACGAGCCCAAATCAAATATCGAATAGCTTGATTTGATTTCAGCCCTAGCTTCACCTCATAGAAGACCACCTCCTTATTAATAACAAGAACGAAAGTGTTAATTAACCTAACCACATATTTCTGGGCAGTTGGAGAATTGAATTTTTGAGGGAGGACATTTTAATAAATGCACAGGAGAATTAATTAATTAATAAACACTCTAACTTATAATTATAAATAATTTATCTAAAATAAATATTTTTAATTATTTTTTCAAAAGCAAAAGCATTATTTTTAACACATTATATTCAATAGACTTATTTTTTTATTACTAGCAATAACAGGACTATGTTGGATTAAGGATAATCCAAGGTTTTTTTTCAAAATAATGCAAAAAAAAAAATTTACAAAATAGGTATGTTTTGGAACAGTTTTTGAAAATAGGTAAAACGTCACCGCCGGTGACGTTATTTCAAAAAAACGTCACCGGAGGTGACGATTTTAAATTAAAATGAATCTTTTATCATATATATTAATATACACATACATCATATACATGCATATATATACATATATTATATATAGAGACTGACATATATATATATATACATATATATATGTATATATAACCTGTATTATATATATATATATTTCAAATATGTATATATATATATATATTTTTTTTTATTTATTAAGTGAATATATAAAAAATATATATATATAATAATAATAATAATATATATAATAATATACAAAAATATTTATTAAATTAAATAATAATTTTTTATTATTAATTCATATCTTTTAAATTAATAATATATGTATAATAATAATAATAATAATATATATAAATTTATATATATATTCGGATATTATATATATTATTATTTATAAATATATATTTTATAAATATATATATATATATGTGTATATATAATATATAATATATATATAACTAAAAACCTTAGGTGACGTTTTTTAAAAACGTCACCTTAGGTGATGTTTATTGTATTTTTTTTAATTTCATATATATATATATTTATGTATTATTATTAAGTGGCACAAAACTTTGGGTTGGAATGTTCATTATGCAAATTTATTTAAATTTTTTAAAAATTTGGTTAATAGATGTAAATGATACAAAATAATAAATAGTTTGGATTTTAAATTAATTGTGGTGTTCTATTTTATTAATGGACGACTTGTATAGAATGTGTCACAATTATGCACTTAATTAATTTGGAGCGAAAATGAAATGCTAAAATAAAATATTGAAATTCGAAAAAATACATCTTCGCGGAAAATTTCTTTTTGTTATTTATATACTATAAATTATAAGTAAACATAGAAAATAATACATAAATAAAGAAAATTCAAATTCACTTTAAAACAAATATGAAAAAGAATATCAAAATTAGATGCAAAATTATGAAAATTGCAACTATAATTTCATTATAATGAAGGTGTCATGGGTATAGAATAATAATTTTTTTTTCCAGATAAGTAAATAAAAATAATTATTTGTTTGTTATAATCTATATTCACACCTATTACAAATGACCTCCTGTACCACAACCTCGATTTCTTCTAGTTTGGTGACCTCTTCCTTCACCTTGCCCGACATTTCCTGATGTTTCTTGTTGTCTCCTTCGAGTTCCACCTCGTCTACCTCTTGTGTGAACAACGGGTGGTTGTGGCTGTATGTTTTCTTCGACCTCATCTTCCTCCGAGGTTGGTGTCAAATGAATTGTCATTCTGCTGGAGGATGACGTAGAGTGGTCTGCTACATCCCTGAAAGTAGCCACATCTGAATACTGGAATTGAATCGGAGTAGGACGGACATAGTCGTAGTTTGGCATATTGCTCGTGTCTCCTGCTCCGAGGTCAACGTTCATACCAGAAAATGGTGAGTGAGTGGACATTAATGGATGGTAGGGTGTCGGAGTATACGGTGGTGTACTCATTGAAGGCCTATATACATCCGACATATGAGCTTCAGTTTGGTATTCGGGTCGCGAAGATGTTGATGCAAAGTTCGCAGGTGGTGGCATCCGATCTTTAGGGGTACGACGCCTTCTAATTCTCATTTGATTTCCTGATTGACTTTGCGTCTGTTGTTGATGTACAGGCTGGGTATACATCATTTGCGGAGGCTCGGGGGACAGTCTCTCAATTGTTCGCTCTATATTTTCATACAATGAGAGCTGTCATCTAACAAAGTATTAAGTTGGTCAATGTCTAACCTATTTCTATTATTTATATTTCTCTTCATGGGTTCCAACTGTTCAATCTACAAATAAGATAAAAGATGCACATTAAAACACCAATCATGTTGAATAGATATAAAATTAATTGTAGAATTACATATATGTTGCGTACCATGTAGTGCATCAGTGAAGCATCTCCAGTTTTTATTCCCATTATTTCATGCGTATCTACAGGGGATATAAAACGACGTGTAATCGAGCTATACCAATCATAGTAATCGAGTGTCGTCGTTGGGTTCATTGCATATTGGGTTCCCGTGAGATACTCATATCTTTGATTCCACTGATGAACATACTTCGCGTGTATGTCCATCCATTTGGCATTTTTTCGCCCTTTACGATCAATCTAATGCACGTTCGTCTTTCAGTCATCAAGAGGGTCGATCCGATTAGGTATGTCTTGCAACATTCGGAACTAACATAAGACTCTTTCTGGATGATGGAACTCCACAAATGAGAAGAAAATCAGTGGACATATAGCTCGTACATTGTCCGAGAAGCACTGCAAAGGTAAATGGAGTACTTCCGGTTGCGACCAATCATATGGATCCCATGTAAACTGATGACACACAACAACCAAAAACCAAAAAACATACATGTGTTTTTATAAATGCTTTAATGACTTTAGTTGATGTATGTGATGTGTCCGTAGATATTTATAATTTTAAAAAGTAAAATAATTCAATTTTATTTAAGATAAATTTAAAAAATTTGTTAAATTTAATAATAATTTTTTATTATTAATTCATATTTTTTAAATTAATAATATATATATAAATATAATAAAAATATATGAATTTATATATTTATATATATATATATATATATATATATATATATTCGGATATTACATATATTATTATTCATAAATATATATATATATTATAAATAAATATACATATAATACATATAATATGTAAAAGGTGACGTTAATTCAACTTTTTTTGATATATACATTTATATATATATATTTATGTATTATTATTACATATATATATATTATTTATTTAGAATATGTATACATATTTTTATTTAATAAGTAAATATATAAAAATATATATTAAATTATAATTTTAAAAAGTGAAATAATTTAATTTTATTTAAGATAAATTAAAAAAATTTGTTAAATTTAATAATAATTTTTTATTATTAATTCATATTTTTTAAATTAATAATATATATATATATAATAAAAATAAATGAATTTATATATTTATATATATATATATATTCGGATATTACATATATTATTATTTATAAATATATATATATATATATATATGTATTATAAATACATATATATATATATAATACATATAATATGTAAAAACGTCACCTTAGGTGACGCTAATTCAATTTTTTTTATATGTATATATATTTATGTATAATTATTAGATATATATATATATTATTTATTTAGAATATGTATACATATTTTTATTTAATAAGTAAATATATCAAAATATATATTAAATTATAATTTTAAAAAGTGAAATAATTTAATTTTATTTAAGATAAATTTAAAAAATTTGTTAAATTTAATAATAATTTTTTATTATTAATTCATATTTTTAAATTAATAATATACATATAAATATAATAAAATATATGAATTTATATATTTATATATATATTCGGATATTACATATATTATTATTTATAAATATATATATATATATATATGTATTATAAATAAATATATATATATAATACATATAATATGTAAAAACGTCACCTTAGGTGACGTTAATTCAATTTTTTTGATATATATATATATATATTTATGTATTATTATTACATATATATATATATATATATATTATTTATTTAGAATATGTATACATATTTTTATTTAATAAGTAAATATATAAAAATATATATTAAATTATAATTTTAAAAAGTGAAATAATTTAATTTTATTTAAGAAAAATTAAAAAAAATTGTTAAATTTAATAATAATTTTTTATTATTAATTAATATTTTTTAAATTAATAATATATATATATAATAAATATATATGAATTTATATATTTATATATATATATATATATATATATATATATATTCGGATATTACATATATTATTATTTATAAATATATATATATATGTATTATAAATAAATATATATATATATAATACATATAATATGTAAAAACGTCACCTTAGGTGACGTCTTTTTAAAAACGTCACCTTAGGTGACGTCTTTTTAAAAACATCACCTTAGGTGATGTTAATTAAATTTTATTTTGATATATATATATATATATATATTTATGTATTATTATTACATATATATATATTATTTATTTAGAATATGTATACATATTTTTATTTAATAAGTAAATATATAAAAATATATATTAAATTATAATTTTAAAAAGTGAAATAATTTAAATTTATTTAAGATAAATTTAAAAACTTTGTTAAATTTAATAATAATTTTTGATTATTAATTCATATTTTTAAATTAATAATATATATATAAATATAATAAAAATATATGAATTTATGTATATATATATATATTCGGATATTACATATATTATTATTTATAAATATATATATATATATGTATATTATAAATAAATATATATATATATAATACATATAATATGTAAAAACGTCACCTTAGGTGACGTTAATTCAATTTTTTATATATATATATATATATATATATATATATATATATTTATGTATTATTATTACATATATATATATATTATTTATTTAGAATATGTATACATATTTTTATTTAATAAGTAAACATATCAAAATATATATTAAATTATAATTTCAAAAGGTGAAATAATTTAATTTTATTTAAGATAAATTAAAAAAATTTGTTAAATTTAATAATAATTTTTTATTATTAATTCATATTTTTTAAATTAATAATATATATATAATAAATATATATGAATTTATATATTTATATATATATATATTCGGATATTACATATATCATTATTTATAAATATATATATATATATGTATTATAAATAAATATATATATATAATACATATAATATGTAAAAACGTCACCTTAGGTGACGTTAATTCAATTATATATATATATATATATATATATATATATATATATATATTTATGTATTATTATTACATATATATATATTATTTATTTAGAATATGTATACTTATTTTTATTTAATAAGTAAATATATAAAAATATATATTAAATTATAATTTTAAAAAGTGAAATAATTTAATTTTATTTAAGATAAATTAAAAAAATTTGTTAAATTTAATAATAATTTTTGATTATTAATTCATATTTTTAAATTAATAATATATATATAAATATAATAAAAATATGTGAATTTATATATTTATATTTATATATATATATTCGGATATTACATATATTATTATTTATAAATATATATATATATATATGTATATATTCGGATATTACATATATTATTATTTATAAATATATATATATATATATGTATTAAAAAAAATATATATATATATATAATACATATAATATGTAAAAACGTCACCTTAGGTGGCGTTAATTCAATTTTTTTTGATATATATATATTTATGTATTATTATTACATATATATATATATATATTATTTATTTAGAATATGTATACATATTTTTATTTAATAAGTAAATATATCAAAATATATATTAAATTATAATTTTAAAAAGTGAAATAATTTAATTTTATTTAAGATAAATTAAAAAAATTTGTTAAATTTAATAATAATTTTTTATTATTAATTCATATTTTTTAATTATTTTGTTGTATTTATCAAGTTTGTTTTATTATGATGAATATATTTTTATTATACTGTATGTTTTAACTTGTTATGATTTACGGACGGTTAACTTGATATGGTTTTTGGATTTGATTTGCAAGTACGTCATACGTGAGAGGGCTCAGATGTGCATTATTTCAGATAGAAATGCAGGTCTTTTAAGTGCAATCAAGTCAATACCAACATTTAATGCCCCACATGGAGTGAGTCGTTTTTGTTTGAGACATGTTTGTTCAAATTTCAATTTGCATTTTAAAGATGTGCAATTGAAAGATCTGTGTTGGCGTTCTGGATCTGAACACCAAATCATTAAGCATAACAATGTTATGAATGAAATCAGAAATCTGAATCCAGCTGCGTTCTTGTATCTCAATGAAATCAATAAAGAACAATGGGCTTTCGCGCATGATGGTGGCTGGCGACATGGTATTTTGATCACTAATGTGTCTGAATCGTTTAACAGTGTCTTAAAGGGTGCTCGACGTCTTCCTCTAACAGCTATAGTGGAGATCACGTTCAAGCGATGCGTTGCATATTTTAGAGAACGAAAAAAAGCTGTGAGGAGAATGCAGAGTAATGCACAATCATATACTGATTTTGCTCATTCAAAATATCAGTATTGGTCGCATATGTTTGTGGGTCATGTGGTTACCCAGATCGATTACCATGAGCAATCTGCTATGGTGGTCACGAAACCAAGACCGGGCCACATGCATGCTGTTAGGCTTTCTACTAGAGACTGCTCTTGCGGCAAGTGGACCTTATACGGTATTCCATGTTCGCATGTGATGAGTGTATGCGCTGATTTACAGATTAATGCTACTTCATTTGTGCAACCGTATTATTGCTTGGTAAACTACAAGCGAACATATGCTGCTGCATTCCAACCCTATTTAGGGGAGGAATATTGGGATGAGCCTGATTTTCAGTTATTTCATGACACCACTTTAAGAAATATTTATCACCGAGGAAGAAATCGAAGGTCGCGAATTCTGAATGAGATGGATTGGCCTCAAGCACGAGCTAGACAACATGCTAGGAGAAGACATGCTCGTCGACAAGGAAAAGGAACCAGTCAACAACCTCTTCGACATTCTCAAACATTGCAAACACAGGAAACTCAACAAGCAAGCTCACCATCTGAAGATTTCTAATATCATCTACAAACCTTATGAAGATTTGTGTAATGTAAGTGATTATGTTAAAGGGAAAAAACCATGTTATATGTGGAGTTTCATGTATTGATATATGTGTAATTTAATTTTGAATTTTTTTTAACGTCACCTCAAAAAGAAACCAATATATATATATATATATAAATTATTTAAGTATCAAATATATATATATATATGTTAATATCATTTACCTGATTTCATTTACGTATGCTTTCTACATTTTTTTTATATGTTAATATGAAATGAATAAAAACATCCCATCAATAATTTTATTAACTTTATGCCCAAAAGCAAAAAAAAAAAAAAAAAACTTAAGGGACCCAGGAAGAAACCATTATAAATACGTGTGTGGTGAGTGATTTTACTTACCTACAAATATGGATCATCCCCTAGAATTTTCTCCTCTTCCTCCACAATAAAAATGCTATAACTTGTTTGAAGCTCAGTTCTACTCGAACACCGACTGATCAAAGGAAATGGAGACCGTGCTTGTGGATACTATTGTGAAGAACGTCGAAGCAGGTGATTGGGAAATCGGTAACCATAATAGCAACTGCTATTGAACGTAAGAAATGTGTTGAAGAACCAATTCAAGGAGCGTAACTTCTCTTACGCTGACGTGAAAAGGTGGGTTGATTTGCTACAATCGCATCACTACACGTTCAAAAAAATGATAATGACGGCCGGAGTTCGTATGGTTGGTGAAAGACGGTATATAAACCATAAAGACTATTGTTGGCGTTTATGGGTAATTTTCTCTATACTTTAAGCTATCATTTATTTTCTTCATTGTAAATATATATTTCACGCTTCTATTACTTATTCTTACATTTATAGGATCGTGATCCCAAAATGATAAATACAATTGCATACCTAATGGATGATGAGCCATTCTTCGACCAACTTGAGGAGCTTTTCAATTTTGTGTTGGGATAAACACACGAATAATCAACAAAGAACTTATTCATCTACACAGTGGAATGATCAATTATCCATCTCTTGTGTGAATCTAGTAGGAAACAATACCAAAACTATAATGCAATAAAAAATAAGCAATCACCAAACAGTAACACAAGCAATTTTAACGTGGAAAACCTCCTCAATGTGAGGAGTAAAAACCACGGGACCGGAGTCCACCCAAAAACTTCACTATGAGCAAAAATCCAAGTATTACAATCTGCAACAACAGATATTCTACCACAAATATGCCAAGACAATCAATACTTGACAACAACAATGAGATTAGAAAGATCTCACCCAACAACACCAACTTCTGTTCACTGTTCCTGACGCTCGGAATCTCAGAACCCAATCCCCACCATCCAGAATCAACCTCTGTTTGTCTTGAACGTGCTGTCCAAATTATAGCTCGATCCAACGGTTGGTATGTGAGAAACGACCCTTTCAACTTGACTGTGCAGAAGTGAATCGCCCAAAAACAGACCTTCTGTTCGCGGCCTATTCCTGTCAATACAGAGCTCCAAATACGATCTCCACCGTTCAAAATATAGTTTCACATGTTCCAAACATGTTACCAAAATTACAGCTCGATCCAACGGTTGGAACTTTGGATATTGCTTCTGCAAGAATTCTGCTCTTTTAGTTCACTCAAAAACGTGAATGAAGATTTTTAAGCTCTCTCTCTCTCTCTCTTTTTCTTCTCATCTCTTCCCTCAATGACCTTCTAGGGCAATATAACACCAAGTAGTGGGCTTACTTGGGCTTTTTACTTATTGGCTATTGGGCTCACCCACATATTTGGAAACCCAATCCAACAAATCTCCCCCTTTCCGATTATGTGGAGAGACTAGCCATTCCGGCTATCACACGACACACCTCGAGCTTCTCTCTAGGCAATGCTTTCGTCATCATGTCAGCACCATTGTCATTTGTGTGAATCTTCTCAAGCTGAAACAACTTATCATTGATGGCATCTCTCATCCAATGATATCTCACATGAATATGCTTCGACCTTGAATGAAACGCAGCATTCTTACTGAGATGGATAGCACTTTGACTATCACAAAACACTATGTACCTCTCTTGCTGCAGTCCGATCTCCTCCATAAACCTTTTAAACCATAACACCTCTTTGCATGCTTCCGTTGCAGCGACATACTCTGATTCTGTTGCGGAGAGTGCAAAACACTTTTGCAATCTTGACTGCCACGACATAGCGCCACATGAGAATGTTACCAAATAGGCTGAAATCAACTTTCTGGTGTCCATATCTGATGCCATATCTGAGTCGGTGTAGCCAACTAACTCGGGCTCCCCACATCCAAATGTGAGTTTCAAACTAGTTGTACCTCGTAGATATCTCATTATCCACTTCACAACATTCCAATGCTCCTTTCCCAGATTAGACAAATAACGGCTAACAACACCATCTGCATGAGCTATGTCTGGCCTCGTACACACCATTGCATACATTAAACTTCCCACGACTGAAGCATATGAGACTCTCCTCATTGCTTCCTTCTCTTCATCGGTTGAAGGACTATGATGAGCACCAAGCTTAAAGTGAGTGGCAAGAGGAGAACTAACCACTTTAGCTTTGCTCATATTGAATCTATCAAGCACTTTCTCAATGTATTTCTCCTGCGATAAGTGCAGCTTCTTGTTTGCTCTATCTCGGGTGATGTTGATACCAAGAATTTTCTTTCCTGGCCCCAAATCCTTCATGGCAAAGGATTTGCTCAACTGTTTCTTCAACCTGTCAATTCTTGAAACATTCTTGCCAATAATTAGTATATCATCAACATACAACAACAATATGATGAAATCATCATCCGAGAACCTCTGAACAAACACACAGTGATCAGAAATGGTCTTCTGGTAGCCTTGCTTCCCCATAACTGACTCAAATTTCTCATACCACAATCTGGGTGCTTGTTTCAAACCGTATAGACTTTTCTTCAATTTGCACACATGATCTTCTTTTCCCTTCACCTTGAAGCCTTCAGGTTGCACCATGTATATCTCTTTATCTAACTCTCCATGAAGAAAAGCAGATCAAATGTGTCATTTTCATGCAAGGACTTCATCTCATCTTGCATTGCTTCCAACCACTCTTTCTTGTGTGCACCTTGAACTGCTTCTCCATAGCATTCAGGCTCTCCCCCATCAGTCATTAGCACATACTGATCAGGAGGATACAACCTTGAAGGTACATGAGCTCTACTGGATCTTCTAGGTGGTTCTTGAACCTCTGGTTCTGGAGCTTCAGGTGGTGGTGGTTGGTTGGTATCTGCTCCATCTTGTAAAGGACCATCATCATTACTGAAATCAGGTTGTTCCTGATTCTCCTCTTCAGCTTCAACTTGACTTTGACCATGAGGAACTAATTCCAAGTCAATCAAGTCACCATCGGATGTAGAAGCTGATTTATCCACCTTTTCGATATCTCTTATGGTTTTATCCTCAACAAACACAGCATCTCGACTTCTGACAAGCTTCTTCTCCACGGGGTCATAAAATCTGTAACCGAATTCATCTTGGCCATAACCAAGAAACACACACTGTCGAGTCTTCATGTCCAACTTAGACCTTTCGTCTTTAGGAATATGGACAAATGCTTTACATCCAAAGACCCGCAAATGATTATAGGAAACATCTTTTCCCGACCAAACTCTATCTGGAACATCAAAGTCTAAAGGAACACATGGAGTAAGATTTAAGACATGTACAACAGTACTCAGAGCCTCACCCCAAAACGGTGTAGACAATCCTGCTTCCGATAGCAGACATCTTACTCTCTCGACCAATGTTCTGTTCATCCTTTCTGCAAGCCCATTCAACTGAGGAGTCTTTGGAGGAGTCTTTTGATGTCGGATACCTTGCTCCTTGCAATACTCATCAAAAGGACCGATGTATTCCCCTCCATTATCCGATCTGATGCATTTCAGCTTCTTCCCAGTTTGCCTCTCAACTAAGGCATGAAACTGCTTGAACGCATCGAGCACTTGATCTTTCGTCTTCAATGTGTAGATCCAGGTCTTTCTTGAGTGATCATCTATAAAAGTCACAAAATATAAAGCACCACCAAGAGTTCTTGTTTTCATAGGGCCACAAACATCAGAATAAATTAAATCGAGTATACCTGATGCCCTGGAAGGAGTTGAGCTCTTAAAAGCAACTCGGGTTTGCTTTCCTGCCAAACAGTGAGAGCACTTCTTCAGAGATGCATTCTTCAAGTCTGAAATGAGATTTCCCTTCTCCAAAATCTTCAATCCCTTCTCACTAATGTGGCCGAGTCTGCTATGCCACAACTCGATTATCCCCTCATTCTCAACTGCATTTATAGAGCAATCAAGTAGCTTTGCTTGCAATAAGTACAATGAAGAGTACTTTTGGCCTCTAGCAACAACCAAAGAACCTCTTGTGAGCTTCCACTGACCATTGAAGAACAAACTGCTGAAACCTTCATCATCAAGTCTCCCCACAGATATCAAGTTCAACCGAAGATCAGGCACATGCTTCACATTTTTCAAAATTAGTGTAGCACCATTTCTAGTCTGCAAACATACATCTCCAACGCCAATGGCTTTAGTTAAGCCATCATCACCCATCCTAACATTTCCATAGTCACCTGACGTGTAGGATGTGAACATATCTCTGCGAGATGTGGCATGTATGGATGCACCACTGTCAACCACCCAACTACTCTCACGGTATGCAAGATTAACAACTTCATAGTCACAAAAGATAAGAAAGTCACTTGTAGCAGCGGATACTCGGTCTTCATCTTTCGCTTCTTCGTTCTTCTTTTCTTTCCCTTTATCTTTCTTGTCATCTTGTTTGGGTTTTCTGCAATGCTTCGCTATGTGTCCTGGAGTGTGACAGTTCCAACACTCAATCTTGCTGTATTTGTTGGATTTGCTCCTGCCTTTTTGTTTGCCTTTTGGACCTCTACTTTTACTTCTCCCCCTCTTTTCTGTGACCAAGGCCTCTGATTGCTGAAAAGAGCCCTGCGATCTTCTTCTCATTTTCCTCATTCAGAACGCTGCTCTTTACTAAATCCATGGTGATGGTACCATCAAGGGCTGAATTAGACAAAGATGTTCTGAACGTCTCCCACGAGTCCGGCAATGTACCAAGAAGCCATAAGCCCTGTACTTCATCTTCAAACTTAATATTAATTCCCGACAATTGATTAATGATGCCCTGAAATGAATTCAAGTGATCAGTCATAGGAGTGCCATCTTTGAATTTCAAATTCATCAATTGCTTGATTAGAAACAATTTATTGTTCCCAGTTTTTCTAGCATACAATTGGTCCAATTTTTCCCACAATGACAGTGCATTTGTTTCTCCACTAACATGGTTCAACACATTATCATCCACCCATTGCCTAATGTAGCCACACACTTGACGATGCATTATATTCCACTCAGCATCTGTTTTACCATTAGGCTTATTGGTTTCAAATACAGGTAGATATAAATCTTTCACGTATAGAAGATCCTCCATCTTCCCTTTCCATACATGATAATTTGAACCATTTAGATTCACCATTCTATTCGTATTCGTTTCCATATTCACCACAAGGCACAGAGCAGAATCCTCGCTCTGATATCACTTTGTTGGGATAAACACACGAATAATCAACAAAGAACTTATTCGTCTACACAGCGGAATGATCAATTATCCTTCTCTTGTGTGAATCTAGTAGGAAACAATACCAAGACTATAATGCAATAAAAAATAAGCAATCACCAAATAGTAACACAAGCAATTTTAACGTGGAAAACCTCCTCAACGTGAGGAGTAAAAACCACGGGACCGGAGTCCACCCAAAAACTTCACTATGAGCAAAAATCCAAGTATTACAATCTGGAACAACAGATATTCTACCACAAATATGTCAAGACAATCAATACTTGACAACAACAATGAGATTAGAAAGATCTCACCCAACAACACCAACTTCTGTTCACTGTTCCCGACGCTCGAAATCTCAGAACCCGATCTCCACCATCCAGAATCAACCTCTGTCTGTCCTGAACGTGCTTTCCAAATTACAGCTCGATCCAACGGTTGGTATGTGAGAAACGACCCTTTCACCTTGACTGTGCAGAAGTGAATCGCCCAAAAACAGATCTTCTGTTCGCGGCCTATTCCCGTCAATACAGAGCTCCAAATACGATCTCCACCGTTCAAAATATAGTTTCACATGTTCCAAACGTGCTGTCAAAATTACAGCTCGATCCAACGGTTGGAACTTTGGATATTGCTTTTGCAAGAATTCTGCTCTTTTAGTTCACTCAAAAACGTGAATGAAGATTTTTAAGCTCTCTCTCTCTCTCTTTTTCTTCTCATCTCTTCCCTCAATGACCTTCTAGGGCAATATAACACCAAGTAGTGGGCTTACTTGGGCTTTTTACTTATTGGCTATTGGGCTCACCCACATATTTGGAAACCCAATCCAACATTTTGAAGATAATGATGTCGTCAGTGGACCATCTTCCTCAACTAGGCAATAAAATGAATTGGTTTAGCTATGATTGCTATTTGAAATGTTGGACTTTCATAAGTATTGTAATGGTATTATTGTATTAATTATTGTATAGAGTGATATATAGGTATCTTAAGTTTGTAAAAATTATGAAATAATTTAATAAATAAAGTTAATTATTATTATATAACATATATATAACACAACAACAAACTATTATACCGAATAAATATATCCTAAAAAAACACAACAAACAAAACAATAAATCTTTATTAGAAATTTGTCATCGACACAATTACGAGACTCTGCAATACATATTTTAATATAATTTCAGAAGACGTGCACGCTAAAAAACTGAATTCAATTCACGAGACTCTGTAAAAACTGACAATTCACGAGAGTCTGAAAACTGGAAAAAAAAGTGATTGATTGAAATAAAGAAATAACGACAATTCAATTATATTTTATTTTAAATTATAATTTTTTCATCTTAAATCATAACTTTCAAAAGTAAATTATTATGATGTTACTTAATATATATTTTATATATTTAGTAAATAAATAAAATTATATATATCTATATATAATATATAAAACAAATAAAAAAAGTCATCTTGCCTTTTTTTTAAATATCACGTTTATTCAATTATTTTTATTTACTTAATAAATAAAAAAAATATATATATATATATAAATATATATAAATATTCAATAAATATATTTAGAATATATATATATATTTTATAAATATATATATATATATATCTATATATAATAAAAAAATTTAAAAAATGTTAACTTAATTGAAATTATGATTTAATATATATTTTTACTTAATAAATAATTTACTTTTAAAATTTATAATTTAATATATATTCTTACTTAATAAATAAAAATATATATATATATTCAAAATAAATTATATATATAATAATAATACGAAATTAAAAAAAACAATAAACGTCACCTAAGGTGACGTTTTTAGTTATATATATATTATAGGTTATATATACACATATATACATATATATTTATTTATAAAATATATATTTATAAATAATAATATATATAATATCCGAATATATATATAAATTTATATATTATTATATATATATATTATTATTAATTTAAAAGATATTAATTAATAATAAAAAATTATTATTTAATTTAATAAATATTTTTATATATTATTATTATATATATTATTATTACTATATATATATATATTTTTTTTTTATATATTTACTTAATAAATAAAAAAATATATATATATATACATATTCAAAATATATATTCTTATTTATAAATAATAATTTTATAAATACATATATATATATTATAAAAATAAATTTAAATATTTTTTATTATCTTAAATAAATTTATAATTTTTTTATTTATTAATTATATCTTAATATTTATTTTGATATATTTACTGAATAAATAAAATATATTATATATATATATATATTAATAAGAATATACATTTAAAATATATATAATACAGGTTATATATATATATATGTATATATATATATATATGTCAGTCTCTATATATATATATAATATATATATATATATATGCATGTATATGATGTATGTATATATGAATATATATGATAAAAGAAATTCATTTTAATTTAAAATCGTCACCTCAGGTGACGTTTTTCTTAAAATAACGTCACCGGCGGTGACGTTTTACCTATTTTTAAAAACTGTTCCAAAACATGCCTATTTCGTAAATTTTTATTTTTTTTTTTGCATTATTTTGAAAAAAACCCGGATAATCCAAGATAATTTGCAAAGCATTGTTTGGGGATTCCAAATTATGTTGTGTTTTAATTATGGGATTGAGATAGGGATAAAGTTGAAAGAAGGAAGAGTGGGAAGTTGCAGTCACATGCTGCACGGCTGTGGTCCAAGATATGTCTGGCACACTTTACATAATATATCCCAAAATATGATTGATGGCTGCACATAATATTTTATTGTATAATATAATTATTATAGACTGTGAAAAAAATATGACTAGACCAACGTTTAACAGTTCACAACTGTTATTATTATTTAATTATTTGGCCTAATATTATTATTGTAAAAATAATAATAGTTTTTAATAAAGTTTAAAAATATTATAATTTATCTAAAATATTTATTTTATCTCAAAAGAATATCATATTCAAATAAATGTGCAGGAAAAGTGTATGCATTGGTGCATGAAATCCACAGGTTTTTTGACGAATTCTAATCCAATTAGATAAGATCTACGCATTTTCGCTTTAGGCTATGATCCGACCACTGGATATGCATGAGTGTGCCACTATTTTTTTTGTTACATGCTTAAAAAAATGGTGTGAAAAGTAAAAGTTAATTTTTTTATTTTGTTTTGTATTTTATTTTTATTTTAAAATAATTATTACGTGTATTTATAATGATTTTTTCGTGCTCATCCCATCGGATAAGGGGTTGTTTGTTTGTATGATTTTTTCTCCAACAAGAGTTGTTATCGATTGGAACTTTAATCTTTATGTAATTTTGGTTTTCAGAAAATCGAATGGTCTAGTGATAGTGCTTTATTTAATTGTTTTAGCTGAACCTGAATTGCAAGAAAGTAGTAAGCATTCACGTGAGGTTATTGAATCAGATACTAATTTCATATTTGAGATGGTAATTGAACGGTGATAAAAAATTTTATAAAATCACATGAAATATTAAAATTCGTTATTTTATACTTAAAATAAATTTGTAAAATTTAACAAATATTTGTGTATGTACGAAAATTAATTATGAATTCTCCATTTATGTAATGTACTCCAAACATAGGATGAACTGCGATAACATAAATATGAAAATCTTTGCCGTTTACTCAATTTATGAATAGGCCATTTAATTCTTATCATGCAACGTTGGTTTTTATGTTTGTACAGTAAAAATTTTGTTTCAAGAAAAGTTACTTTAAGCCCAAAAGCTGAAGCAGGTGATTGGGTGTTTTCACTATTATTAAAACATTTAATAAATACTATGGCTTTAAATGTAGGTAAATAATTATTACAATGTCTAATTCTAATTATTTCTTACAAAACGGGGGTAAGAAAAATTGCCGCTTAAGTGAGTTGAAGAAAAATTATTCAAACCTTGAAAGCCCGGGCCCACTTGAAGCCCAACACACGATCGATCTCATTTATTTTATTTTTATTCATACTTAATTATATATTACACTAACTGTATACTTCTAATTTAAATATATAATATAAGAATAGTAAGTAATTTTAATTGATATGTCATTACAAATATTTACATTATGAAAATATCTTTTAATATATAATCTATTATTAATGTATTATAGCTAGTTTTTTATGGCATTTGCTATAAGTATATTTAAACTTAGTAAAGTGATTTATTGCTAATATATAAGACTATAAAAAAATATATAAAATGATTAAATTTATATCAATTTCTTATAGATGTAAATGATAATATATTATTATATTACTTTATTATTTTTTATTGTAAAAAATATTTGATTTCAAAATTTGATAAAAAGAAAATAATTGAAAGCCCAGAAATTAGCCCATTTTTCTGGGCCCATCATGATAAGCTAGTCTGCCAACCCGACTCATATAATCTGACTCCGCTCGAGACTGATCCACTATTTTCCATATATAATTTTTAAATATATTTTGTTAAAAAAATAGAATTTTTTTTTAAGCAATACATGTTCTTTGAGTATATTTTAGAGATTCTTATTTTATATTAAATATACATAAATATATTTTCAAGAGAAAATATACCCCTATTCAATTTGACTTGGTAATCATGATCCGGGTCAGTTTATTTCTCTTCAAGTAATTTAATCTTTTCTTTGACTGATCTTGTTTACAAAATTACGAATCTTTATAAATTTTTCATGAATATTTTCTTTAAAAATAATTTTTTTTATATTTTTCATTAATATATTTTTGGAAATAAAATATATTTCCTGATAAGAAAAATATAATAAATCTAGTTATATTTTAGATAATGTTTATTTCGAAGTGTTACCCAAATTTCATCAGTGGTGTTTAAGCTGATTTATTTTTACAAATATTTATGAAAAATTAATTGAAGATAGGTGAAGAGACGTCTATACATACAAAGGAGTCACATACACGTCTACATACATCGTAGTTTTCTGCAACTACAATTATTAAAATACTTAATTGAATATTCATAATATTTATTTGACAGAAAATAATATTTTTGTTATAACAGACAGAAAAGGAATAAAATAATAGAAATAATTCAAAATCTCTCAGTTTCTCCTTGCTCTCCCAAAAGAGTCTTCCTTCTTTGTGGGGCAAGACTACAAAAAACACACACAAACACACACAATAAACAACATCGGCTGCTGCTGCTGCTGCTGTTGCCTGCGTCTGTCAGAAGGTTTTCTTTTCATCTAACAAATACTTTATATTTTTATAAATATAGATAGATTATTAAAATTAAATGAAGAGAAGGAAGAGTTTGACAATTTTATAATCAATCATTCATCGTCGAAGAACACTCCACGCCATTGTTAGAAGGAAACATCTATACATACTCAAAGGTATATGCATATATCGGCAAATATTTGACACGCAGAAAAAAAAATACATTAAACCCTCATGGGTTTCGTGTTTAATTTGTTTTTCTTCTAGTTGTGGGTTAGAATTCTCTCTTATCTCTCCTCGGTATATCTCAAGCTATCGCCTTTTATCTTTTAGTTATTGAACTCGTCCTTTTGAGGTAGTTAAGTGGATTTTCCTGGCGCCCTTGTTATTATTTTGGTTCTTTTGTGGTGGTGTATTTTCGGTTGCTTGATTGCAGGAATCTTGGACAATTGTGGCTAAAGGTGGGTCTTTGTTGATATTTAATTCGTCAGGTGCTTGAAATTGGGCCTTTTTCCTTTTGGAAAAGATTCTGCCGTTAGTCGGTGGCAATTCGAATCGTTGGGGGTATGCGGATTCAGAAACGGGCTAATTCTGCGGATCTCTGAAGGGTGTTTGGGATTTCTTGGGAAGGAGTCGGTGGTCAAATTGAGGTTTTGTTTTGTAAAATCAGTGGTGGATTGAAATGATTTAGGGTTCTTTTGGAGGTTTTATAACTATATCCGGCATATTGGTAACAAAATCTTGTTGGTTCTGCTGCTTTTGTGAATCATTTTATCAGGGCGTTTCTGGAGAAGGGGAATTGTCAGCATCTACTATTGGGCTTTTGCAGCGTTGCTGATTCTTGAGTTATTGCACTCGAAAGATTTGATTTTGGTGGCGTCCCGAAATGAGTTCCAGTTCTTTGGAAGGTGTAGTTCAAATGGGAAAGCTTGTGGTGCATATAGCTGAGAATGGGCACTCATATGAGCTAGACTGTGACGACTATACCCTTGTCGAGGGCGTGCAGAAGTTCCTGGAGTCAGTTTGTGGGATACCATATAATGATCAGCTTCTGTTGTGCTTGGACATGAAATTGGAATCTCAACGCCCCCTTTCGACTTATAAACTCCCATCTAGTGACCGCGAAGTCTTCCTGTTCAATAAAGCAAGGATGCGGAGTAATTCACCACCTCCTTCTTTGGAGCAGGTTGAGATTGTCGATATCCCTGATCCCCCAATGCCATCCTCATCTCACAACCCTCATCCTTTGGATGATGCTTCAGACCCTGCATTAAAAATCTTGCCTTCATACGAGAGGCAGTTTAGATATCATTTTCAGTGTGGTCATGCTATCTATAGCCGAACTTCTGCTAAAATGGAAACATGTGAGAGGCTTTCGCAAGAGCAGAAGGTGCAGGAAAGGGCATTGGAGATTGCAAGGGGAAATTTGGACTATTTCTATAGAATTGTGCTCCAAAACTACACCGATTTTGTCAAATGTTACTCGCAGCAGCACCGAAATCACACAAGCCTTTTAGTGAATTTTGGGAGGGATTTGGAAAAATTGAGAACTGTAAGACTTCATCCATCTTTACAGAGTGCTAATCGGAAATGTCTACTAGATTTTGTGAAAGAAGAGAACTTGCGAAAGACAGTGGAAGATTGCAGTAGTACTCACAGGCAGTTTGAGAGCAAAGTTTCGGAATTTAAACAGGAGTTTGGAGATTTAAAGCGTAATGCAGAAGATTTGTTTTCGAGCAAGGCTTCGTTTCTTGCCAAAGACTTGGATTTGGCAATAAAAGACCACCAGCGGTTTATTAACGAGCAAAAAAGCATAATGCAAGCTTTGAGGTCTCTCTCTCTCTCTCTCACACCCAAATTTCTGCTTCTTATTTGGTTTGTATGGCAAGTTTCATATAATAGCCGCATCATATATTTTTATGGTAATTTTTATATATTGTCGGCTAATCTACTGTGTCCCTTCCTTTGCAAATCGCAACTTTATTTTTAAGATTCCATTTGTGGTTTCATTCACATGCGCGCTTTATGACAATTATAGGAACAGATCACTTTTTTTATGCTTTTGCTGTTGTAATGCATTACTAGATGATCATATGGCGCGAGTTGTTGTTACACTAGGAAGTGTAACGATTGCTTGACATTTTGGTCTAGACAATGGATTTATGATGTATAGTGTTCAAATTCTTTTCTATAAGTTCCCAGACATTCCTATCCAACTTATTTTTTAAAACGGGACTACCTTAGTCGTTGCATAAAGGTCCATATGCTACTGATGTGCTTCATTCCCACTTAAAATGCAAGTAACTAGTGTGACCCTGTTGACATGAATGTTTTATTTTTACATATGTTGGAAACTTAATATAAATGTGAAGATGTAGAATGGTGTTCAATTGACCAGGATTGTGGATTGATGATTCATGCTAGTCATAATAACTCACTACAGAGGGGAGAAAAGCATGAATATTACTGAAAAACCGTTAGCATGTGAGATTGTGAAATATTTCCTGCCCATTCAGATGATTAACACTTAGAAGGGGTATTCTTTTATGTCAAACCTGAAAATCCGTGAACTGAGAATGAACGGGAGAACTGGAAACTGATCTTAGAGATGAGGGGAAAGACTTCTGGTCATAACTTAGTCATAACTTACTATAGGGTGTGGTGGTGGATTTGGTTGTGAGGGATTGAGGAAGTCCTTCCCTGGCTCTTCTAGACGTTAAGTTTGATTGACTCCATTGATTTTGTTTTCTCAACATTGCATTTAGATTTTATATGTCTCTACCCAATCCCAAAAGATTGATGTTGGTATGTCCTTGGCTTCCTAGCATGTTGGGCTGCAGTATTTTTTATTTTTTTCTAGGTATAATTTTGTAACCTGCGGGAAGACATGAGCTTTTACGGTTGATCTGGATTTAAGCATTTGCATTTGCCTGCAAAGATTTGGGCATTCAAAGTTTGGTGCATAGCATAAGTCAAATTAGCTTTGCAGTATGCATAGCAGATATTCTCCGCAGTTGTTATAAATTTCAGGATTATGCGAGCTGTGATATCAGAAACTAGATTTCAGGAAACACATAGCTGCTTATGTTGCTGGGTGTTGGAAATGACAGCACTCTGAATAAACTTGAACCCTGATACTCAAAGAATGTGTTCTGATACTGCAATTTGCCACACCCTTGGACATTCTCTTGTATGTGTGTATTTTTTCGTTTTAAAGCTACTAGATATTTATTGCTTAATTTTATATTATTGTTTATGTTATATGCTCTCATGTGAGAATCTGCTGCACAAGGGATTATTAAGTAAACATGTCTCATCTGTTGGTGCAGCAAAGATGTAAATACTGTGAAAAAGCTTGTGGGCGACTGTCTTTCCAGTGAGTTGTCATCTTCACTGCGCCCTCATGACGCTGTTTTGGCATTGGGTCCAATATATAATAGCCACGACAAAAGTTACCTTCCAAAGATGCAGGAATGTGACCGTGCAATTTCTGATTTGCTCAATTTCTGCAAGGATAAAAAGAATGAGATGAATATCTTTGTGCACAATTACATGCAAAAAATTGCATATATCCAGTACAGCATCAAAGATGTGCGCTACAAGTTCTCTGTGTTCCAGGAGGCTTTGAAGCGTCAGAATGATCAATTTGAGCATTTAAAAGTGGTGCGTGGGATTGGCCCTGCATATAAGGCATGCCTTGCTGAAATAGTGAGACGAAAAGCATCAAAGAAGATCTATATGGGCAAGGCTGGACAGTTGGCTGAAAAACTTGCAGCAGAGAGAGATGCTGAAGTTAGGAGGCGTGAGGAATTTCTGAAAGTGCAGAGTACATATATTCCTCGGGACATTTTGGCATCCATGGGATTGTATGACAACCCTAATCCATGTGATGTCAATGTGAACCCATTTGACTCTAATTTGCTTGATTTAGATTTCTCAGATGTAGATCGTTATGCTCCTGATTCGCTGATAGGACCCTCGCCGAGAAGTGAGAAGCATGGGACTTCAAGGACTTCATTGTCAATATCTAATGACGGTTCTCAGTCATCTGAAGTTGAAGGAAGTGCGGTGGACTTACACGAGAAGTATGATTTTCAGCAGTCGATTGAGGAGTCAGATTTAGTGGAGATTGCAGGGACTAGCAAAATGGAAGTCGAGAATGCAAAACTGAAAGCTGAGCTTGCTTCTAAGATTGCCTTATTGTGTTCCATGAGTACAGAGCTTGATTATGAATGTCTTGATGAAGGTGAAATAGAGAATATGTTGAGAAATGCCACGGAGAAAACATCTGAAGCATTGCATCTGAAAGATGAGTATGAAAAACACCTGCAATCAATTCTTAAGGCAAAGCAGATGCAGTGCGAGTCTTATGAGAAACGGATTCAGGAACTAGAGCAAAGGTTGTCTGATCAATATCTGAGAGGGCGTAAGGTTTCAGATGATGAGGGTGAATCTGTTTCTGTAGTTATAACTGCAAAGACTGATGACAACAAGCCAGAAACATCAGGTGTTGGAGAAATGCACATGCCCCGTGAAATGGAAGAGGTCTCTTGTATATCAGGTTCATTGAAATCTGGGCTTCTCCGTGATCACGATAAGGCACAAGAAGGACAGGGGGATAATATGACAGATTCCTCAATTATGGTAAATCCTCAGTTGGATTCATCAATGCTGGATCTACACCGTGACAAAGAACATCCCAATGACAAGGAAAAGAAGGAGATACCTTTATCTGACATAGGAATGGCACTTGGCACCAGTAATATGGCTGTTAGCATGTCACAACCAGCAGATGTTATATCATGTGAACCAGGTTTGGATGCAAAAGTATGTGATGATAGCCTTGTGATGGATTTGCAAAATGGCCTTGCAGAGAAATCAAGTCAACTAGAAAATGCAGAAACAAAAATCCAAGGATTAATGGATGAGGTCTCCAAGCTTGGGAGGGAGTTGGAGATCAGTCGGAAGCTGCTTGATGAATCCCAGGTACTACTAATTGGAATATGAACTTATG
Organism: Caryopteris x clandonensis; assembly: GCA_028749325.2. NCBI lineage: Eukaryota > Viridiplantae > Streptophyta > Magnoliopsida > Lamiales > Lamiaceae > Caryopteris > Caryopteris x clandonensis. The sequence continues at coordinate 1,688,499 of JAPYKT020000001.1, forward strand.
TTGTATCTTTCATTTATGGCACCACTCACCAGGTTTAAAGGGCAAGGGGCCTTTCAGTGATTCTCTGTTCACATATCCATCCTCTTTACTTTTGGGGCTTCTAAAATACATTTATAATGTGTTCTAGTTTGACTATGCTAACTAGAGATGGGAATGCACTTCTTTGCCTAATGGATCATGTGCCACCTACAGTAGATAAATGATTAAAAAATATTCATCTAATCGACACATTTAGATATATTATGTTGCCTGTTAACTCATTTCGTTTTCATGTTTCTGATTGAAGGCATCAGTCTTTTTGCTTGTATTGTCAATAGAAACTTGGAGGCATAAATTGAAGATCTCAATATAGAAAGATTCCTTGCCTACCCTTGCCAGCACAGTCTCTCCCATGCCTTTTATATTGCTCGGATCTGCATTACTAAGATTTTTCAAATGGAAGAAAAACCTAGGAACCTAAAAACAGGACTAATCCTTTGTGTGTCAATAAATTTCAATCCTAAAATCCACTGAGGATGGGTATTTCTGTTTCCTTCCTTTTGTTCTTTGATGTTGAAGATTTTAAGGATTTGATACTTGTTAGATATCAGTTGTAAGGATACGATCTGACATAGTGATTCCCCATGTTACTTATTGATATCAGTGCTCATCTCTGTTGTTCAATTTTCTATGATTGAAGTATTTAATATAACGTATTAGAGCTGTTAATCTCTTGCAGATGAATTGTGCTCATCTGGAGAATTGTCTGCATGAGGCAAGAGAAGAAGCCCAAACCCATCTTTGTGCAGCTGATCGTAGGGCTTCAGAGTATAGTGCATTGCGTATCTCTGCTATCAAAACACGTGGGCTTTTTGAAAGACTGAAAAGCTGTGTTTTGTCAGCTGGGGTGGCAACCTTTTCTGATTCGTTGCGTGGTTTAGCTCAGTCTTTAAGCAGGTAAGCGATACTGCTCTCATTCTTAGCATTTAACATATTTACGTGGGTCATTTTATTGTTTGTTTTGTTGGTTTAGTTTGGGATCCCTTGTTCCATTTGTACTTGATCTTTTTCAATGACTGAACAAAGAAAATTGATCAGTACATTTATACTTAATTCTTATTTTAAAAAAAATATAAGTATACTTAATTGCGAGCGAGAAGTTTTGATGGATGTACCTGATAATAGAGGATGGTTGCAAATCTTGAGCAGGCTTCTACTTGATTTTCATCATCTCTGCTGCGTACTGGCTGGTGAAATTTTCGTATATGATTTCATAGGTCTGTCAAAGTATTGAAATTTTGAAAAAAAAAAAAAAAAAAAAGAACAGACAGTTTGATCATCATTTTTTTTCCAGTACCTCTTATCCTGTGTCATTTCTGTCCCCAGCACTTTAAGAGTTCGGTGGAATTTTAGGCAAAGAATAGTATAATAGCCTTTGTTAGTGAAAAGGCTTGTATGCTTTCATGTTGGTTTCGTTGATAATTGATTGAATGCCTTCAAATTTTCAGTGTTGCCAATGAGAATGATGATGATGGTACTTCTGAGTTTCGCGAATGTATAAGGGTACTTGCCGAAAAAGTTGGTGTGTTGTCAAGACAACGTGCAGAAATGATCGATCGGCACTCTAAAGCTGAAGCTTCAAACGAGCAACTTACTAAGGAGTTAGAAGAGAAGAAAGAAATGATCAACACGCTCTACATGAAACATCAACTGGAAAAGCAGGTAATCTATGTCACATCTTGCTAGCCTCTTTCCATAAATGTGTGCGTTTTGAAATATTTTTGCATCATCTGCCCATTCCTGAAGGTATGGTTTTGTTCCTGTACTGCCATTCCATTATTCCAGACAAATTGTTTCAGAATGACATGTTTCCAATGGCAACAAAACACAGCTTTAGGTGCTTGTACTTTTTATTTTTGTTTCAGACTTTCACTAGACCCTTGTGCACAATTTTGATCAAGTCCTCGTACTTCTTTATTTCAAATGATTAAACACTGCTGTTAAATATGGACCTGCTGAAAAAAAAAAAAAGTTGAAAAGTACAAGGACCTATAGAAACAGAAGATGTGTATGCAAGGGGATTCTAAACACAATCTTTGTTTCGGTAGGTTCCTATACTTTTTAACTTTTGTTGCAATGGATCCCTGCACTTCTTACTTTTGTTTTAATGCCCTTTTGTAACGGAAACTTTAACTAATGAAGCATAGAAGTACGAGGACTTGCTAAAAAAAGGAAAGAGAATTGTATGGGTGCCTACTGAAACAAATATTGCAAGTACAAAGGACCGAAAGATACATTTTCCCTATTCCCAATAAAAGAGGAGAGGGAAAAAAATAAAATTAAAGGAGGGAGGAAGGGAGGGCGAGAGAGTTTTAATGATTGATCAAATGAATGAATGATTTCATTACAGGCCAACAAAGAGAAGATATCCTTTGGCCGATTAGAAGTCCATGAAATAGCTGCGTTCGTCCTCAACTCTGCTGGTTATTACGAGGCTATCAACCGTAACTGCCCTCACTACTATCTATCTGCTGAATCTGTGGCCCTCTTTACTGACCATCTCCCTAGTCGCCCAAGCTATATCATAGGGCAAGTTGTGCATATAGAACGACAGACAGTGAAGTCACCACCATCATCATCTGAACGAGTCTCTGAGATTGGTCGGATGACCTTGAATGCAGCAAATCCTTACGGTCTACCCGTTGGCTGTGAATATTTCGTAGTGACCGTAGCAATGTTACCTGATACGACTATTCATTCACCTCCTTCCTGATCTTTGTTGCGATAATGGCAGATGGACATGATGGAAGAAACCAAGTGTAAATATTATCTATACATATGTTCTATGTTATGGGACTGTTATAATCTGACCTGATTCATCTTCTCTTGTATAGCTACCAAATTGATTTAATCACATCTCTTTGTACATAAATTATTGCAGTTGTCAACATTTGTTCCTTCGTAGGGCCTTTTATATGAAATGCTCTCATTTGGGGTTCATATCTTGATGCTTATGATTGTTAATTTGTTTGATATAAATAAATGTTAGAGGTAAAATTTGTAATTTTTTAAGAAAATTTAGTTATTATTTTTTTTTCTTTTTAGGTTTATGTCAATTTGGGCTGTATAGAGCTGTCAAGTCCCGTTTGGAGGTGGCCCTCAATGGGCTGGCTTGTTTAACAGAAAATTAGAAACTGAAGCCTGAAATTTAAATTTTCGTCTGTTTAGACTTATTTTGTGTAGATTTTACCTTTGAGTTTTGACTGGGTGCTGAGCCACACCCCAGTGTCATATGTCCTAACAGCTCTAATAGGGGTGTATTTAGAAATGCATTTGTTCCTTTTGGGCTCCAATGATAATTTGGGTTCAATTTTCAGAACCCAACGTCAACAGAAAATTGAAGGAAAAATGGGATGATGCATTTGGTGGCTGTGGGCAGCATATATGGCTGATGGCTCCCCTTGGCGTGCGCTACAAATGCGTCAATGGGGCCGATACTTTACTGCGGCCACCACTTTTTTTTTTTTTTCGTCTTTATTTAGTTGAAAATATTAATTTTTTTCCAATTCTAAATTTGATCGATGATGAGTTTAGTTTTACTATATTATTAAGTTGATGCATTTTTAATAATAATTCATATTATTAAAAAAAATTGAAATGAAAATTAGATATTATTAATGAAAATATGTAATTATAGTATATATGATATGATGCTTCATTAAAAATAAAGCATTAGTTGCTTAACTTTATCTTTAAAAAATACATTAAAATAGTACATAATATCAATATTTAAATTTTATTAAATAAGATCATCATTTGTAAATATATATTTAGCATAATATATAAATAAAATTATAAAAAACAAAGATAATATATGAAATAATACAAATAATTATGTGTAGATTTATGAGATTCATTAAAAAGTTATTATTTAGGTTTATGATTGTAGAGAGATTTATACAAGTTAACTTTTGATGTGGAAAAAATTATTATTTCAACTTCAGGCCTCGTAATTTATCTAGTCTGGCCCACGTGGGAAATTATAAATAAATATACCTTCTAACCCTTGTAGAAATATTAAAAATTATATCCTAAATTTCAACTCATCAATCAAAATATAAAGTTAAAATCAAATTCATATTGCATAGAGAGCAAAAATAACAAAATACGGATCAACAATTATCTATTTACATAATCACAAACCCAGAAAACAATAAATCCCGTTCTTTCTTGTGATAATATTTTCAGGATTCTTCACGAATCTTAATTTCAGAATCCTCTCAAGTCCAGTTGCCAATCACAGTTCTAAATTTCCTGCAAAGATATCATAACCAGCTAGTAGAGCTTAGCTTGTTTTGAGCCTGCTTTTATGACAGGAGATACTGTTATATTGATGGGAATTCATCATCTTCTGAAATACCAAATAATTTCGGCAATTTTGGAAGAGAAGCAATGCGAGGAAGATGAAGAAGCAAGTCTCCCAATGAGTCTCTCTTAGGTAGTGCAGGTGCCTGCCTACAACCAGGGTCATCTTTGAAATTTCCTTCAGGGGCCTGCATGGTGTTTCTCAGCCTCTCATCCGTAGAATCATTCACAATGTCAAAGAAGACACTTTTCCCACGATCAGCAACTTCAAAGCAATTCTCTCCATCAACTTGAGCCATAGCTGGATCCTGTAGTAGGCAGCACAGAGAATTCACCTTTTTCATTAGGGATTTTTCGTCCAAACCTGTTGCACATTGAGTGTCACTTAGCAAATCTTGGGCAATGTTTTCCAACATATCCTGGCATTCTGATGCCTTGTCCAAAGGTAAACTTCCAGAGGTCCTTTGCTCTGAGATACAGTGCCCAATGTGGTTCACAAGATCACTCATCGACATAGAGGAGTGTAGCCCTGGTACCTTCAGTGATTCCCCTCTTTTTTCTCCTCCAGAATCATGTTCATCACTTGTTCGATTCCCATCAATTGCTTGTGAATCCATCACTACTAGTATTAAAGAGAGAGATAAGTCAAAGATTGAACTAAATAATATATTGGATAACTTACAAGAGTAACCATTGGCTGAACCAAAGAACACAGATGATGTGTTTTCCATGCTTCATGGGTAAACACAATTATTATTTGTCTAAGAATCGGAGCTTTATTGTGATGAGTATTCATATAGAACTGATATTAGTTCACATTAATAATAGTTAGGATCTAAAACAACCTTCTCATGATGTTAAATTCATTGAATTTCTAAGCTACTTTTAAGGATTAAACCCAAGTTTCATGTCCAGTAAAAGCAGATGTTCAAAACAGGGGGAAACATACCCGAGCTAGGTGATGCTGCTTCTTTAGACACACTTCGAATTGCCAATGGATTCTGTCCAGCTGATGATGCTGCTGCTTGGAAGGAAGAGGGCGGTCCTTTAGCAGCAGGTGGCAGCTGATTGATTCCATCACCATCGGACTCTTGCGAATTTTCACAAGCAGATGCTTGTGATTCAAAATATGGAGAGTCAATAACTATCTCAGGTTGTTGACTTAGAATACTAAGACGCATGTCACACTGGATAAGTTTTTCATAATGCTTGTCGAGCACACTTGGAGGGAATTGTATAAAATGTTTCCTGCACAAATAGAAGTTTTCATCCAATTAGGTCAGGCGAGTTCAGTTCAGCAAAATACAGGTACTCCAGTTCACTTTACATGTATCAGTAGAATTCACATTTACCACCACAATGCTAAGGTAAATTGAACAATCATTCAGTTTCAGAACAAGAATAATGAGTCGCAATTTCAGAATCTGTTACTATTCAACTAGACAACGAATTTGAATTATCAAATAATGCCAAGCTGGATGAACTTGGAAGCCAAAGGTTTGTGCCTCTTTCCATTGTATGTTTGAAGCAAAAGGTTTTAGTCCCATGATCAGTTGGATTTAAACAGTTCCATTACTGTGAAGAAGATACAGTGATTCTTCAGTCAAACCAGAGGGAAAGAAGCTTAGATACATGGCAAAGATTTCTTGCACAAGCTTCATTGTTGCAATGAAAAGGAAACAGATGAAGAAATCTGTAGGGGCTTACTTATTTAAGCTAGCCTGTCCATCAGTAAAGTCAGTAGTTGCTTGCCACAGGGTATGTTTTCTAGGTTGTGGGTTGGTCTCCCGGAAAAACGCAGGTCGTCGAGCTAGCTGGACCATGCAGAATTAAAGGGGCAAACAATATTAAGAATCGCCAATGTCAGGTAGTTAAAAACTATCATTAGTATAAGAATAAAGAAAAAATGAGTACCACTAGGGTTAAAGTGCCAGGACCATCATCAGGACAATCAGCTTTCAGAGCCATTATATCAGACCACTGGATCTCTATTTTACTCTTGAGACCACCGTCGAGAACTTCCCATACAAGTTTATGCTTTGCAAAATAACACTTGGCCACCAGATCTCCTTCATATCTAGATACATACTGCCAGAATATCCTTTGTCAGCAATAGGCAGAAGAATTAACATATTTAGGATATGCATGAAACCTACAAAGTATTAGGTAATTAGGTATTTTCCATCCCCTTTCCTTTTTTATTACGCCGATTATGTTCTTTCACATTTTAGTTCAATTCAACTGCTAATTATAAAGACTCCAAAAAATGTGCTGCTGTTGATTTCATAAGAAAATTACACATTTAATAAAAATAATTCTATATACTTCTAACTAAAACATCTATATCACTTCATGAATATTAAGACAAAATAATCAAACTGCTATCAGGAATAACTGTCATCCAACTTCAGATGGCACATCTCGCTAATGTTACCTCTTTTACACAAACTTCCCGTCTAACAATTTCCAAAAGGAAAAAGAAAAGTTTCTCGAACAAAATGAATTTCGTGGTCTTATTTAAGTGTCAATAAAACAATTGCAAGACCTCATTATAGTCAACTGCTATTTTAAAAGGTGACTTCAGATATTCACCTTCGATGATACTAACCAATGTAAACAGAAACTATGTAGTACACATACTGATTCAACCAGAATATGCAAGGCAAAAGTTCAAATAAACTACCTCCCAGTTGCCAATTTTCAATAATGAAGCTTGAAAATTTGAAGCCTTCAACTTGTCATTAACACTTGAAGCAGAAATTCCCTTCACATTCTTCTTGTCAGTTATTTCAGTAGGTTTCACCAAAATTGACGCACCACTTCCTTGGGAGAGCTTCATTTGGATCAAGTCCAATAACGAAGGACTTTTTTTAAGCCTCAAACCCAAAGGGCTTGGCTCATCAAGTGGATTGTACTGTGAAGGTGGGACAGTAAAGCCTGAGCTCAACTGCTGAAAAAGAAGGAACAAAACAACAAATTCTAAGAAATAAGGAAGCAAACCCATATTATAAGGCACAAAATGATACAACACCGAACAACCCAAACGCAAAAGCCCGTATACAAGAAGGTACAAAAAATTAGAAAAAATGAATGCATAAAGACGACCAAAAATAGCTATGCTTCCAAACCTACAAGAAACCAAAGGTTAAAGTAAGCTTACGTTTTTTGTAAAAATTACTCATAAGATACGTTAGCAAATTATTATTTTTTTATCACCGAGCATTAATCTCTAAAATTAACAAATAGAGAATAACCGAAAACTATCATTTAAAGGCGCTTCATTCTTATGCAATCTTTTTGCCCCTCATATATCAGCCATAAAAAAAGGCTACCGAATGAAATATATGTCACAGGAAAATTCATCAAAGAACCTTGAAAGAATTCTAAGTTCATCACCAACTTCAACTCAAAACCAAGTATAGAAGATGACAAAGCAAATCAAAAACCTTGAAAAAATAATTAAAACCTGATTGAGAGGAGCGGCCGCCAAACGAGAGCGTTTGGCTACAGATCCATACTCTTCTTCAGCAAAATCCTCAACATTGCCGGAATGCAACGACCCCATCAGCTGAACCATCAACAAAGCAAAACCCTTCCAAGATTTTAAAAATTGAAACTCCAAATCTCAATAGGGAATCTGGAATTTCAATTTCGCAGAAATTATAATATAATTTCTCTCTTCAAACAACCAAGCCTTTTTTTTTTTTTTTGTTGAATTGGGGCTGTTCTTTGAAAGAAAAAAGAAGGAGAGGGGAAAGCCGAAAGCAGAAGGATTTATGTTAGTTAGAGAATGACTCAGTCGAAGATTTATAATTTCAATGGATTCAGGTATACCAGATATGACAGATTTACCCTTCTCTGTAAATGGGCTGTTGACAATTGACTGTTGACTGCCGACTCATTTTTAGGTTTTTTTTTCTTTTTTTTTTAAATTATATTAAAACAACAAAATAAATATATTACCTTTATGATTTAAAGTGCTTCTATATGGAATCCACAAAATACCTTACACACCTCCTTTACTTTACACACTCCACAACAAATTTAAATAAATATTTTTTCTTTCTCAACACATCTAACAATTGGACGATTTTACACTTTTATTTTTTTTTAAATTAAAAAAACTGAATAAATCTCCTTTTTTCTAGTCAGCATTTTTCTTCATGTGTGTCTGCGTATGGGCTAAGAGGACAAAGGCCGGCAGGTGATTGGGATGAGCTTTGGGGCAGCTAAGTTTGGGTGTGAAAAAAGAGATGAGTTGCTTCTCTTTTTATTCACTTCATTACCTTGTTTTGCCTGCTTGTTCAATGTTTGTTTGACAATTTGAGATCGGACATAAAGATGTTGTTCGATGCTAGTTGGACAAACACTATTTTAATTTTTACTATACAATAATCTCATAAATTCTAACAATGTTAATTATGTTCAATCCGCATTGTTCAATTTTAATCTTGTTCATGCAACATTGATGATCTGGAAGTCCTCATTCTTGTGGTTCCAATAAAATACGACGGTAGCATTACAGTTTTGTATGTGTGGCAACATTGATAATCTTGAAGTCCTTGTTCTCATGTGTTCATTAAGGATGTTTTGATGTTTTATAATTTACTAGTAAGTTCTTTCGTGCATCGCACGGAGAAATTATTATAGTATAATATTATTAAATTAAAAATATATATATATATAACATTAATATTTTTTTAAAAATATATAATTACATTCAGGAATTTTGTATATGTAGTATGATTACGATGAGAATATAAATATTATATATAAAATCATATATAACATATAATAAGTAAAATGGAATAAATTTACACGCGTTTTAGTTGCAGAAATTCTCGTGTTGAGAAAATAAGAATATGTTGCTTTTTATTTTATTTCAATTTGCAATTTTCGGGGTGAAAAAATGTAATTATATATAGTTCAATCAAAAGTAATAAGCTAATACATGGATAAGAATAAAGTTATAAATATAAGCAAGATTATATTGAATTTATAATTAATATTATAAATTTAATACCGATCGAATCCCTTAAATTTTGAATTTTTTTGATATTATACAGTTTCATAAATATATTATAGATATCACACAGTCCTAGGAAAAATAGTAGGCTACTAAAAATAGCTAGTATTAAAAAATATATATTATTTATTACTACAAATATCAACAAAAAATATTAATTATACTTAATATTTGAATTTATAATTTTAATCGCTCATGGAATATTCTCAAATTTAAATAATTAATGTATTTTGTTATACATATTTTTATGTCACTAATGTTAATAGATTTTGATAAAGATATTAATATATTTTTATTTATATACCAACAAATTTGCTGCATATTATTTTATACTTAAAAAAATTAAATCTTTCAAACATATATAGTTCAAATCTAAATTTATTGAATAAATCCTGCATGACAATTTGAATAAATCCTGCATGACTTAAAGTCTTAATTGCACAAAATCCATGATTTTTATCTTCTTTTTCTTTTTTTAATTATAATTTTATATATGAACTTTTAGTTTTTGTTATTCCAGGCATGATTGTTACTACTTTTTAATGAGATTTTGAAGATGTGATATCTAAAATTTGATATTCATTATTTCGGTAGATGTCGCATCACTTCATTAGAAAAAAGATCGACTCAAATTTCTAATTATAACAATTATTGAAGGTTATAAATATATATATATATATATATATATATATATATATATATATATTGCTAGTATTAGAGTATTTATATAAGGTCTAATTGGATAAAAAATCATATCATCATAATATTTTACGTAATTATACTTTAAGTAGATGCAACACTTTTTTATTTATGTTGCTTCCACTGTGATGCTGGTATCGAATTTCAAGAATTATGTTATCGATATCCTACCAAAAATTAATCCCTGCTTTTAATTTGAAAATTTTAAAAACTCTCCATTACAATTTTAAAGATAATAGGATTAAATTACAAATAAAGGTAAAAATCATGATATATATTTATATTCGGCCGTTTTTACTTTGTACATATATATAATTCGAATTTTACTCTAATATAAAAATAAATTCTTTAGTGAATTTATATATATATATATATATATATATATATATTATACACCTCCTCAGAAAAAATCAATAGGATTAATTGCATTAAAAGTCACCATTTTTAGTAAAATTTATATTTTAATTATGATTTTTAAAATTTTACAATATTTAAAATTAATTTTTGCAATGCAATTGATCATAAATTCTTGGTCAGTACATAATGTTTAATTTTATTTTTGTTTTTTTGAAGCAACGACTTTCATGAATAATTTTTTTATTAAAATAAACTTCTATGGATAAAATTCAAATATAAAATAAATTTAATGAAATCAACTTTTTTTCTTTTTACTCATGTCAGCTTCCTTATAAGGCCAACTTCATATGACGATTATCCTGATACTCTCCTGATTTCCTTTTTAAAAAAAACAAAATTAAAATAAAATTCCAAACCCTAAAGCATATGAAGGGTTACAGTAGGGGGCAGATCTGTAATTATTCTGCGTTGGTGCATGCACATAACGATAATCACATGTGTGCAGTGTGCCTTTGTGGATAAATGTGTGGGTCCCGATCCTATCCACCGAAAAAAAACAGAGTTGAGGCTTTTGAAAAACGACACGTCAGCATTAATGTGAATGCTTTTTCTTGTCACGTGCATTAAATCCCAAACATTAGATGGAGGATTGTCTCGCAGCCACAGACCAAATTTGCATTTCATTCTGTGGTGTACTATGACATATGGAAGTTATTTTTGAATAGTATTATTAAAATATTAGTAAAAAATAATAACAATTAATATTTGAATTTATAATTTTCATAGCTCAAAGAATATTATCAAAATTAAATAATTAAAATATTTTGTTATATATATCTTTTATGTTATTAATTTTAATAAATTTGATAAATATATATGCCAACAAATTTGCTGAAAATATGAATATTATTTTACAGTTTAAAAGATTCAAATCATCCAAATATATCTAGTGCAAATTTAAATTTTATTAAATAAAGTAAATACATTTATTTTTAATATATTTATGCAACAATAAAAATCACATCTGGACAAAAAAACAGAAATAAAAACATTTATTTTACTATTATACTAGTAAGTGCTCCATTCGATACACGATACATAAGTTTTTTTAAAATTTTATTTAATATTGTGTAACTATTTAAATGTATGTTATTATAAAACTTATGCATAACATTAATAAATAGGTTTATTTCTATATTGAAAAATTAAACTATTTTTAAATTTTAGTATTTCAATACACATTGTATAAATTTATTATAAACATACATTCATGAGTCATATTTGTGAAGAAGCCAACTTATAAAAGAAACAATAGGGGGAGTTGAATGTCATATTAGTGTACAATAATATTTCACATATTAACCAATTACATGACTATATTTGTCTTCAAATCTATTCTAAAACATCTGTAACTGTAAGAAAGGGATTATGATCACAGATGATTTTGTGATTAGGCTTTCCACTATATATAATTAAGATACAGTTGGTTACAAAAGGAAAATACAATGGAATATACAATATGGCTAAGTCAACTATTTTCCTTATTAAAAGGAAAATAAATATAGACAATATACAATGGAATATACAATATGGCTAAGTCAACTATTTTTCTTATTATCCCCCGGCAAGCCTTGCGTGGGATGTGGACGAACGCAAAGCTTGGATCGTAAGAAGGCAAACAACGAACAAGGAAGAGCCTTCGTGAAGATATCTGCCAACTGAAGATGCTACGGGACAAATTGAGTAGATAGTTTGCCTGCAGAAACCAACTCCCGAACAGAGTGACAATCAATGTCAATGTGCTTAGCCCTCTTGTGAGCCACCGGATTCTGGCTCAAGAAATGGCACTCTTGTTGTCACATAAGAGAATTGGACAAGCAGAGGAGGCGATCTTGAGTTCGCCCAAAAGGTTAGTCAACCACACCACCTCAGAACCCGCATTAGCTAGGGCTCGGTATTCAGATTCACAACTAGAGCGGGCCACAATAGGTTGCTTCTTAGCGCTCCAAGAGACAAGATTTCCACCCAGAAAAATAGAATAACCATATGTGGACCGTCGTGTCTCAACACAACAAGCCCAGTCTGCATCTGAGTAGCCGACAATAGATAACTCCGGATGACGGCGAAAATCAAGACCAAAGTGAAGAGTACGCTTCACATACCGCAAAATGCGCTTAAACGCAGAAACATGATCGACTGTTGGAGTGTGCAGAAACTGACTAACAAGATTGACTGCAAAGGCGAGGTCAGGACGTGTAATCATCAAGTACTGTAAAGCTCCCACAAGAGACCGATATAGTGTCGAATCCGGAAATGGGTCACCTGTACTGACAAGAGTTTCACCAGAAGCAAGAGGAGTAGCAACAGGCTTTGAGTCGAGCACATTCGCCCGATCTAAGATATCACGAGCATATTTGGCTTGCCCAATGAAGAGACCAGAAGGCAAATATGATAGTTCAAGCCCCAAAAAATAATTCAAACGACCAAGATCCTTTACAGCAAATCTTGACATTCAAAAACTGATGTAACTTGCGTCCTCCAAATAAGGTAATTGGTAGAGGTAAGTTTAATATGGAGAAGATGGATAAGAATGTTTACAGAGAGAGTTTCAGTGGTGAGGGAATCTGTGGTCGCCATGGATGAGAGCTGCCGAGAAGAAGAAGAAAAGGATTACAATGTTAGGCTGATTCCATGTAAGAAAGGGATTATGATCACCGATGATTTGGTGATTAGGCTTTCCACTATATGTAATTAAGATACAGTTGGTTACAAAAGGAAAATACAATGGAATATACAATATGGCTAAGTCAACTATTTTTCTTATTAAAAGGAAAATAAATATGGACAATATACAATGGAATATACAATATGACTAAGTCAACTATTTTCCTTATTAGTAACATAGAATATTTTCTTCTTTTTATGGCTTTTTTCTGTTTAAAAAAAATCTTAATTTTTACGATCATTTAAAATTTCAAAACTAACTTGTTTTAACATTAAATTCCATGAAAATAGACTCACATAGTCTTACTATTTTATCTCAATATTAATTATCTTTATTATTAAGTCAAACTAATATATTGTAATATAACTTATATATATAGATATATTAGATTATCTATATCCCAAAATTTGTGAAATTATAGGATCTATATTGAACAACAATTTATATTTACAGAATATTTAGAAGTTTGTTTTGATACTCTCGTAATAAAATATTTAAAATAAAAATAAATTATAATATAATAGTTTTTTGTTGCAATTTTTAATAACCATTAAATCGTGGCTCTATTAGTAGAATTATTTTATTATATCTTATATATAGTAGATATTGATATTGATTTGTGTAAAAAATATATATATCATAGTTAAAAAAATAATTTAGACAAAAAAATTGTGATTTTTTCCATTTAAAATTATACTTATCTTTATATGTACATATAACATAATTCATTTAAGAAAATATATTTTATATTTAATTATAAATTTTAATATATGTATGTGTGTGTATATATACGTTCAATATGAATGTCAAATTAAAGATGGTGAAAAGATAATTATTTAGATTTTTTTTAAATAGAGGTGAAACAAAAAAGTTAGAAGATTTTAAAATTTGCAGTGAAAAATAAAAAATTAATAAAAAAAAGATAATCAAATAGACAAATTTTGAAAGATAATAAAAATACAACGTATCTTGAAAAATAATAAGTGTAATTTTAATATTAAATATTATAGTTTTATCAAAAAAATAGATATACATAGACTTGATATAGAAAAATGATATATAATATATATAGGTTGTATTCTTATATATTCAGTTTTTATTAATTTATAGTCGATGTAAAACACATTAGATATACAAGTTTAGGTAATGTCAATTATTAACATATTCTGTATTTCATTTAGATGAATTGAAATATCTGACATTACAATATGTGATACGCAGTAATAAAAGAAAAAAATGTAAAATAATAAAATAAAATAGCACAGCTTAATTCTACACCACACATAGCACACATAGCACAGCTTAATACGAAGTAGAAAAGTACGCCCATCAATACATTGTTTTATTGTGTATTTATTAAATATGAATTATCAATTTTAACTTATACTTCTTTATTTATTGATAACTTGCATAAGAATTTATATGCATAGGTGCATTGTGCAACTCAACATAGAGTATTATCTATTTAATTAAAAATTATTACTATTAATTTATTATATTAAAAAATAATAATATTTTTTAAGTAAATAAATAATACAAACAAGTAATAATGTACAAAAACTAACAACTAATTTAGACTTTCGAACATAACATATCTCAGCTGTTGAAATTAAATTTTTATTTAAACTGAAACCTACCTTTTTTTCAATACTAAACAACTTATATATAAAATTTTAATAATTTCACTAGTTTCAAACTCACACCATAAAAAAACAAAGATACCAAAATGAACGTATAACGTCATCTGTCCAAACATAAATAAGACCCTACACAACTCAACTATCCTAGAATGATGTTTTAAAACTAACTCTTGGGATTACATAACTTTGTAAAGATGAGAATTTTCTCTTGTTGGACAAGTCCTGTGCATTCCAGAAGCACTCATTTATGAAATAATTTATTTTTAATTTTTTTACTTTAATTAATAAAATAATTATTATTTTTGAAACATAATTCCTTTTTGTTTTGACTGATACTATTTTAAAATATAACTTCTTTTTCTAATAGAGCGAATATTTTATTACGGTCCTCAAATTCATATAGCCAATTAATCCTATACTTTTTTTTAGGAACACATCAATCATTAAACTAATATTGCTCTAGTGCGATACACAATTTACAATATATATAAACCCACAAAATAAATATATTTATAACATATTTTTGAGTAAATTATATTTAAAAATAAGCTTTTATTATTTTGTTAGCAAAACATATAAAAATTATATATTTTCTTGGTACCCCAAAATAATAGGCTTGCTTCTATAAATTGATTAGTTATAATAAAATTTAAATTATTTAATAAGTTTTTTCAGATATTATTAATATTTATTTATTACTCATATTCAATACATAAAAATATAACCCAAATAATCAATAAAAAAATAATTATATTTTTTATATATCTCATTTTAATATATGTGATTAGTTTTATAATTTATGAAAAGATAATTATTTAATATTTTATACATTAAAATATATTAGAAATGCAAATTTTATTTATATATTTACAAATTTAAAAAATATTTTGAAAAAAAATTCAATTAGTAAAAACTGACACATTATTTTTATAAATAATTTTATTTTGAAAAATAAATAAAATATGCAAAATCATAAAATAAAACATGCAAAATCTTTTCTCATTTTAAAATATATTTTGCATTATCTGAAAGCTCCAAGTTATACGAACTGGTGGAGATTCCAAATCAAAAGAAGATACGATGATAATTGATGAAGGTTGCTTTTTGTTTGTGGACACATTATTATTCCTACTCCAAATATTATGAGATGCTTGTCAACTAAGTTGGCAATTAGGTGCTACTTTCCATTCTTTTCTGCTTTGCACGTCAGATGTGACATTACTAATAAATTAATGACTCTAATCTTTTCTTTTTTATCCAAGAATATCCTGGCAATTAAGACCAATTAAAACACATTTCTCATGACCCATTAAATCATATTGATTTTTTTAATCAATGGTTTAATTAATTTAGTATGCTGCTTTTATTGATTTATTTCCTATTAGAACAGCTCAGGGATTAAGTGGTTAATTTTATGAAATAAGAAAATGGATTTATTTCCACAGTCACTGTAAACCATGTTTTGTTATTCTTGTCTAAGTTAACAAGAAAACTGGACACTTCAAACCAACAGAAAACCAGTATGGCAAAAGAAAGAACTCTTTAACTTATGACAAACTGAACTGAATTACAACAACACTTGGTCTCATTGATCCTTTCTCAAATTCTGTCCAACCAACCAATTGTATAATCAAAGATCCAACCCATACTGGTGAAAATATGTTCAATGTAGTAACTTAGCAGCATTACTTTTGTCTGAATTTCAACCCTGCGTTGCGAATCCCAACTTCATCGCAATCAAGCTTATGGCCTTGATAAGATGGCCACTGATTCCCACTCCAAACTACATATGACGTCCTGCAAGGTAACATTGTTTCCAACTATATTGAGATTTAAAGACAAAAATCAACTAAAATGTAATGCCAGAGGAAAAATAAATAAAAAACCAAAGCCTCTGACATGGCACTGTTTTACTCACCGATGGGTTTTGTTTGTCGATGTCAAAGCTATTTATTGCACACGGTTCAGCCAAAAGCTCCAGTGGTTCTTCATCTAATTGAGTCGAAACAAATCAGTTAAAATCAAAAGTATATTTTGATATGCATCATCAAAATAAAAGTCCTTAATCCTCCGGTGATTTAAGACGGGAAAATACAGGCAGTGAGAATACTGTACCTTGCTCAATCACACCAAGGATTCCATCCTCTGAACAAATCATAGCAGGTAGAATCCTAGATGAAGAGTTAGTCATCCTGGAAGAATGTGTATAGTTGTCATAGTGGACCTCCCATATGTCGCTTTCTACTAGCGGATTTGGAGGTGCATCAGCAATACCAACACCCGACAATATAACAGGCTGTTCTGGCCTACGGATATCCCATGCAAACACAACACCAGAAGACCCTCCTGCCTTCACACACAAATATTATAAGCAAATCCTGACTTGAAAAGAAGCAAGACAAGAATTCTGGTGGGTTCCACACACACACACACACACACACACACAATTAATATGAGATAATGAGGCATCTTACAAGGCAAGTGTGTTTTCGTGATGGATGAATATCAATGGAATGTACAATGCCAGAAGTATTTCCTCTTGTCCTGTACAAATCAATATTGAAAACATGTTTCAGCTTTATACTAGCAAATTTAAAAATATTGGAAGGAAGAAACTAATCCGAACATAGAGCCTTCAATTAAGAGGTATAGTAGATTGTGCTAGCAACTTCTTTTAAGGATAAAAATCTAATGAAAAGAGCAAAGTTTTGAGGTGTCCTTTTATGGCATGTGCCTTTGCATCCATAATTCTGACCGATACAACTGCAAATTCCTACCTGCTCAAGATTTACGAACAACTATTCTATATCATGTGGGTGTGGATTGCCTACAATGGCCAAGAACACAGCAATTGATATTGTGTCTTAGAAGTTAGAACAACATTGTTGAAATCTGTCTCCTTTTTCATTTCAACAATTGTTGCCTTTTCTCTCTTTCCAACCCTGATAAGCACGATTTGATCATTCTCAATGTTCTTTAGAAGACATAGATTTACGTGGAGATATACCCAATGCCAACAACCAAGACCATTGAAGCATCGGAGCTATTGATAGTGGAGGGAAAACCATCCAAAAAGCTAATCCCTAGGATTGTATAAAGTAATTTATGTAAGCTAATAATTTAACATATAAATTAAGATGGCTCATAGTATCTGGTTTGTTTTGCAATTCTTAAGTTGGAAGTTGTCTTCAATTTAACACAATGAGGAACAATAATTCTGTTTTGCACAATTTATCTCTCTGAAAATGAAGGATTATTTGTTTATTACCAAGGTGCGATTAGCCTTTTGATCTATTTTTGAGATGATTCTGCAATTTTAATTTTCCATGGTTTATGAAAACATAGCTTGTTATGAAAAATCAATTGTTTTAAATGTATATTTAATCATCAATGTCAAAACAATTAATTAAGTTGTTTAGATTTGTCTTCAATTTTTACTCTTTTTAATTAAGAGAATTTTCTCCATTTTATTAAAATGTATTAGAAAATAAAGTCCAAATGAAAAGTATTTGCTAGCAACCGCATAATTAAAATCCAACAGTTATGTTTCTATTTTATCACGTAAAAACATATACAGGATAATTAAAGCCAATGAAACAATTTTGTTTATAAATATTTAACTAAAATTAAAATTTCAAAAATAAGCTTAGTACAGAGAAAAAGAAATGCATATATGCAGGACATCATGATTGGAACATGTTCTGTTTTATTAAGGATTCGAAAAGGTGGAGAGAGAGAGAGAGAGAGGACAACCATTGCTTTAATGAAAAAGAAAAGAAAAAGGACAGAACGGCTGAAATAGGGCCATTCTACAGCACAGCACCAATGGCCACTGTAGGGGATCCACACCCATATCATACACTTATTTAGATTACGTTTATAGATCTTGATACACAGGAACCCAGCTTGCATCAGCAAATAGAAGAAGATCTATCCAATCTAGCATAATCTCTATAGTAGGAACAGAATGAAAGATTAAGCTATGTTTCTTATTAGGCTAGTACTGCAATTTTTTATCAATTTATATATTTTAATGAACTTCAAAATTTTCAATAGTCCAGGAAAAATTGGTCGCAAGAATCTAGACAATACTCCTTACATGTAAGGCAGCACTAAACTGTCAGATCACTCTACACCATCATATCCAAAAGAACCCCCAACATACAACCCTAACACTAAGGACAAGAGCGGGAGTCACTGCAAATCTATACGCACTTACTTAAGAGATACAGGCAGATATGCTTGCACAACAATACCCTCTAATTCACATCTTATACTATTAATTCAGAAGTTCTTTTATCCTTTACAGTTCAACAACAGAGAATGAATTGATTATGCAAAATATTGACTCCTCCAAAAAACCCTTTGGCAGTTGGTCTCATTCTTAAACAAACATCTTGTTGACCCTTTAGTTGATGCATCTTGGATTTCACCCATAAGAAAATATACTTGCATAGTTTCACTCTAGAGCAAGTATTGTCCTGCTTTGATTACCATTCTTCAAATTATCACACTCTCTAAACACAAAATATATTATGCATTGATTCCTTTGGTTGATAACTTAATGCTCCAAATCAAAAGTTCAAATTTCATAAGCAACAATCAAGAATTAATCAGAGACAATAAACGCTATAAAAGTACACATATTCTACTGAAACAACAAAAGTACTAGTTATTTAAAAGATAATAAGAAGAAAAAGAAGAAGAAGAAAAAAATGCATTACCAATTGTCCTTAAACAATGCCACCGGTCCGCCGGCCTTCCGCTGATCCCACCAATGAAGGCCAAACCCAAATGCACCCGTCACGAATTCAGCAGGTGAAGCCCACTTAACAGAACTATACGAAACCAATCCATTGCTGTCAAAAACCCTCCTAAAACCCCTCCCGGCCGACGAACTCACCAAATTAACCCTCCCATCCTCTCCAACACTCACACACTCCGACCCATTCTCATTCAAATCAATCGCCGAAACGGACCCCAAATGAAAACCCTTTTCCGGCAGCGAGAATTCGGAATTCAAAGAGCCATAAACCAAATCAGCCGAATAAAATTGCACTGAACCGGTAGAAGTAGCAGCAGCGATAAGGGCTTTGGAGGGGGCTAAGGGTGAGGGGGAAACTTTCAGAGAGGTAATTCTTGAAGGGGTGGAGACGGAGGCTTGCGGAGTGAGGGAAGGGCCGGTTCTGGAAGGGGACACAGTAAGGGTTTGAAGGGAAGGGGTGGAGGTGTCGGTGTCATAGGCGGCGAGGAGGATGTGGCGGGTGAAGGTGGAGAGATGGGACAGCCACCGGAGGGCGTCGATGTATGTGTACAGTGGGAGTTTGTGGATTTCTACGGGATGAGGGGAGGTGGTGAGTGCCATTGTGGAGTGGAGTCAATATCCGGGGGTTTTTGGGGTTGAGGTTTTGGAAACTGTGAAATGGGAGGGAATAAGAACGAATTTTAAGGCTAGGGTCTTCTTTGGTTTTCTTTTTTCTTTTTTATTTCTTTTATTTATTTAAGACTAAGACTAGTCTTTTATTAATGGGATATGTAAAATTAATAGGTTTAGTAGAATTTTGTTTATATTATTATATTATGAGAGGTAAATATTTATGAATTTAATAATTGATGATGAATTATTATATATATATGCTAAATAGATGTTAAAATAAAAATTTTAAGAAGAAAATTAATATAATATAATTTTTATAACGAATGAATTTGAAATAAAAAGTTACAAGTATTTAAAATTTTTTGGTAAAAAAATATATATTGAATAGTTTTCTTGGGAATGATGAGAGAAGAGAGAGGAAAAAGAGGTGTAGAGTGGGTAGGGTTGTGGATGGAATTAGAACAACCACAACCTATAACCTCATAAACAAACACGGGTTGGATTGTGGCACAACCCACAACCGATCATGCTTAACCCAGTCCAAACATACCCATTCATTTTTTTGAAGTCGAACCTCAAAAATGTGTAAAATAATATATATATATATATATATATATATATATATATATATATATATATATGTGTGTGTGTGTGTGTGTGTGTGCATTTAGTTCATGTATAAGACGCACATAGCTCGCTTTTGACGATGTTGAATTTTTTCTTTGGGTACATAATATTTTTTTATTAAACCTTTTTTAGATAAGTAAGTAAAACCTTCGTATACCAATCTCAACAATGATTATAATTTGTTGCTTCTTGCATTAAGAGAAGTTGTTGACTCCAAATTTTTTACTATGCTGGTTCTCTAGTACTCTTCCATGGCTCCCCAAACATAATTTTTAGTGATTGATTGTACAAAAAAATTTATAGATCGTACGATAGCTGGCGTGAATAATTAGCATATGGTTTATTGGTGGAAACCCCCTTTTCTCTCTCCACGTCTCTATGATACTTCTTTCCTCGCTTAAAGTTGATGTCTTCCTAACAAATTCCTCAGTTTATGAAAATTTTCGCAAAAAATTATTAATAAACATTATTAAACAAAAACAAACATCATTTATGTTGTTGATAATAAAAGAATAACATTCGACTTTGGTCTCCCCATTTTCAGGGTTATAAATGTTGCAGGGTATATTTATTAAAAACTCGTGCAAGCCAAATGCTGGATTCTCGCACGTGCAATGCATAACTAATTATGTTCAATTACAATATTCAATATCTAATGTGTTTGTTGCGCGATTCCAATATAAATTTTAGGGCAAAAAAGAAAGTCTAAATATTTCCAAAATAATATAACAAAATTAATTAAAATTAATATTAAAAACAATTATTACATAGGAAGAAACAATCATTTTATTTTATAATAATAATAATAATAATAATAATAATAATCTCCCATCCCAACAAAAAAGCATACTTTTATAATTAAAATTAATTGGAAGAAACATAAGAGAGGATGGTGCCCCCAAGTTTATATTTAAAATCCCATCTTCACCATCGAGTTATCTTACTTGAATACAAAAAATGTATTTCTTGTAAAAATTAGAAAGAAAAAAACAAATGAATACAAAAAGTACGTGAGACTCATATTATTATATTTTATTCATTTATTTTGTATGCATCACTCCATTAAAAATAGAGTAGGAGAGAGGGGATATGTCTTTACAAGTTTCCACCAAAGAAGACATCTTGCTTTATTTATTAACTAGTTGTAGATCTGTACAATGCATAAGTGGAATCTTTTATTAAATATACTAATTATATTTTAAAATTATTAAAAAATAAATTTTTTCTATATTAATACATATATACAACAATAGAACTATAATGCATATGGGTCTCCCCTCAAATCAACTTCATTTTAGGTTGAGTAGGAACAGTTATAATTCATATATAAAGAAACTTTAATTTCATCTTATTTAAAAAAAAATATTCAACTAACATTAACCTACAACTTAGGAGAAATTTTGTTACCATGCAAATATTTATATTCACAAAACATTCACTATTGTAAGTAATTATCCCCCCTGCCGTATTATTCATTATGTACAAAGATTTATACAAAACCCAGTCAATACATTCCTAAACAAACTACCTATGATTGAGGAAACGTACAAAGAAGAATATAAATACAGAAATATCATAGGCTACAATTATGCAATCTAATACACCCCCTCAGTCGAAACGGGAGGCTGCCGTATGTTGAGATTGTGCCGAAAATCATCAAATAGAACTCGTGGGAGTCCCTTTGTGAATATGTCCGCAAGTTGGTGTCGAGATGGAACATGTAGTACTCGAACATGACCTTGAGCAACCTTCTCACGGACGAAGTGTATATCCATTTCTATATGTTTGGTTCGTTGATGTTGAACAGGATTTCCGGCTAGATAGATAGCACTCACGTTGTCACAGTAGACGATAGTGGCCTTTTTAATTGGAAAGTGTAACTCAAGAAGTAAGTTTCGTAGCCAGCATGATTCGGAGACAACATTGGCTACACCCCGATATTCGGCTTCGGCACTTGAACGGGAGAGAGTTGGTTGCCGTTTTGAGGACCATGATAACAAGTTGTCGCCAAGAAACACACAATACCCGGAAGTCGACCGGCGGGTGTCTGGGCAACCGCCCCAATCCGAATCGGTGTAGGAAATCAGTCCAGTAACCGAGGACTTAAATATTTGCAAGCCAAGATGGAGAGTGCCTTTTATGTACCTAAGGATGCGCTTCAGAGCATTCATATGGGCAAGACGTGGATCATGCATGTGAAGACACACTTGTTGTACGGCATAAGAGATATCCGGCCGGGTAAATGTAAGATATTGTAATGCACCGGCCAAGCTTCGATAGTGAGTGGGGTCTTCAAAAGGAGGACCCAAATCATGACTCAACTTAGTGTGTGTATCAACAGGTGTATGAGACGGATTACAACTTGTCATTCCAGCTCGTTGAAGAATATCCTCTGCATACTTAGTTTGATTAAGAAACAAACCAGAGGCTGTTCGAGTAACAGCAATGCCGAGGAAAAAATAAAGTGGTCCTAAGTCCTTCATAGCAAATTCAGAAGCGAGCATCGACATGACTGACTTGCGAAGAGATATTGATGACATAGTGAGGATGATGTCATCTACGTATAGAAGAATATATGCCATGTCGGGTCCTTGTTTGTAGATGAACAAGGAGTGGTCGGATTTGCTATGTGAAAACCCAAGTGTTGCAACAAAATCAGCAAATCGTTGATACCACACACGAGGTGCTTGCTTGAGACCGTATAAGGACTTTTTCAATAAACACACATAATCAGGATGGTGAGCATCTCGGAAACCCATAGGTTGATGCATATAGACAGTGTCTTTGAGATTGCCATGGAGGAACGCATTCTTTACATCCAATTGATGAAGTGGCCAAGAATGCGAAATAGCAATGCTAAGGACTGTCCGAATTGTAGCCGGTTTTACAACTGGACTAAAAGTTTCATCACAATCTACGCCAACTTGTTGAGCCCTGCCATCACCTACAAGACGAGCTTTGTATCGCTCAAAAGAACCGTCAGAATTCTTTTTATGACGGAATATCCACATAGAACGAATAACATTCACATTAGAAGGACGAGGGACTAAATCCCACGTATTATTACTAATTAGAGCATTATATTCATCGGTCATGGCAGATTTCCAATTCACGTCGGATAAGGCGGCTTTTGGGTTACGGGGAAGAGGAGATGGTGTGATGGAAGTGGTGAGATTAAACAGGCGTTTTGGACGAACAATTCCATGCATGCTACGTGTTTGCATGGATCGAGTGGGAGGGGCAGGTGGCGCTTGAGGCCTGGAACGTGGCAGCTGGGCCGAAGGTGAGCTGGGACCAGAATTTTGGCTGGCCGTGGGCGCCTGTGAGAGAGGCCCAACGGGGGAAGGGGACGCTGTAGGAGGATCATATTTAGGAAAAGCAAATTGATCGTGTACACTAGGATGTAAAGGACCATCCAGAAATGAGTAGAGGGAAGGGCTTGGCGATGTGATTTCAGAGAATGGAAATCGACTTTCGTCAAACACTACATGCCGGGAAATGATGATCTTTTTAGAGGAAAGATCATAACATTTGTATCCTCGATGGTTAGGTGGGTAGCCCAAAAACACACACGGGGTAGATCGAGCTTGGAGTTTGTGTATTGTGTGGGATGGGAAGAGAGGGAAACATAGACAACCAAAAACCCGTAAATGTTCGTAGGTGGGGAGTTGTTTGTATAAGACTTCAGTTGGCGAACGATTTTGGAGGGTTTTGTGGGGAATAATGTTGAGAAGATAGGTGGCCATTTGTAAGGCGTGATGCCAGAAATGCGGTGGTGTAGAGGAATGGACAAGAATGGTACGCATGATATTATTGATGGCGCGGATTTTACGTTCGGCTTTTCCATTTTGGGATGAAGTGTATGGGCAAGAAAAGCGAAAATTAATACCATGTTGTTGACAAAACAATTTAAAATTATTGTTGGCAAATTCTTGTCCATTATCACACTGAAAAGATTTGATCGACATGTGGAATTGAGTTTGAATATAAGTGCTAAAAGCCGAGAAAATTTGAGTGGTTTGGGACTTCTGACCAATGGGAAAGGTCCACAAAAAATCACTAAAATTATCGAGGAAAAACACATAATATCTATGGCCTGCAGAACTTAACACAGGAGAGGTCCACAAATCGCTATGAATAATATCAAAAGGTAAAATCGTGCAAGAAGATGAAGAATGAAAAGGTAATTTAACTTGTTTGCCAAAAATACAAGATGAACAAGTATCAAAGTTTGATATAGGCTTACAATTAATAACCTTATTATTCTTGAGAGAACTCAAAACAAAACCGCCCGGATGTCCTAAGCGAGAGTGCCAAAGACTTGGAGATAAGACGGCAAAAGTGGAAGGAGGAGAAACATGACGAAGGGTGTTGGTAGTGATGGGATAGAGGTCTCCATTGCTATTACACCGTATTTTCAGCGTCCCAGTCTGAATATCCTTTATAGAAAAACCAAAAGGATCAAATTCAATGGTAACATTATTGTCTTTGGTGAAACGACGGACTGAAACAAGATTTTTAATCAACTTAGGGGCATGCAACACATTTGAGAGGTGTAAGGGGGGCATGGGTGAGGGTAGAATTTTGTGTCCATAACCGTGAATAGGAATTTCTTGCCCACTACCGACAACAATATTATTATGCGTGCTCAAATTAGAATAAGACGTAAGATTACCTCCCTCGTTGGTCATATGTGAAGTGGCACCCGTGTCCATGTACCAGTTGTTATCTGGAGGATTAAGAGTCATAGTCTGGAAAGCTTGTTCCAATTCCGTCGGCTGATATTGAACAGCATGCGCTTGCGGAGGAGGACTTCCCAAGACACCCTTCTGACCGGATGGCAATGGAGAGCGAACCCATGAACTTGTGGGATATGGGCAAGGAGGATATTGCCACGCCTGACCCCATGGAGTCGCCCAAGGGGGAGGTGCGTACTGCTGCCAAGGAGGAGGCTGACTGCGGCCACCACCAGAACGGCCGCCCCCGCGACCACGACCCTTCCCCTTGCCACGATTTGAGGACTGAGTACGACCGTTTGTAGACTTAGGTTGCTGCTGATTTCGAGTCTGATTAGGAGTGGGGTCTGGCCTAGATGGTTCACTGGACTGTTGAACAACCAGGGATTGAGCAGCGGCTTTGGTCACATCGCTGGTTTGGCGAGCCTTCCGCGATTCTTCCAACAGCAAGCGAGAGCGGGCAGAAAAGAAATCCGGTAATGGATCCATTTGTGAAATATGAGAAGCCACTGTATCATAATTATCTTTCAGTCCATTCACAAGACGGAGTACTAACCGATTATTTGCCACCGGAGCATCCACATTGGCAAGTTGATCGGCAAGATCCTTGAGCTCTTGACAATATGATGAAATGTCAGAGAAGTCATCGAGGAACACGTTAGTGAATCTGTTCTCCAAGGCAGAGGCACGAGCATTTTTATTATCAAGAAATATGCTCGCAAGGCGATCCCACTGAGCCTGCGCCGAGGAGTTGGGTCGCAAGATGGTGGTGAGGAGTTGAGGAGAAATCGTGCCGTAAATCCATGTGAGTACAATAGCATCGAGACGGTTCCAGAGATCCCTATCAAAATCTTTTTGGCGTTCTCTCTCGGTGAAAGGTATGGAGGGAATGATGTGCTCGTACAAATCGTAGGCACGACAATGAATCTTGAACAATTCTGCCCAAAGGGCATACGGCCCCTTTTCTTGTTCAAGACGAATCGGGATGGAGTTTTTGATGTTTGATATGGCGAGTGCCGGATGGAATTTGGTGGAGGAGGATTCCGTCATGGCTGCCGGAGTATCAAACGGGAAGAAAAAAAATAGATCTGATGAGATGAGCGGCGGAAACGTACCAGGAAAGAATTATGCTCTGATACCATGTAAGTAATTATCCCCCCTGCCGTATTATTCATTATGTGCAAAGATTTATACAAAACCCAGTCAATACATTCCTAAACAAACTACCTATGATTGAGGAAACGTACAAAGAAGAATATAAATACAGAAATATCATAGGCTACAATTATGCAATCTAATAACTATAAAGAGAATTAAGTATGAGAGTTACTTCGACAATTAAAAAGATGGAAATTACATCGACAACTAAAAAGATAGGAGTTATCTCGACAATTGAAAAGACAACTATATTTTTTTGTATTTATTATTGACACATGACCGTTCATGAAAAGAGCAAAAACTGATGTGGCAAGCCTTGAGAGTTTGAACTCTACTTTTATATATATTGATTTTTCACTCACAAAAAACCAGTTTATGAAAATTTCAAAATGCTATGCTCATCTGCATGAGATTTAATAAATATTTTAGTATTTATTTCATCGAGAATTAAATCCGTAGCCTACACCAAATTAATTTTTTTAATATATTCATATATATATATATATATATATTAGTAAATAGATCATTTCTATTTATATTATAATGAACTTGCCCGCCCTTTTATCTTCCTAAAAATAAAAATACGTCTTTTATGAAAATTATGTTATATAGCTGATCAATAAGCTTTCATTTTAATATATTTATAATATTTATATTTTGAGAATTTTCAAAAAAAAATGTTTTATTTGATTTAGTAATATGATAAGATTTGGAACATTGATTTTAATTTATTAATTTCCACAATAATCTATTCATATATGTAACATACCTCATATCTAAATAATTTGCACGATGAAATAGCATATGTATCTATCTATTGAACTGATTCCTAGATTTTTCAGCAATTCTTATCTATTAAACTGAATGTTCATATATGTAATATATCTCATGTATTATTTTGTATCGTCTATATTGTGCTCTCTCACTATTCATATATTTTTTTACCTTGCTTTATTGATCTATAATGTCGACTATTTTCAACTCTTAGACTTCATCTGGTTCGCATTTACGGTGTACCAATATTTGCGGACAAAAATAAAATGTTTTGTTTTGATTGTCTTTTATGTACCTATATTTGCAGACAGTGTCTTTTTTAGAATGAACATGTATCGTCAAAAAATAAATTTCATAATAAACATGATATAATGGATAGTATGAAACATGTAATATTTAACATATTTAATTTTATTATTTTTGCACGGTGATATTTTCATGGTCAAGCAAGAATATTTGACAGAAAATAATATATTTGTCTCTGATATTATTGTGTCAATGATGAATTTAAATTCTAAATAGCAAGCCATGGATATAATTTTTATGGCAAAACAAAGATTCACGAGTTTAAAGACTCATTATTTCTTACGAACATATTCAGTTTCAAATTATTCCATTGGATATCTGGTCTAGAGAAGAAAAATGAAACTCTTTTGTTTGGTATTCTATTATGTATTTATTGTAGTTTTAGTTATTTATAATTTTTTTATGTGCTATTCTAATAAGATATATTAATTTTTTGTTTTAATTTATAAGATGTAATTTGTTAGTTTATTATTTTTAATTTTAAAGTTAAACTATATGTAGAAGTATACTAATTCATATATTTAGATTATCCAAAATAATATAATATAATAAAATAAACATATAATACTAAACTAAACAAAATACTACATATATAAAATATTATACATAATAGCATTCGAGTCACGTACTAGTAATATAAATATCAAACTAAAGCTTGTGGAGTTAGAATTAATTTGATATTTTTTTATGTAAAAAGATAAGAAAAAAATATCTTAAAATTATATGAAAAAAAAAAAAAGAATGTTTCTTATTAAGACGATTGTCAGTTGTCAGAGCCTGCAACTCTCCCCCTACCCGCCTACCTGCCTATCATTTTTGTAGAAAAGTAATATTTTTGTAATTTCTTCATATTATCCTAATTTTATATTGCATCTAATTGTATGTTTGAAATATGGGAGGATTTTGATATAAATTACCAAAGGTGGATGATTTTTTTTATTTTTTTACTTTTAATTTTTTTGAATTAGGAAATGAATAAAAAACATCTCTTCTTATATAAAAGGGTATTTTTCTATAATTAATTGTTAAATATATTAAATATATACATTAACTTCATAAGTTAATGATACACAATGAAAAATCATTATTTAATGCGTTGTTCTATTGTTTTTTTATATAAAAAATTCAACTTATAAGGTATCTTTGATTAAATAATTAAATAAATAATATATATATTATAATATTAAATTAGATATGTTAAAAATTAATTAAATACATTATTTGATCGAAGTACAAAAACTTGAGTTCCACTTAAGACACAAATTAAACAAATTAAGGTCCCACAATGATTTTTTATAAGGGTATGGCATCATTAAACTAAAAAGTATCGCCATAAATACAATAAAACTTGCTTAATTAATTAGTGACGTAAATAATAAAATATCTTTAATCAAGGATATTATATAATTGTGAAATACCATAAAACTTTGAAATTTGTAGGTGTAATAAAAAAATAGAGATGTAATTCAATAAGATTTATATTTCAAGAAACAACAAGTAAGAATTTAATTATATTTATATTTAAATAATAATTTACTTAAAATTATATTGAATCTTATGAGAAAAATATCAAAAAATTTCTCTCTTTTCTACAACTGTCATAATTACAAATATTTAAAATTTTCAAAATCAAAGAATAACAAAGATAAGATGATTAGAATCTTACGGGCTTCTGCGTTTTTTACGAAGATTATCTATCTCTCTCTCTCCTCTCTTCTGGAGCAGAGCATCCACGCGTCTGCGTTTGTTCTTCCCCGCCACTCACATTCAATGTTCAAGAAACCAACCACAAACGGCCCATCTCCTTCGTCTTAGTAGCGTCTAATCCTTTTCCGCCGATGCAAAATCTTCATATGTTTCCATTTACGCGGAGCAGGTTAACCGGAAACCGTCATCATCAAAATCATCCCCTGTTCACACTTTACAATAACCCATTCAACGACTCCAGGTGACTTCGACTCCTATTCTTGGTGCATTCCTTGTATTTCGTTGTAGTTTTTCATAAAGAATGACTTATTTGATGATAATTGATTTCAGTTTGTGGGTTCTTCTTGGTTTTTCTTTGATTTCCCCCCTCCCCGATTTACTATCTTGTACGACCTTATGATCACAAATATATAATTTGATTTTTCATTCACAAGCAAGTAGGTATCTACTATTTTCCGAGCGTTTAAATACCCACCTGTTTGTGTTTTCTTTTCTTTTTGTCCATTCGTACACTATAACCTGTTAACTGAAACCTCTTTCTTGTTCTAAGTTGTTAAGAATTAAGATCAAAATTTAAAAAGATCTATTTCTGTGTCTAGAGCATTAAGAGAGGAAAAAACAAATTTTATTTCCTTTCTGTTCTCTTTCCCAATTGAATATGAGAGCGTTGCTTTTTTGTGTAATCATTAGTGAGGCTTAAGTTCAAAACGAAATACATAATTGGTTATTACAATTATGTATTTAATTGTCGTCAAGATGTCCATGTTGGATGATTCCCTGCTTTCCTAGATCACGGACCTCTTAGTAATGTTTTTATTTAGCATTTTGTCATTTCTATGATTGAAAAAATATTTGATAAATTAATTTTCTTTTGAATCTCTCTTTAATGTTCGGATACGGAACTTTTGAAATTTTGGGAAGTTGACATTTTAAATACTTCTCTTAATTAAGTAGTTATATCTTTGTACATATCTTTATTTTTACCAACCTCATTTTTAATATCCATCACATCATATCTCAATGCCTTTTGTTATCTCTTATTATAATGCTCACAATCTTTATTAAATGTATAACTTCCATTGTTAACATCCCTAACATGGAAACCTAGTTATTTTTCTAATCTATTAGCCCCCTTTCTCAACCTCTTCACTATTACTCTTCCCTACAATTTATCCAACTAGTTGTAGACTCGTGCAATGCACGGGCGTAAGCTTTTTTAAAAAATACTAATTATATATTTAAATTATTGAAAAATAATTTATTTTTATATTAATTCACATGCACAACACAATAGCACCATAATACGATGTGAGTTTCTCCTTAGGTCTACTTCATATAAGGTTAAGTAGACAAAGTTAGAATTCATATAAAAAAAATTCATTTTTCGTCTTTATAAAAAAACCCAACTAAGGTATGTTATTTTCAGCTATGCTACGTTAGTTTTTCAAACTTAGAATTCTATTTTTGATATAATAATGATATAATATAGGACCTAAATGTTTTCTAGAAAATCATTAACATAAAGAATTCTCAAGGTTTACTCTAATTTAAACTTTAAAAACTCCCTTTTCATTCCAAAATAACTACACTTCTTAATTTCATTAAATTAGTGCAAAACTTACTATTGTTTCAATACCTAATTTCTTTATTTACTCTGAAATCTTAATGTTATATAAAATAAACTTTCAATGATTCTCTAAACTTTCTTGCTAGCCTAAGTTTTTTGTTAATTTTTACTAAAAGAAAAGGAAAATAAATTATTTTATAATTTATCAAACTTACATCCAATTTAGTTTCTAAAAATCTAGACTATACTTTTAGATTTCCCAAAATTTATGACTTATTGATTTAAATTATTCAAAATTGGCTTTAGATTTGAAACTTATTCTTCGACGAGTTTAATCCCAAATTTTTATTTCAATTATACAATATCTATTTTCAAATTAAGGTTTAATCAACTTGACTTCATAACTTTCGATTCTTCTCTAAATTTTTTTTGCTAGCCCTGTTTATTTTTAATATTTACTAAAAAAAAAAATCTTTAAAAATCTTTCCACAAGCTTAATCCCAAATTTACTTTATTTTTCAAAATTCAATCTCAAATATTCATATAACCCCAAGAATTTTAAAAAAAAAAAAATTTGATCACGTCTATTAGTTCCCAAATTTATGATTTTCAATATGTTCATTCACTTAAGTCTGAAGGTTCCATTAAATTTAAAATTTGTATGATATTACTTACCTTACTTCTGTTTTGTCAAAGATGAAGCACTAAAATTTTGTTACTATCAAAAAATAAATGGCACCATTTTTATTGAAATTCAAAATAACTTATAATTCTCACTCTTTCTAGCAAAACCCTCAAACCTATATTGAATTTATTTTTTCATCAATTTTTCAAACTTCATGCTTTTAATACTCGTCATTTGTTTTTAATTAAATTTATGTTAAAAGGTCCTATCTCAAAAAAGTCATATTTTCTTAAAATTTCAAATATGTACACTTATTGGTTTCTTCAAATCATCCATAAGTTTTAATTTATTTCATTTATAGCCCAACATTTTGTACTATAATTCAACTTTCTTAAATATGCTAATCGGATTCCTCAATATCACGATAGAAGTCCCTAGGTTTTGATCTACTCTAATTTAAACTCTAGAATTTTATTAAATTATTGTAGAAGTTAATATTGACTAAAAAAATTTCAAATTTTCTATTAAAAAAATTAGTTTCAAATTAATCATTTCCTATTTTAAATTTAATATGTGAAAACCTCTAATTTCTTTCTTTTTATTCTTTTTTCTTCCACAAAAAAAAAAATCACAAATTTTTGTTTCAATTATACAATATTTATATTTAAATTAATGTCCTAAAATTTAATCAACTTATCTTTCAAAATTTTCAATGCTTCTCTAAACTTTCTTGCTAACCTTGTTTTTGTTAATTTTTACTATAAAAATTTTTTTTTAAAATCCTTCCACGATTTAAACCCCAAACTTACTTTATTTTTCAACATACAATCTCAAATATTGAATCCCAAAATTTAAAAAAAAAAAAATTAAATTTTGACCCAAATTTATGATTTTCAATCAACTTATTTTCATTCAATTAAGTCCTATGTTTCCATTAAATTTAAAATTTTCTTGACCTTACTTACCTTCTTCGGTTTTGTCAAAGATGTAGCACTTAAATTTTGCTATTAAAAATAAAGGACACCATTTTTATTGAAATTCAAAATATTGAATTCATTTTACCATCAATTTATCAACCTTCATGCCTTTATACTCGTCATCTATTTTTAATATAATCAATGTTAAAAGGTCCTATCTCCAAAGACCCATTTTCTTAAATTTCAATGATTATGTTATGATTATACAATCATTAAATTATTAAAAAATAACTTTTAACACATTTTTATTACTTTTTTCTCATGATTTGATGCTTTGTAACATCCAAAATTCACATTTGGAGCATTACTATTTGACACTTAATCTAAATAATTTTCAATGTACCAAAATGTTACTTTAAAAGAAAGAAGTTTAATTGAGAAATCATACGGCGGATATAAACATAATATAGCTCGTCCAAAATTTTCATTTACGCAACATAAACAGTTTTAATAAAATTATTAAATTTTAAAACACTTGTTTAATTGAAAATTCCTACACAGTCAGAGTTGAAACCATGGCCAAACTTATACTTCTTGACCTCTTTACCTAAAAAGGTGAGGGGTGAGTGTTGGAAAACACTTCGTGGGCTAACTCTTTTACCCACAAGAGCACATATACATAAAAACATAACAATAAGCATTGCATATGAGCACATTATACATTTAAGCACTTAAGCATGACCATAAATCATGAAATCATGTAATACATATACTATTTACTTAATATAGTACATATAAGAGCACATCAATCTTGCTTGGGACGCGTAATGTTCCGCTTGAGCATCATGAGTTCGGGAGCTACCCGAAGTGATCTTTCAATCAGAATATTGTACGGGTCATACCCGCAAATTTTAGCCATATCTATGTACGATATTATCTGTATACCTTACACATTGTGCGACTTTACCTCGAATCTTGCAAATAAGAAATCATATACATATCAACATTGTGTTCATAAAATCATATCGTCAAAAGCAACATCATAATCATTTTATTATATGTATTGGGTTCATTCAAATGTCATACTATAAAATTTCAAACACATAAGCTTCATAAAACAATTGTTCAACAATAAACAAAAATAAGAGTACCTAAAGACTGAAAAAAAGGAAGAAAGAAGGAAGACGGAGATCCAGTTAACAATAACGGCTTAACTGACATACCCCAAACTGATCTACCCTAGTTTTCTTTACTTTGACATGTAAGTAAATAAGTACTCATGTTTAATTAATTCTCCTAGTTAGTATATATATCCAGTTTTGATATTGTATTGGGCTCCGGGTCTTGTAACTTGGACTTTTAATATTAAATCTAATTTTATTAACATCAATTATAGCTTAATAAATTTAAATCATGACTCAATATTAATTAAATAACTTAATCATAAAAAATTATACAATTATAAATTAAATAATCTAATTGCTTTAATATTCATAAATGGTGGGGCTATTCATACCCCACAATCTCTAAAAATACCTCAAAAAAATTAGAAAAAAATTAGATATAATTAAATTGACTAAAATACCCTTATATATTTATATATTTAAAATTAACCAATTTTTTTTTTTCCCTCTTATTTTTTTCCTTCAAATTATAGTTAATTCAAAATTTTAGATCAAGATTTGCTCGATATCAAGTGATTATATCATTCACCTTCAGAAAAAACCATATGTCTAACAAAAAATTTGAGTAACTTTGTACAACTATGAAAAAAATGAATAATTGTTTCCCCTTTTTGAAAAAAAAAATCATTTTCTTGGATATGCGAACACACATGTACAGTTCTACAGCTTCAATGCTTTTCGCACTTCCCCTAACCTTTTTGATAGTGTTTCTTTACTTTGAAACTCCGATGGCTGCTGTCTTGAGATTTTTCGACGCCGTAAAAGAAGAAACCACCTCGAAACGGCTTTGTTTTTTTTGTCGCCTGAGTTGCTACTAAGGAGCGGAATCCTCCGAGTGAAACCAACTCAACCCTGTCTTTTCTTTGATTGAGTTAATTTGCCGAACAGTTGGTATCATACAATTGGAAGGGAAAGAATTGGAGTAATCTGTATCCTCCGAAACTTGGATCTTCTCTTATCTAGGTTCGGTCTCCTCATGGGAAGAAATAGAGCTTGACTTTGAGAAAGAGGTTACTAGGCTTTAGTCTATGGTTTTGATTCCTGTGGTTGAGGATAAAATAGTTGTACAAGGTGTTTTTAAGGTAGGTAGTAGTGATAAACAAGTGGGCAAGATGATGAGTTCGAGGGGTTTACTCGGATGCTCGCTACAGCACATACAGCCGCTAGCACCAGTGTTTGAGATGTTGGAGCCCCCAGAGCCACCTTCGCCGTACACAAATATGGGCACTAGAGATGTTGAGCCAATAAAGATGGAGGAGGAGATCGACGCTGAGAATGAGGAGATGGAACCTCCGCCAGCGACTGTGCTCTTCTCCAGGCTGTTTGCTTGTGCAGACCGCCTGAACTGGATTCTCATGTTACGACGATCCCACGGCACTGCTCTCACGAGTATAAGGACTTCATTTTCTTCATCTTTTCTTTCTTTTCTTCGTTCGTGCCCTCATTTTTTCTAGTTTTTTTTTAATTAAAAGGTTATAATAGGTATAAATGGGGTTTACTTAATTTTTTTTAAAAATATTAATTTTATATGGGGTATTTAGATTTGGGTATATTTAGAGATTTTGGGGTATAAATAACGGCAATCTTTCATAAATTACAAATTAAATAAAATCATAAAATCATAAAACTTAATATATAATAACATTTCATATCATTCTATTAATTTAATTCAATTAGTTATTCATAAAATCATGAAAATAATTTTTTTTATAATTGTACATAAAATTATAAATTTTTTTATTGAATGCTCTAACTTCAATTCCACGCTTAAAATCATAACGATATCAATTAGAATATTTCATTATGAAGTCATAGAATTCTAACATGAAATCTTGGAAATTTTTTCATATTATGAATCGAAGATGTTTTAATAATGCTATAAAAATTTGAGTTATCACACGTTTACCAACAAATTTCACCTCATTCAATGCCACAAAATTTATATTATTCATTGAGTAGGTCTTGCGTGAAACCGTTACACAACAAATGCTGGATCTAGTCCAACCCGGTCATTTCGAAGTTTGACTTTCTCCTTTTTTTTTTTTTTTTTTTAAGGCAACAGACAATCTTGATTAAGGCAAAAACTACAAATTAAAGCCCTAATCGAAATTGAAGCACAGACTTTGAAAATTGAAGCCATAACAAGGATTTTTTTTCTTCTAAAAATTGACGTGCACACTCAAAAATCAAGAGAATTTTTCGTTCTAGAAAACCAAAATTTAGTACAAAAATTTTGGATTCAAGAATTTGAAGGAAAAACGAACAACATATTGGATGTCTTGAAGAAATTCAAAGTCGACATTGGCGATAATTCATCTATGAAGTTTCAACAGGATGATTAATGAAAATCACGAACACAAATGAAGAACACATTCGTAACAACAATTTGAAGGGAAAGAGGAACAACCGATTGTTAGTATTGAATAAATTCGAACTCCAAAATCGCGAGGATTCTTCTCTGCAGTTGTTTCATCTTGCTATGAGCACAATGAACAACACATAATCATTCCACAATAAGGCAATAGTGAATCACGCAGAAATTGATGAAGAAATACATAGTATAAATAAAGAAGAAAATTTGTTATTATTCACAAGTTTCTGTAAGTGTTCTGCAAATACTTTCGTAGAACTAGAGATAGTTAAATTTATTGATGTTTATGCTTATTCAGAATAATGTTAGTATTATGTTGAAACCTGCATTCATGCTCATATTGATTTTTATGCTTATTCAGAATAACATATTGTTGTTTTGTATATATTTATAGGTCAATGTAACGATACAATAGTCATTGATCCACGGATGAAGATGAAGAAGATGAACAGAATAATGTGACAACCAATGACGAGAAGGAAAATGATTGTGAGAGTATTACTAGTTCTCTAATAGAGATTTAAAGAAAAACAATTGATGAAATGTATGAACTCGATTGTAAGCATGCACGTTTAGTAGAATTTAGTGTTAGAAAATCAACGAGCAGATTCACTAGAGACACTATCCATATTCAAACAGGTAAGTTATTTGTTTGCTCTAATGCTGGATTAAAGAAATCAGCTCGTACAAGAATAATTAGAACAAAAAAATTGGGAGTTAGAAGAACAAATTGTAGGGCTTTGATGAATGTCAAGTTGAATGATGATGGGATTTAAGAAGTTGTAGGTCATGTTCTAATTCTTAATCTTCCACTCACAAGAGCAGAATGGAACCACCTACACAGATCAGAGAAATCCATTACATGTGACAAAGGTAAAGCCATAAAAGATATGTTATCTTCTGGGATAAAAACAAGTTACTCATTTCATTATGTGGGGCATAATGCAGGGGGTGAAGAAAATGTTGGTCATTCAATGAAAGATCATTTGAACTACATTAATCGTTTAAAAATAAAATCAATAGAAAGAGGCGATGCACAGAAAATAATAGAAATGATACAAGAGCAAGCTGTTGAGGAAGAAAACTTATTTTATAAAGTTAGATTAGATGATGAACGAAGATCATCGAGTATTTTTTGGGTGTTTAAAGTATTCAAGAAGTCCATGAGGAAAAATATCCAGTAAGTTTGTTCACCGACTAAGATCTTGCAATTGCTAATGCAATAGAAAAGGTGTAAATTTTTTAGTAATATTTCCAATGTATTACATAAATAGCTTAAATGTATTCCTGTAATACCTTAAATGTATTAATGTAATACCTTAGGTTTATTATAGTAATACCTTAGGTGTATTACAGTTAGACATGGGCACGGTTTCGGTTTCAAACTGGAACCGCCGGTCAACGGTTCGGTTCAACCATTGATCCGGTTCCGGTTTCAAATTGGAACCGAAATCGTCGGAGTAACGGTGAACCAGCGGTTCCGGTTCGGTTCCAGCTTCCAATTGAAAATTATAGCCGTTGGATATCAACGGTTGAGATTAAATAGCCGTTGATCTTCAACGGCCGAGATGGAAGAACCGTTGAGAACCGCCGGTTCCGAACCGAAACTGGGAACCGCCGGTTCCCAACGGCTCTTTTGATTTTTTTCCTATAAATACCCCTTCCTCCTCATTTTATTTCACAATATCTAATCTCTCTCAATCTCCCTCAATCTCTCTCAATTATCTTGTGATCTCTCTAATCTCTCCCAACATCTTTCTCAATCTCTCTCAATTATCTTGTGATCTCCCTCAATCTCTCTCGATTATCTTGTTATCTTTCTCAATCTCCCTCAATCTCTCCCGATTATCTTGCCATTTTTCTCAGTCTCTCTCAATCTCTCTCAATTATCTTTATCTTGTCATCTTTCTCAATCTCTCTCAAAATGTCGAGCTTAAGCCAAAGAGGACGTGGAGGTAGAGGATCATCTTCTTTATCTCGACAAGCAAAAGAAAAATCACCTATGCCGACGAGTACAAGTGCCGGAACTGGATTACCAGCACCATCTCCTTTAGTTCCGAGGTATCTCAATCTTGATGTGAAGATATTGAAATTCTGATCGAGTGGCAAGAAGATTTTGAAGCTCAATAAGGTTTGTGTTTATTTTATAAAATATCTATCTTAAATATTATTTTATACTTTTTTTTTTTATTTTAAATATCTCTCTCAACTATCTATGGCTAATAATTTATTATGATTATCAATTTAGGTGCACAAAACGAATTAGCGAAGAAGAACGTCTTCCAACTCAAGAGAGTCAAAGTCAAAGTACGCGACAAACTCAAAGTGGACAAGATGAGGTACTAAGATCGGATATCTTTGCCGTTCACTTCAAAAGAGATATGCAAAATAATAAAACAATTTGCAACTATTGCGGGGTGGAATATGTTTTTAAAAAAGAAGGAGGTTATGGCACGCTCAAAAAAACATTTGGAACGTCACCCTCTGGACAAAGTCGGAAACAATCGGCATTAAACACAAATACCTCATGGAGGATTCACCGATGAATCACAAGGTACGGCTTCTTTATTTAAATATTCCGAGCCAACACGAGAAAATATTTATAAAAAATAGTTTGTGTCATGTCTTTACCTTTTAATTTTGCTGAAAATGATTTGTATAAAAACATTGTGTCATTATCAATGAACCCTCAAGTGTTCGGTGTTTCACTTGGAACATTAGTTCGTGATATTGAAAAAATTATAGGTGAATTTAAGTAGTCTTTAATTGATATGTTTAATTTTGTACAACAAAAAGTTTCAATTTGTGCGGATATATGGGCGGATAATTGGAGAGAACATAGTTTTTTAGGACTTACTTGTCATTGGATAGATAATTCATGGACAATGCAAAAAATATTACTTGCATATAGAGAATTTGATCAATCACACACGGCATCAAATATTTCTCTTAAAATTCATACTATTTTGCAAAAATATAATTTAGTTACAAAAATTTCTTCAATTTCATTTGACAATGCTAGTGCTAATACTGTTAGTTTGCCATTATTAATTCAAATTAGTCAACCATCATTTAAGGGTAGATTTTTTTCACATTAGATGCATGTGTCATGTTTTAAATTTGTGTGTACAAGATGGCATGGATCATTTTAAAGCACATATATGTCCTATTAGATTAGTAATTGAACATTTAGCTAGACATGCAACTTTATGCAAAAAATGGAGAAGATTTTGTAAAGCATTTGGTATGAGTACACCCAAAAAAATCAGTAAAGATGTGCCTAATCGTTGGAATTCAGCATATAAAATGTTGAATTTTTCTTATGAGGTTAAAAATGAATTATGTACATTTTTTTCACAAGAACAATTAGGCATTCCTTTATTTCCAAGTTCATGGGATACATGTGTTGAATTAATGTCTCTTGAAAGATTTTAAAGATGCAACGGAAGAATTATCTGGATGTTACTATCCCACTTCTCCTTTAGTTATAGATCATTGTGTTAAAATTGCACTTATTTTACAATCATATTATTCGCATGACACTTTACAAATTGCATTGCAAGAATGAGAAGTAAGTGGTTAAAATATTATCAAGAAATTTTCGATTTATTTTTAGTTGCAAAACTTTTAGATCCTAGAATTAGAGAAGATTATTTAGAAGAACTACTAAGAATGTATTATGATGAATTATTTTCGGTTAAAGATGATGACACTCCCAATCCGCATATAATTGTAGGTAACACAAAATAATTACTTTTTGATTGTTTTAAAGAATATAAAATTTATTTATGGTGATAATTTAAATAGTGAAAGCGGTCACGGAAATGAAGATATTGGTGTAGGTAGTTCGGTTTCGGATCAACCCGATCATCATCAAGATCATATTCAGTTATCAAACCACGGATGATTTTGAAGATCACGGATGATTTTGAAGATCATATTCAGTTATCAAACTTTTCCAACATCTTTTAAAGTGATTTTCATCAATACAAACTGGCAAGCATTTATTGAATGCGTTATTAAACGAAGTATCACTCTTTAGCCGAGCAAATTTAGTTATTGCATTTTGTTGAGGTGCGAGAGGCATAGCCTATG
Source organism: Caryopteris x clandonensis (assembly GCA_028749325.2). Lineage (NCBI taxonomy): Eukaryota > Viridiplantae > Streptophyta > Magnoliopsida > Lamiales > Lamiaceae > Caryopteris > Caryopteris x clandonensis. The sequence continues at coordinate 1,728,734 of JAPYKT020000001.1, forward strand.
TCTTGTTTGAGGGAAAACCTGCAATGCATTTTTATTAATAAAAGTATTATTTTAATACAAAAAGTATAATATGCAAATGTAATATTGTAATATACTTAATGTATTACTGTAATACACTTAAGGTATTATTGTAATACATTTAAGGTATTACAATAATAAATGTAAGGTATTACTGTAATTAGACATGGGCACGGTTTTACGGTATCGGTTTTAATTTTAGAACAGAAGGTTTTTGAAACCGTGGAAGGCGGAACCAAAACCAAACCGCCATAAATACAGTTTCGATTCTGGTTTCGGAACCGGTGGTTCCCTCGGTTTCGGTTTCGATTCCACGGTTCCTTTTTTTTATTAACAAGTTTCAAAAATAATTTTGGTCTTTTTGAATTTGATTATCACAAGAGATTGAATTGAATATATAACTAACTTAACTAAAACAATTACATTTTACAAAAAAAAATTACAACAATCAAAACTTAACTTTACAACTTATAATAAAATTACAAAAAAATAGAAAAGTTACAACAAAAAATTAACTTACCTAAAAGCATTTACTTCTTTTAACAAGAGATTACAACTTTACAAGTTTTCAATTACAACATATTAAAAAAAATAAATAGAAGAGAGAAAAAAAAGGACTTGAAATTAACTATAAATTAGAAATTAAAATTTAATTTCTAATTTAAAATTAAGTTGCCTACGTACTCTCATAGTTGAGGAATCAAAGTCGACGTAGTTCTCTTACCTTCTTGTAATATTAGTACCTTGATGTTTGAGAAATGGCGTAACTCAATCACTCCCGAATGTGGTCGAATACTCGTTTCCATCTTCATTCTCATCCTCTTCATCAAAATTCACTTCTTGTTTTCTTACCTCGAAGTTCGACCAATCATGAAGTAAAGCTTGATTTTCTAGATTTTTCACCTTTAAATTGGATTTTCGAAAATCCAAAATGTAACCGATGGTGCTAAATGGTTGTTCAATCGAGACGGTGGATGCAGGGCACGCAAATATTTCCTTTGCCATTAGTGATAAAATAGAAAAGTTTTTTGCTCTTCGAGACCACCATCTCAAAAGCTCGTTAGGTGTATCAAACCAAGTTCTTTAAAAGTAGTAGATAGATAATTATCTAATTCTTGATAAAGACTATTACTCCTAGGTTTTTTAAATTTTCTAATATCATAAAACCTATAATTTTGATTAAGGTGTTCAAAGTTTTGATTTTGATGATGATCGGGTTGATCCAAAACCGAACTACCTCCACCAATATCTTCATTTCCGTGACCGCTTTCACTATTTAAATGATCTCCATAAATAAATATTATATCCTTTAAAACAATCATAAAGTAATTGTTTTGTGTTACCTACAATTATATGCGGATTGAGAGTGTCATCACCTTTAACCGAAAATACTGGATCATAATACATTCTTAGTAATCCTTCTAAACCATCTTCTCTAATTCTAGGATCTAAAATTTTTGTAACTAAAAATAAATCGGGAATTTCTTGATAATATTTTAACCACTTACTTCTCATGCTTGCAATGCAATTTGTAAAGTGTCATACGAATAATATGATTGTAAAATAAATGCAATTTTAACACAATAATCTATAACTAAAGGAGAAGTGGGATAGTAACATCCAAATAATTTTTTCGTTGCATCTTTAAAAACTTTCAAAAGAGACATTAATTCAACACCTGTATCCCATGAACTTGGAAATAAATGAATGCCTAATTGTTCTTGTAAAAAAAAATGTACATAATTCATTTCTAACCTCATAAGAAGAATTCAACATTTTATATGTTGAATTCCAACGATTAGGCACATCTTTACTGATTTTTTTGGGTGTACTCATACCAAATGCTTTACAAAATCTTCTCCATTTTTTGCATAAAGTTGCATGTCTAGCTAAATGTTCAATTGCTAATCTAATAGGACATATATGTGCTTTAAAATGTTCCATGCCATCTTGTACACACAAATTTAAAACATGACACATGCATCTAATGTGAAAAAAATCTATCCTTAAATGATTGTTAACAAATTTGAATTAATAATGGCAAACTAGCAGTATTAGCACTAGCATTATCAAATGAAATTGAAATTTTTTTTTGTAACTAAATTATATTCTTGCAAAATAGTATGAATTTTATGAGAAATATTTGCGGCCGTGTATGTTTGACCAAATTCTCTATATGCAAGTAATCTTTTTTGCATTGTCCATGAATTATCTATCTAATGACAAGTAAGTTCTAAAAAACTATGTTCTCTCCAATGATACGCCCATATATCCGCACAAATTGAAATTTTTTGTTGTAAAGAATTAAACATATCAATTAAAGACAACTTAAATTCACCTACAATTTTTTCAATATCACGAACTAATGTTCTACGTGAAACACCGGACACTTGAGGGTTCATTGATAATGACACAAGGTTTTTATACAAATCATTTTCAGCAAAATTAAAAGGTAAAGACATGGCACAAACCATTTTTGATAAATATTTTCTCATTGTTGGTTCGGAATATTTAAATAAAAAAGCCGTACCTTGTGATTCATCGGTGAATCCTCCATGAGGTATTTGTGTTTGACGCCGATCGTTTCCGACTTTGTCCGGATGGTGACATTGCAAATATTTTTTGAGCGTGTCATAACCTCCTCCTTTTTGAAAAACATATTTCACCCCGCAATAGTTGCAAATTGCTTTATTATTTTGCATATCTCTTTTGAAGTGAACGGCAAAGATATCCGATCTTAGTGTCTCATCTCGTCTACCTTGAGTTTGTCGCGTACTTTGACTTTGACTCTCTTGAGTTGAAAGACGTTCTTCTTCGGTAAATTCGTTTGGTGCACCTAAATTGATAATCATAATAAATTATTAACCATAGTTAGTTGAGAGAGATATTTAAAATAAAAAGTATAAAATAATATTTTAGAGAGATATTTTATAAAATAAACAGAAACCTCATTGAGCTTCAAAATCTTCTTGCCACTCGATCGGAATTTCAATATCTTCACCATCAAGATTGAGATACCTTGGAACCAAAGGAGATGGTGGTGGTAATCCGATTCCGGCACTTGCACTCGTCAGCATATGTAATTTTTCTTTTGCTTCTCGAGATAAAGAAGATGATCCTCTACCTCCATGACCTCTTTGGTTTGAGCTTGACATTTTGAGAGAGATTGAGAAAAATGACAAGATAAAGATAATTGAGAGAGATTGAGGGAGATTGAGAAAAATGACATGATAATCGGGAGAAATTGAGGGAGATTGAGAAAGATAACAAGATAATTAGGAGAGATTGAGGGATATCACAAGATAATTGAGAGAGGTTTAGAAAAATATCGGGAGAGATTTAGAGAGATTGAAAGAGATCACAAGATAATTGAGAGAGATTGAGAGAAATTAGATATTGTGAAATCAAATGAGTAGGAAGGGGTATTTATAGGAAAAAAATCAGAAGAGCCGTTGGGAACCGTCGGTTCTCGGTTCCAGTTCGGAACCGACTTTTCCCAACGGTTCTTCCATATCGGCCGTTGAAGATCAACGGCTATTTAATCTCAGCCGTTGATCTTCAACGGCTATAATTTTCAAATGCAAGATGGAACCAAACCGAAACCGCCGGTTCAGAATTGAACCGTTACTCCGACGGTTTCGGGTTTCGGGTTTCGGTTTGAAACCAAAATCGGATCAACGGTTGAACCGAACCGTTGACCGGCGGTTCCCGTTTGGAACCGGAACCGTGCCCATGCCTAACTGTAATACACTTAAGGTATTACTGTAATAAACCTAAGGTATTACTGTAATACGCTTAAGGTATTATAGTAATACACTTAAGGTATTATTGGAATACATTTAAGCTATTTCTGTAATACATTGGAAATATTAATGAAAAAATTGTACTATTTCTATTGCATTAGCAATTGCAAGATCTTAGTCGGTGAACAAACTTACTGGATATTTTCCCTCATGGACTTCTTGAATACTTTAAACACCCAAAAAATACTAGATGATCTTCCTTCATCATCTAATCTAACTTTATAAAAGAAGTTTTCTTCCTCAACATCTTGCACTTGTATCATTTCTATTATTTTCTGTGCATCGCCTCTTTCTATTGATTTCATCTTTAACCGATTAATGTAGTTCAAATGATCTTTCATTGAATGACCAACATTTTCTTCACCCCCAGAATTATGCACCACGTAATGAAATGAGTAACTTGGTTTTATCCCAGAAGATAACATATCTTTTATGGCTTTACCTTTTTCACATGTAATTGATTTCTCTGATCTGTGTAGGTGGTTTCATCATCATTCAACTTGACGTTCATCAAAGTCCTGCAATTTGTTCTTCTTACTCCCAATTTTTTTGTTCTAATTATTCTTGTACGAGCTAATTTCTTTAATCCAGCATTAGAACAAACAAATAATTTACCTGTTTGAATATGGATAGTGTCTCTAGTGAATATGCTCATTAATTTTCTAACACTAAACTCTACTAAACGTGCATGCTTACAACCGAGTTCATACATTTCATCAATTGTTTTTTTTTTAAATCCCAATTAGAGAACTAGTAATACTCTCACAATCATTTTCCTTCTCTTCATTGGTTATCACATTATTCTGTTCATCTTCTTCATCTTCATCCGTGGATCAATGACTATTGTATTATTACATTGACCTATAAATAGATACAGAACAACAATAATTTATTCTGAATAAGCATAAAAATCAATACGAGCATAAATTCAGGTTTCAACATAATACTAACATTATTCTGAATAAGCATTAACATCAATAAATTTAACTATCTCTAGTTCTACGACAGTATTTGTAGAATACTTACATAAACTTGTGAATAATAACAAATTTCCTTCTTTATTTATACTATGTATTTCTTCATCAATTTCTGCGTGATTCACGATTGCCTTATTGTGGAATTATTTTGTGTTGTCCATTGTGCTCATAACAAGATGAAACAACTGCAGAGAAGAATCCTCGCGATTCTGGAGTTCGAATTTATTCAATACTAACAATCTGTTGTTCCTCTTTGCCTTCAAATCGTTGTTACGAATATGTGTTCTTCATTTGTGTTCGAGATTTTCATTAATTATCCTGTTGAAACTTCAGAGAAAAAATTCTTGGTATAGAGATGATCCATCAAGCAATAATTGCCATTGTCGACTTTGAATTTCTTCAAGACACCCAATCTGCTGTTTGTTTTTCCTTCAAATTCTTGAATCCAAAATTTTTGTACTAAATTTTGGTTTTCTAGAACGAAAAATTCTCTTGATTCTCGAGTGTGCACGTCAATTTTCAGAAAAAAATCCCTTGTATGGCTTCAAATTTCAGAGTCTGCGCTTCAATTTCGATTAGGACTTTAATTTGTAGTTTTTGCCTTAATCAAGATTGTCTGCTGCCTTAAAAAAGAAGAAGGAGAAAGTCAAAGTTCGAATGACTGGGTCAAACTGGGTTAGACTAGATCCAACATTGTTAGATCCATGCAACGGTTTCACGCAAGACCTACTCAAAGATAATATATAAGCGACAATAAAATATGACCTACGACCTGATTGCACAACCGTTTCACACAAGTTTTTTGCCTTATTCATTAGGACTCACATAACACAATACATCACGGATATATTTGTTACGCACTTCTCAAGTATAACCAAACATTTTATCATTATTTAAATAAATTATATAAAATATTTCTTAGCCATACTTGTTATGGGTAGGAATACCTATGGAGTGTATTGGCTAGGTTTTGGCATCCATCATCACCCGTGGATATTAAGACATGGTGAGGGTGGGATAAGCTGGGGACGTTGTGAGGTCAAGATGGGTGAGAGTATCTCGCTAACTTAATTTATACTCAATATAACATTTTACTTTATAATTTTATACTTTTTAACAAATTATTATGTATATTTATGCAAAGCTTTTTATGTTATATTTGATTAATCATTAATAATTCATTTTCATATATCTTTCTATCCTTCTATAATGTCCAATGGTGCATCAAATAGTCATTTAAGGGTTAAACAAATGTCCAATGATATTTAAAGCAATTGATCTTAAAATATAAAATGGAGAGAGAAGCGAAAATTAAAAAACTTGGATGGTGTTAAATGGTGGGCCATCCCTTCTTTTCCTGCTACTGTCATAACTTTTTTTTTTTTAAGAAGCTATTATTTTGGCCGCTCATGCATTCTTTGTTTTTTTTAAAATTAAATTAGCCATTTTGTTATATTTAAAATATTTTTTTAAATTATATATATATTTATTTTTCAGAATATAACCATTATCTTTCTATCCGTTGAAGTTACTTTATATGTATATATATATTAAATTTTTTAAAGTATATATGCTCAATCCATAGAAATACTTTTTTTCTCATTCAATCAATCTCATTGTTGAGGATGAGGGGATATAGTTACAAAATTTTCCAACGGTGAAGGTGATGAGCTCGCACAATCCGTCCAATGCCCAAATCTTGAATTTTAAGATTTTTTTCGAAGAAATTTGGAACTACGTAACATCGACATGCATCACCAACTTCGGGCCGACTTAGTTGAGTATATATGGACACACTACAACAACAATTAACGAATTAGCATTTTAATTTGAATGTTGTACTTTTTAATTTTATTGTTGCACTCAATAGTTTTTTTATTTTCAATATGAATAAAATATTTTATTTTGATTTTTGTTTTTTTTAATATAGGGTATAATGAACTATTATATTTATTGTAATATTATTGATAAATAATATTATTATTCATATATTTTAATTATTTATAACAAAACATAATTTTCATCCAACCATTGCTCATGCTCTAATATAAAAGAAGGATTGTGAGAGTTGTCTTCTCGTTACATGTGTCTTTATAATTAAGTGACATGAGTTACTCCCTCATTTTTTCTCTCTCTCCTATTTTATTTTTCACTAAAATTTAAAAACTCAAATAACGTTTTCGTTTTAAGTTCATTTTTAATATATAAAATATCAAACTAATCTTCTTTTTGTGATCTTTAATCTGACACCAATATTGTATATATTGAAATAAATAATTACATTTAAAATTATGGAATTTAATTTTTATGATGAAATATAGTTCTTTTATGCATTGAATTATTAATTTTAAAATTTGATATATGTGATGAATTTGAATAATTAGTATATTCAAATTTTTATATGGATTTATGCTAAAAATATAAATATTATACTATTAATTTATTATTTTAACTTCAATAGTTTTTAGTAACTTAAAATATTTATATTAAGTTAGGGACAATGCAAAATTCACTTTAAAATGTTGCAACAATTTACTATTGAATACAACTAACTTTAAAAAAATGAAAATGCAATTTAATATACAAAATTATATTGCAAATTAAATAATATCTATATAAATATAATTGATATAAATAATAGATTATATACATTTTTTAATAATAATAACATAATTTTATTCAAAATTACTAATATAATAAAATATTTAATATCACGTGCATCGCATGAGCAAAAATCTAGTTTAATATAAAAATATAACTAATATATCTGTGTAAGTTAGGAAATCGGAGCGTGGTTGGGGATGCAAACTCGTCTCCACTCCATTGACACAATTAAAATCATATGAATTAGCTAAAAAAGTTCAAATTTGCCCTTAATTATTTTAAATAATGAAATAGAAAAACATGGAACAATTAACAAATAATTACATAAAATTACTTTGTATACAAAACATTTCCAAATTTATAAATATCTTAAGAAAAAATTATTCTAAATATATTTTTAAATTACAAATAATAGTTATAAAAAGTGTAAGGGTATGTTTGGACACGCCTTTGCACAACTGGTTGTGGGTTGTGCCACAACCCAACCCGTGTTTGTTTACGAGGTTATGGGTTGTGGTTGTTCCATCCACAACCCTACCCACTCTACACCTCTTTTTTCACACTCTTCTCTCATCATTCCCAAGAAAACAATTCAATATATATTTTTTCACCCAAAATTTTATAACTTTTTTATTTCAAATCCATTTTTTATAAAAATTATATCATATTAATTCTCTTCTTAAGATCTTTATTTTGACATTCATTTTGCATATATATATATATATATATATATATATATATAATCCATCACCAATTATTAAATCCACAAATATTTATCTCTCATAATATAATAATAAAAACAAAACTCTACTAAAATTATTGATTTGACATATCAATAACAATCTACTTTATCATAACCCAAAACAAACACTACATTTTACTATGCATTTGATTGTGACACAACCATACAACTCACAGCCGGTTGTGCTACGGAGGCCTCCAGCATAGTCCAAACATCTCCTTAATATGATAACTTATAAAAATATGGTATCATGAATTAAAAGAAATCTAAAAACTGGAGAGAAAAAAAAATGAAAATTTGGTAATTTAAAAAAATTGGAATTCTAGAAATTAAAACTTTAAAATTTAAATAATTTTCTAAAAATTAAAAGTTTACTATAAAAACATAATACCCTTAAAATTATATTTAAATATACACAATAATATTAATATAAAATCTAAAAATTATATTAAAAAATAAAAATCAGAAAATTAACGGGGTATAATAGTCAATATATATTTTTTACATAATTTTAATATGCCAAACACCATATTACATATTAATATGAGATATTTTCTATTGCAACTTTACAAAACAAACATAAGATTCATACATAATACTAGAATTTGTATCAAATGAGTATTATATATCAAATATTATTATATGAAGTAAAGTAAACGAGCCCTTAGAAAGAAAAAAAAAAGAAAAAAATAAAAAGATATATTACTTTGATAATGGTTGTGGCCAATCATGCAAGATGCATAGTTATTAAGCCAAATCAATAACAATATAGTGATGAATGTCAGTTTAAGTACCACAACAAAAACTTGATAAAATCATCACAACACAATAGACACGTTAATCAATTATGTCGCATTTTTCATATTAAATCGCTTATACTGTAACAACGTCTTAAAAATATAATATTTAATTTTATATTATTTATTGCATACAACAAACAATTAAGAAAAGTAGTACTATATAAAACAAAACCAGCACTATTAATTTTGTACCTCATATTTGGCACCTAATTTTTTAGTAAAAAATGACGGGGAAAAGAAAAAAGAGCAGCGTTCGTCTCTAATTGGGCCTACACAACATATCTGACATTGTTGCAGATAAATGGGCTTTGTTATGTCCTACAAGTCTGGGCCTGGGCCTTGGTTGTGTGGGCCCAATCCATGTTTAGTCATATGGCGGATAAATGAGCTATATTGCATCTTTCAGAAAAAGAATGGGGTGGACACTTTCATCTCCTTCTTAGCCTCCCAAATCAAGAAGTTCTAAAAATATAAGTTCCATACTGAGAATATCTTATTTCTTCTCAGAGAAATTTAAAAATTCTCTTGAAAATGGTCCCCTAATTCTGAAATACTGGAAATTTTCCGAGAGAGGACTATTTTCGTCTCCGTGCATTTGCCTGAAATCCCATTTTAAATTGTATTTCGTCTCGTATTCTAACCACAAGTATACTTGTCGTTAAGAATAAGAAATTTAGTTTGCTGTGCGCTGGGCAAATGACAGCCACTCATGAGATGTAGATAATAGTTTTGAGACTTCGTCATCTAAGATAACAAAAATGGTCACAGCAGACAGCAGCTTTGTCTCCTTCAACACAACTTCTTGTCTGATTTCCAACAGAAGTTGCAGCAAACAATATGTGAACCTTCGTCCTACATTTATGGCTCTGAAGAAGAAATATTATTCCCAGAATCCAACTAAAGAAAAGAAAACCCTATTTCCACTGCAAATTGCCAACAGTAGATTTCTCTTTCAGTCTGCTGTTGGAGCTTTTGCATTAGGATTCATCGACGCCGGGTACTTATATTTTCTTACCTGCTTTTATTTTTATTTTCTTTTTTAATGCATGGTTTTTTTTTCTTCTTCAGGTATAGTGGAGACTGGTCAAGAATTGGTGTAATTTCAAGAGGGACAGAAGATTTGCTCAAAGCTGCTGCCTTTCTTGTAGTCCCTTTCTGTCTTTTTCTGATTTTTTCCTTATTTAAGAAAGACAGTGAGGAATGAAGATTGGGATTGTGTTCATCTTCACTTTTTCCAGAATTTGGTTACTTATATGCTCAAAACAAATTCTAATCTTCTTTTCATCTTTTGTTATGAAATAATGCATTATGTGTCTTCACCAGAATTCTGCAGACTTAAAATCCAGCAAGAATTTCGGGCTTCAAATGGTGTTGCATTTCCTGCTGCGACTGCACCAATACAAGATCGAGTATATTATGAAGTTATTAACTATCGCTAATAAATGTGACACATTTATGCCGATGGATCATAAGATTAAAAAATATCATTTATTAAATGAAAGGGCTATATCCGACAACAATATTGTTCCAACAAAATATAACATTACACAAAGTCCATGATGCTAACTCATCATCAATTATTTGCTGAGAAGTTTGCTCAAATTTGAATTCTCGGTTGTTTTCGAATTTTACAAACAAGAAATAAAATACTAACACTTCAAGTTGATCGGACCAACCTAATCGTCAAGTATTAGTTAGTACTTCTTTTAATGGAGAACAACAATTATTTTTTTTGAACCGCGTAAAAAATACAAGCATGAGAATGAAACAGTAACATAATTTTAATTACCAGGCAGTATCTAAAATTGCAGACGTGGCTTAAAGTTAAGCATGCAAAATCTATCGTTTTATCCAGTTAAGTACAATCTTATCTTAGGAAAAAAGCCAAACACTGCATTCCCTCTTTTGTTTTCTTCCCGTCAATAAGAACTTTGGTTAGAGGTCAAACTCTTTTAATTAGGACAACTTTTCCTGCTGAGCTGCTTCTAGTTCCTAATGACAACCTCCCAGTTGGAAGAGAGAGAGAGAGAGAGAGAGATAAACAGTTATGGAAGAAGAAGAGAAATGATAGGTCACAAATTTCCAGCCTTTCATTCTTCTTGAATGTGTACAAATATTAACAGAAGAAAGGGCTTGTGGGATATGTGTTACCTTATCCTATCCTCCTCCTCCTCTCTCTCTCTCTCTCTCTCTCTCTCTCTCTCTTGTTTTCAATATCGTCTCAGAATTCACAAATATTTACAACTCTCTCTCTCCTTTCCCTCTAAGGCTTTGCCTCTTGGCCCGGCCTACTTCCCTGTCTATTTATCTACTTTTTCCTTCACTTTCTTTAATGAACTTCAACAAATTCTTGTACTTGGAGCAGTACAGCATCAAACTTGATTCAATGCATTTATACTTCTCCCTTATGTGAATATTTCCAAATTCTCAATAAGTTCTTCTTCCATTTTCATTGCTCCTCCAATCGTTACTTCATTGTTGGCACAAACACACACACACACACACACATATATACAGATACGTATATAACATATACCTATTATCCACATCCCAGTTTCGAAGAATAGAAAATGGCTCCTAAAACTGGAAAAACTAAACCCCACAAAGCGAAAGGAGAGAAGAAGAAGAAAGAAGAGAAAGGTCTGATATTATATCCCCCTTTTTTTTTTCTCAAGATTTTTCTTGAAATTTTATCTAGAAAAAGAAAGGCCTGAATTACTCTTTTTATCTTTCCAGCATTAAGTTTTTTTGTTTTCATTAAATAAAACTGCTGAAAAAGTTTAAATTATTAAAAAGATAAGAAATTGCAGACTGCAATTTACATTGATTTCTGCGATGAATCCCACAAACAGTAGCTGACAATTTTCCTTATCATCAAATAAATAACTTGTTGATTTTCTATTTTATTTTTCTTTAACAGTGTTGCCAACTGTAATTGAAGCAATTGTAGAGACACCTGACGATTCACAAGTGACACTTAAGGTATGTACCTATACATATACATATATATATTATCATCATTCTTCTTATAATTTAAGTTAGAACAGTATGCTATGTTTTTTTTTTTTTTTTTAATCTAAAAATTATTTCCAAAATATTAGCTCAGCTTTTCAGACCAATTATCCGACTGCATGGAGTTGGGAGAGTACAAACAAAAGCAATTTGTGTGGTTTATAGTTTTTGAAATTTTGAAAAAAAAAAAAAAAACTATATTTATAGAAAAAAGTTACATTGTACAATTCTATCAATTCAAAGCTGAAATAGAATATAGTCTGTAGACTTCAATTATCACAGAAATATGGCAGTACTATGTTGGAAGCAATAATAAGGGCAAATCTCTTTTAAAAGATCATGTTTACAAACGAGCCTCGGTTTATACGCCATCTTCATGTTACACACGATGCATTTTGTGTCGAATGTGTTTTATCAAACATCTGCATACTTTGTTATCAACCGATTGTATCATGCGAACGTATTACCATGTTTCGATAATATTTTACCTTTTTTTAATTTCTAATTCAGTTTTTCTTCTTCTATTTTTGTACGCTTCTACTTATGTTTAGAAGTGAATATAATGATGAGAAAAAGATAGAAAAATAATCAGTGTGACCGTAGCTATTAATTATTAGCAATGACAATATATTTGTAAATTTTCAATTATTGAAATTACCCAAAAAAAAAAAAACCTGGTAAAAGGAAATGTTAATTCCATTATGGGGAGCAACATCTTTTGCAAAAAAGTAACGTCTATTCATGCAACTACAACCGTATTATGGGAACTGCAGGGTATATCAACGGACAGGATCTTAGATGTGAGGAAACTTTTGGCCGTCCATGTTGACACGTGTCACTTGACCAATTATTCTTTGTCCCACGAGGTATGCCTGCACTCTTCTATTTATATTTTTTTTATATCTTCCCTACGGTGTTTTTCACTCCATATTTTTGTGTATATAAATTTATGGTAAAAAATATCTGATATATTATATATTGAGTATGAGTAAGAAAAAAAATATATATGCCTAGGGTTAGGGTTAATGTATATATACAAGAAGTACTTTATGTGTCTCCACTTATTCCTATTTATTATATTAATGTGGCGTGCACGATTATAATCAACAAATTATTATAGACATATATAGAGGTAAGAGTAAGCACATATGTGCTTACGCATAATATTTATATACCATGAATACTTTACTATATTCATTTTTTCCTATTTATTATATAAGGTAGTGTATAGAATATGATCATATCACCATTGTAAATCTATATTAATATATTAAATGATAAAATATTTTAATATATGTCCAAGATGAATATTGAATTATCGATAATGTAACATCCATATAAATATTATATAGTTATGTGTAAATAAATAAAACACTACTATTGCATAAATATATATACTAATGTGTGAATTAGAAAAAAAAACTTAATTTTGATATAAAACACTCGGTGTAGAATTTAGGGGCTACTTTTGGACGTTGGATGCACACAGGAATTTGGATCCTAGTTCTTTGGGTGTTTTATTAGATGATATGTGTTAATTAGTAATGTTATATAAACGTGATATATATGATGATTATTTTCAAATAAAAAATAAAATAGAAGATCTCAATCCATATCATAATGTCGTATTATTTTCACATTTGGGTTGAAATGGTTTTTTGTTGACGCACCATTCGGATTTTCGAATGTGGAAATCATAGCAAAATGTAATCATAAGTTCCTTAGTTTTCTAGTATATTTCTTGACCTTCAAAATTTGTTTAACTAATTATTTTCATATCTATTTTGTTTTATTAAAATAATAACATTTGTCCGGTGAAGTATGTTTACGTCCCATAATTAATATTAATGAAAGAAAAAAAGATGTGTCCCACGACAAAATAAAACACTACGTCTGATACGGACTTGCCTATACATCTTCCATTTATAGGTAATAGCTGTTTTTTTTAATAGCTAATATTAGGGAAGCACTTTGGGCCACACTACCCCATTAATTATCTATAATCAAAGAGGAAGAAAATATTGTGAACAAGATTTAAGAAAGAAATGACAACCATTATTTCCGATAAAGTTTGAGTGGTTAGAACCCACCCCCCCCCCCCCCCACCACACACACACACATATATATGTGTGTATGTATAAATAACACACACACACCGATTTTTTTCCCATAAAAAGTGATATATAATCATATAATAAAATATTATTTTCTAAAATGTACTAGATAATTATATATATATATATATATATATATATATATAGAGAGAGAGAGAGAGAGAGAGAGAGAGAGAGAGAGAGAGAGAGAGATCCTGGAGTTCTATAAGGTCTGAATTTAGTCTTTAAAAACTAAATAAAAAATCAAATCACATGATGCATGTTAAAGATCTTTGTGTGGTTCTCTATGGACAAGGCAATGGACAAGGCACTATCTTTTTCTTGAAATTTTCGGTTGATAGAGCATTGGATATTTATATACACCATAAAATAATTTTTTTTCATGAAAAATTTTGAATTAGGGCGAGTACATCGAGTATATCATATACCTCCTTTATTTAATTAAAAAAATATTATTTTAATAATAATTTTGTAATTAAATAAATAATATTTTAAATTGAATTGCATAGTACACCTAAGGTATATAAGTTTTTATATTTGAATTATAGATGTTTGAGATAAATTTATATTACAATATTATTATACAAATAATATATATAATTATATATAGAGTGAGTTGCACCGTGCACGCAATTTACAACATTAATTGTTTAATTAAAATATATTGCTTAATTATTTCAAAAGTCATACCATTTGTTTAAAACAATAAATTAGTAGTATTATTTTTAATATAAATAAGTGATACTTTATAATTAAATAAATAATATTATAAATTTAATTATACAATACATCCGTACGTACAAATTTTGCGTTATACATATAATTATGATTTATAATTTATTGGCCAGGTTCGAGGTTCAAGATTAAAGGACGCGGTGGAGATTGCATCTCTCAAGCCTTGCCACCTCACCATTGTTGAAGGTATATACAAATTATAATGCTCATTTAAATCCATCATCTCCTCGAATTAAACTGCTTTCGTCCCAAGAAATAGATTATATTTATATAGTTGAATTTAGTTTTACAAATAAGATTTTTTTAAACCTTTTTTTTTAGATGAATAAAATATTATTTTTAACTGTAAATGAAATATTTTTTTAGAATATAAAATATTTATAAAAAACCGATAGTTTCTTAAATTTTGATCGCGCAGGCTTGAATTATATTATGATTAATTTCTATAAAGTAAATGTACAAATACTAACCTTAATTTCCTTTCCTAACATAGTTTTTGTCTTCTTTGTAATAATTAAGTTGTTATTTGTTCTTTCGAAGGCAAACTTATTTTTAAAAAATAATTATTTTGGAAACAAAAGAAGTATTATTTCAGAAGTTGATGGTTTTTTTTATATAACAAACAAGTTATGTATAATTGAATAAGTCAAATCATTAAATAGAAAGAGTCGAATAAGTACGAATTTATTATTATTAGAAGGTTATACCTTCATTGAATTGATAAAAATAAAGAAATATTTTAAAAATATTTTCTTTTATATGAATGGATGGTAGATCAATTATGCTAATATCTTTTCGTTACATTGATCTAACATTGCCTCACGCCACACACGATTTTTAATAAAATTAAAATAAAATAAAATATTTTTACTAAATTAAATTAATATTTAAGAGTATTTAATTTTTTATTGGTAAGAACATGTAAAAAATATTGTCTGTATATATGAATATATTTCTTTCATACAATATTGTCTGTATATATGAATATATTTCTTTCATACAAAAGTATTAATTTCATATGTTATACGAAAAAAAAAAAGAATTAAAAAAAATTCTTTTAAATTATTGAAAAATTATATTTCATAAAAAAATAAAAAATAAAAAGTAGAAAACACAGCATATCTCTAGATTTCTTAGTCAGTAATGTTTAACAAGTACCAATTACACGGGCAAGTGATGTTCAACATGATCTTATATTACACAGTGTGAATTGTATTTTAATATATTCAACAAAAATTGATTTTTTTTTTTTTGTTGATTTGATTAAAAAGGTAAACAAGTTATCCTATTAAATTTGACAGCAATATACACACAATGCACAAAAATGGTGAAAAAGCTCGAGTAAATAAATACACACATTATGTCCAAAATTAATAAGAGAATTTTGATTAGAATTTTTACCTGGTTCTATTATTATATTATTAAAAATTAAAAATACTTAAACAACATTAAATTATCAATATGTATTAGTTAATTACTAAAAGAGTTATTGCCACTACAAATTAATTTCTTTTGTAATCTAATTATTAAATATTATTTTATAACATCTGATTTAATCTTTGATCATTGGGTTGCTCTGAAATCGAAAAAATAACAGCTTTATGATCCCCTGCAGAGGAGTACACGGAACGGCAAGCTGTGGATCACATTAGACGACTCTTAGACATCGTTGCCTGCACAACGTACTTCGGCGGTTCATCCTCTAGCCCCAAGACCGGAGCTAAAACCGGCACCAAGGACCTCGGTCCTAAAGAACCCGGTTCATCAGACTCGGAATCCGGCTTTCAGAATGCAGGTCCCGGTTCATCTCCTAAGACCAAAGCCGCTGACAGGAAGACCGCCTTTTCGCCGAAATCCAAGGCCGGGAAGCCGGAGTTTCCCGCCACGGCTGCCGGATCGGACGCGGCCGTGAAGGGCGAACCCGCGGCGTCGATCATGTGCCCCCCTCCGAAGCTCGGACAGTTCTACGACTTCTTCTCATTCTCTCACCTCACCCCGCCAATTCAGTGTGAGTATTTTGTAATTTTGTTTTAAATTTTTTGAATATAACTGAAATTCTGTGCGCCTGAAATACGCTGAGTAGGGGACTAAATCATTTGGGACCAGTGCTTGATACCACTTGCAGGTTCATCAAATTTGGCAGTTAATTTTTTTAATACTACTTAATTATAGAAAAGAGTTGATAATTCCGAGGAAAATGTGAGTTTTAAACTTGTTTGGAGTTTCTTATTTATAAAAAAATGAACAAGAATATGGTCATATATTATGCATGTCCAGTTGTTGCAGTTGTTATTGTATTTTCGTCTGTAGTTGTTATTTATTTCATATATTTTATAATTTGGGAATGTTGGAGGAAGAACATATAGAATCATCAAATTGTTGTTATAGCTGCACAAATTGCTTAGATGATATGAGTGGTATGCTTGTTGAGAAAAAAATCTAAAGGATTCATTTGGTTATCTTTTAATCCATAATATTGCAGATATTAGGAGATCATCTCGGCCATTCCTCGACGACAAAACAGACGAGGATTTATTTCAAATTGATGTTAGAATCTTGAACTCCTTAGCCCCAACATTTGCAACTCTTTCATAGTTAGAACTCATTTCAGGTTTCTTTCTATTACACTCTATGTAAATGACATGGGTTCGGATGGATTTTCCTCCATCAAATTTGAATGTAGGTACGGGTTTGCAGTGGGAAGCCAACAACAATCGTCGCCTCTAAAAAAGGTTTTTATCCTGCTGGAAAGCGTATTCTCTTGAGCCACTCCTTAGCTGGCCTTTTGCAGCAGATAAGCAGAATTTTCGATTCTGTAAGTGAAGGCCGATTCTGTTCTATTGCTCCTTTGTTTTCAAGAGTCATAGTACCAGCCTAATCTTCCCCAGTATTATTTCTTTCTTGTATGTTCAAATGCTTCTATTCAAGCATGTCTGCTTTGTACTTTTTCATGCAACATTCATCTAAAGTTCTTCTCTACATTCGCTCTATTTTATTTGCTTCAGGCGTACAAGGCTCTCATGAAAGCTTTCACTGAGCACAATAAAGTGAGTAATTTAGTATTTTTAACTGCAATGGACTCTCTCTCCCTCTCTGGAACAGATTAAATGATGGTATCTATGTTCTCGCAGTTTGGGAATCTTCCATATGGTTTTCGAGCAAACACTTGGCTAGTACCCTCTGTTGTTGCTGAGAACCCATCTACATTCCCTCCACTTCCCGTTGAAGATGAAAGTTGGGGAGGAAGTGGAGGCGGACAGGGAAGAGACAGGAATCACGACTACAGGCCTTGGGCAAAGGAATTCTCCATTTTGGCAGCTATGCCATGTAAAACAGCAGAAGAGCGGCAGCTAAGAGACAGGAAAGCTTTTCTCCTTCACGGTCTATTTGTCGATGTTTCAGTGCTTAAAGCAGTTGCAGCAATAAAGCATCTAATAGACAACAATCAGCAGTCTGGAAATGGTTCTGGCTCATCAATTTTACATGAAGAAAGAGTTGGAGATCTACTTATTAGCATCACAAAAGATCCACCAGATGGAAGTGTAAAGTTGGATGGCAAAAATGATGGGAGCAAGGTTCTTGGAATTTCAAATGAAGAACTTACTAAGAGAAACTTGCTTAAAGGCATAACTGCAGATGAGAGTGCAACTGTACATGTTCGTCTAGTAACTCATTAATTATTTTCTTCTCTTTTCTTAAGTTCTTTTAAAATATGTGAAAGTAATTAACTAAAAAAGGTGATGTCATTTGTCCATACAGGATACTTCTACTTTAGGTGTTGTGGTTGTTAGACACTGCGGGCACACAGCCATTGTGAAAGTATCAGCTGAGGTGAATTGGGATGGTAAATCCATTCCTCAGGATATTGACATTGAGGACCATCCTGAGGGAGGAGCAAATGCACTGAACATCAACAGGTCAATACAGATAGCTCTACTCTATGTTGATTTACTAACCAAATGCTTTGTACTTAAGAAAGCAAATCAGGCCATTCATGCCTTCCATTTTCAAGATTCTTTGATACTGACTCTCTGTTGTCACAAGGATACATCTTACAGTTATTCAATCTTGGAATGATGGATAACCTTGTTCTTTGATCTGTATTTTCCAGCTTGAGAATGCTGTTGCACAAGTCAACCACACCCCAATCCTCCAGCCCAGTTCAAAGAGTTCAGAATGTTGATCTAGAAGAATTACGGACCAATAGGCCTTTCGTCAGGCAAGTGCTAAGTAAAAGCTTACAGAGACTTCAGGGGGAAGAATCTACACCAAAAAAGTCGATTAGATGGGAGCTTGGTGCCTGTTGGGTGCAACACCTGCAAAATCAGGCTTCAGGGAAAGATGAGTCAAAGAAGAATGAAGAAGTTAAAGTTGAGCCCGCCGTAAAGGGTCTTGGAAAGCATGGTGGACTGCTCAAGGATTTGAAAAAGAAGTCAGATGATCAAATCAATAAGACAGATTCAAACAAGGAACTGTCTGCTAACAACAGTTCTGATGCAAACAAAAAGGAAATTGAAAAAGATGAGGACACGGAAATCATGTGGAGGAAGTTGATTCCTGAAGCATCATATTTGCGCCTCAAAGAATCAGAAACTGGTCTTCACCTCAAGGTCACCTACTGCTTCTGTAAATAATTCTATATTTTCTTTAGTTCCATTCTTAATCAGGGTGCATGGTTGATGATCTTTCGAATTTGGAAGCAAAGGAAAAGAAGCAAAGCTTTCGATTAATAGCTTGTAGCAATTTCAACTCATAACTTATCTGATTGCATGAATTTTTGCAGTCACCTGATGAGTTGATTGATATGGCACACAAATACTATGCTGAAACGGCCCTTCCAAAACTGGTAAATCCCTTGTTCAAAGCTAATCTTTTACCAAATTTGAACTTCTGAGATGTTGGTTCATTTTCTTCTTTCTCAATTCTTTCGACAGGTTGCTGATTTTGGGTCGCTTGAACTTTCACCAGTTGATGGAAGGACACTGACAGACTTCATGCATACCAGGGGTTTGCAAATGTGCTCCTTGGGCCGTGTGGTAATTTAATTTGGTTTTGTAGTATATTTAATTGTTTATTTCCTGATTTCTTTGATGGGTTTTCACTTCCTATTTTTGGTAAATTTCTTATCCATTTACCTGCCAAATCTTGATACCAGGTGCATATGCATTAGTTTAAATGTCACTCCATCTATCTGATGTTCAATGACTTGGTAATATCTACCACTGAAGCAGCAATTCTGATGAATGAAATAAGATTTAGCTGCTGAGCACTGGATATCACCATTTGTTCATGCTATGAAGTTCCACATCTGGTTTCCGATAGTATCAAGCTGTTGATATCTAGTTGTACATGCAGAATGAAATGCTTGTTCTGCTTGCTGGAGGAAATATTTGTATGATTAGGAAGTTTATGCTTAAGATTTAAATAATTTGGTACATTGCCGCAGCATACACTGCGAATCAGTATATGTATCTGCAAAAATGTAGAAAGAAATTAAAAAATAAAGACATTATTAAGGTGAGAAAGGAAAGAAAGAAACGAAAAACAAAGACAAAAATTCCAAAATAAAAAGCAGGTGAGGATGTTGTTTAGTAATGGTCTTTCAGACAAATACTATTGTAAGACACTTTGTAACTATAATTGTCGAGTTTTTAGTGTTTGGGTTGAGAAACACGGGCAGTCAGTCTCTGATTTGACAAAGCAGCTGATGTAAAGAAAGGTTGAAACTGAACAGATATCCCACCTTGGATTAAGAATTTTCTAATAGTTGATGCAATAATCTAATTCATTTCACAAAGTTACAAAACTAGGCTTTCTGATCAGCTACTTGGACTACAAATCAAAATTCTTTTTAGGCTCACACGTTCACACCGGATCTATAACAAATTCGTGAACTCATAGCTGGATATTGTGTTAGGGCGCATGTCATAGGCTTTGAAATGCTCAGAACTTTAATTTTTTGTTGATGAATATTCTAAACTGCTAATTTTGTTCCTTAGACTGTTAACTGTTCCACTGTAGGCTTAGACAGATTTCTTTTTTTCCACTGTTTGCTTTTCCTTATGCTATGAATGTGGTTCTTAAACACACATAGCTCTTTCTGAACTTATTTCCTTTTTTGCTACGTCCTCATTAGGTCGAACTTGCGGACATGCTCCCTCATGTCCAGTCACTCTGTATTCATGAGATGGTTGTTCGAGCTTATAAGCACATCCTGCAGGCTGTTCTCGCATCAGTGGATGAAGTTGCTAACATGGCTTCATCTGTTGCTTCTTGTTTGAATCTGTTGCTGGGGACCCCACCTACAGAAAATGGTGATGCAGATGCAAGTGGTGATGATGAGTTAAAATGGAAGTGGGTTGAGACATTCCTTTTGAAGAGGTTTGGCTGGCAATGGAAAGATGAAGCACGCCATGAGATTAGGAAATTTGCTATTCTTCGTGGGCTTTGCCACAAGGTAAGCTAATTCTTGCAGATGAAGGTTTGATTAATTGGTTATCTTTATTAACTTGATTTCTTTTCTAGGTCGGACTCGAACTTGTTCCCAAAGACTATGATATGGATTCCCCCTTCCCATTCAAGAAATCAGATATAATCAGCATGGTGCCAGTTTATAAAGTATGCTGTTAATGATCATTCTAGAATTTGGGAATGTTACTTTAGATGATATTTTGAAGTAGTTCTGATAGCATACATCTTTCGTACAGCATGTTGCTTGCTCATCTGCTGATGGACGTACCCTTTTGGAATCATCCAAGACTTCCTTAGATAAGGGCAAATTGGAGGATGCTGTTACTTATGGAACAAAGGTAAATCAGTCCTCCGATTGGTAATCCCACCTTCTGAAGTGGCTTTGTATAATGGTCAGAATTATGCTCAAGGTTGTGACAGACATTCATTTTATCTTTTGAAGGCACTCGCGAAACTGGTTTCTGTCTGTGGTCCTTATCATCGTATGACAGCAGGGGCGTATAGTCTATTGGCTGTGGTTCTCTACCACACTGGCGATTTTAATCAGGTACAAGGATCCAATCTTCGACATGAGAGTTATTCACTGTCCATGAGACACAGTGGACCTAGTTTCTTTACATGCTCTGGAACCCAAAACTGGTATTTGTCTTCTAGTTGGTTGACCTAATGGCTGACATTTGAAACTTTGAAGTTGGTTGGAATTTAGTGAGCTTTTCTTTAATGTAATTCTTAATTTCCTACAATTTTTTCTTTGCCAAGCTGACAGTGCCTGTTTTTAATCGAGTGTCAGAGGCATCATAACCATGAAACAAGAACATTGTGCAAGAATGCAATGGGATTAAATTTTGTAGTATTTGAGTTGAACTAGCTTTAAACATATAGAACATGTCTTACATTTGCAAGATGTTTTGTGACTATTCTTCTGATCTGATCCTTTATCATATGTTAATGTGAGCAGGCCACCATCTACCAGCAAAAAGCTTTAGATATCAATGAGAGAGAGCTCGGCCTTGATCATCCAGACACAATGAAAAGCTATGGAGATTTAGCTGTGTTCTACTATAGGCTCCAACATACTGAGCTGGCATTAAAGTATGTTTCGATGTTCTTAGTATTCTAATACAAGAACACCTTATTTGTCCTTTCTGGCATGGCACAATTCTTTGGCATATATCATTTTAAAAGAAAAAATTAAAAAAAGGACACACACACACACGCAGAGACAATACCGTCACTGAAAAATACCATCACTCTGGGAAAGCTGAAAATATCACAGTCCTCAAATATTTTACCCAAAAATAAAAGCTTTCTGTACAACCTTTTGTGTCCCTTATATACTGTTTTCACATGTGCGGCCTAAACCGCTAGTTTTACATTTACAAACACTGGATTTATTTTTGTAAATATATTATCATCTAGAATCTCTATCAGCAAAGTATAGAACACCAATGTTTATGAACATCGAATATGCTATAATATATCAACAGGAGGAATTTGTGTCATAGAACATCAATATTAAGAAAGTTGAGTATGCTGTCATACAGGCCCATCTTATAAATGTATATCTGTAGCAATGAGATTGTTGATATTGAGGAAAAAAAAGGAGGCATAATAAATGGCAGATCTTCTGCATTCATGCCTCTTAGTAGTAACTGAACTGCACCTCTGGCCTTTCTGTACATAAGCTAAACTCATCACTGTTAGGTTGCTTTAAGGCACCCTACTAGGCATCTAATATCCAAGCCGACTAGGTAAAACAATTGATAAGATTTCTTCATGTCTTCTGAATGTTGAGAAATGGCTTGCATCTTTTGTTAGGTACGTCAATCGTGCGCTGTATCTGCTGCATCTAACATGTGGTCCTTCACACCCAAATACCGCTGCCACTTATATCAATGTGGCTATGATGGAGGAAGGTCTGGGTAATGTCCATGTTGCTCTTAGGTATCTCCATGAGGCTCTCAAGTGTAACCAGAGGCTTCTGGGAGCTGATCATATACAAGTAATCTCTCTCCCCCAGCCCCCTCCCTCCCTTTCTCTCCCTCCCTCCCTCCCTGTCTCTCTGGGGTGGGGGCGGGGGATGGAAATGTCTACACATACCATTTTGTTGATCTGATGTACTACTTTTGGTGGTGGTGGACCTTTTAATGTGTGAAAGTAACAATCTTTAATTAAACATCCAATTGATAGGAATAATGAAGTCAAAAGTATAATAATTTGCAAAATTAGAAGACAAATGTTTCCTTACAAATGTGGCCTTTCAATATTTCAACCTCATGTAATCGTACAGCGAACATTTATTTGTCTCGTCAGTGTGCTTTTAGGAACAGCTCTTTGGGTCATGCCTGAGTAGATTAGATCGAAATCAATTCTCTATCATCATGTTCATTGTTTAAAAATTCATTCTTGGCACAAATTAAAAAAAGAAGGTTGTGTGCAATACTCTTGGGATGAAACCCTTGCAAATGCACCTAATCTGACCCTTGCCAGAATATAGATTAGCCAAAATACCATTTGTTTGTGTCTCTACTCATTTGCAAACCCCCAGAGAGAGAGAGATAGAGAGAGAGGATGGGTGTGTGTGCCTTTAAACGCAAAAATATGTGTTCAGTGGGGCATGGGACATACGGCTCCTATAAAATTCATGTAATTTGTGTGTTTCCATTTTTATGTTCATATGTACATGCGCGTTTACTTTAATCTTTTCTGAGGCTGATGTATCCATCTTTTATTTTTGTATTTCCAGACAGCTGCTAGCTATCATGCCATTGCAATTGCTCTTTCATTGATGGAGGCGTATTCTCTGAGTGTTCAGCACGAACAGACCACTCTTCAGATATTGCAGGCTAAACTAGGATCAGATGATCTACGTACACAGGTAACACTTTCTTATGCCTGATGATTGAAGACTTGTCTGGTGGTTCTATTCTTAATCCTATTTGATAACCTCTGTAGGATGCGGCTGCATGGCTGGAATATTTTGAGTCCAAGGCTTTGGAGCAGCAAGAAGCTGCTCGCAATGGCACCCCAAAACCGGATGCCTCTATCTCTAGCAAAGGCCATTTGAGGTTAAAATACTGTCCTTTTTCATTTTTTTGGAATGCTTTTATTTTATTTAGCTATAATTTCCTTTTATGTCTCAACCCTTTTTTTTTTTCCAAAAAAAAAAAAAAAAGGTAAGAGTGAGAGAGAGAGAGAGAGAGAGAGTATGAAAATGGCGGACTTTGTAAGATCATGTTATACCATTTACCCGTTAACTAAGTTCTAAACTTATGTAACTAAGGTCGGAAGCTGCGGTATAAATTGTTGAATATCTTGTAGAAGATGAATGAAAATGGCTAAAACTTTGCAGAAAGTTCAGTTTCGTTTTGTTCTATGATATTCTACTTAACTGAGACAGTCTAATTATTGATTATTACTATCCAGTAGTCTCAGTCACACTTAATGGTATGGCCAAATAATACTTTTCTGGTTCATGAAATCAGTGTTTCAGATCTGTTGGACTATATAACCCCCGATGCAGAGATGAAAGCAAGAGAAGCCCAAAAGAAACAAGCTCGTGCCAAGGTTGAAATATTGATTATTTATCATGTTTTGTGATATTTGTTGTTCTTTCTTGTGCTATTTCTGACAGTATATAATCTCTTCTTTTACAGCTTAAAGGAAAAGTTGGTCCAAATTGGGAAACAGTGACGGATGAATATCAAAAGGATGAATTCACATCAGCAAATGAAGCTGTGGCAGAGAACAGTAGCGATAAAGAGAATAGATCTGAATTAGAGAACAAATCCGAGTCTCATTTTGTGGATCCCCCTAAGAATACTGATTCAATTTTAGGAGATAAAACTTTGATGGATCAAAATGATAATTTTGGAAAAGATGATCTCTCTGAAGAAGGATGGCAGGAAGCTTTTCCGAAAGGGCGACCTACAGGCCGCAAACCCTCTGCTTCTAGAAGGCCGAGTCTTGCAAAATTAAACACCAACTTTCTGAATACTTCCAATCCATCTCGAATCCGAGGCAAACCAAGCAATTTCACCTCTCCAAGAACAAGTACAAATGAAAATGCTGCTTCCTCAGGACCCGTTCCACAGGGGCCCAAGAAGTTTGGGAAGAGTGCTAGCTTCAGCCTAAAGCCCAGTAGTCCTTCTGGGGCAGCTAATGTGAAAGTGAAAGTTGCAAACCCAACTTCAGCACCTGCTAGCCCAGCTTCTGTTGAAGTTGCTAAGGGTTCTGTCGTTAGTTCAGTCAGTGTTCAGGCAGCGGGAAAGCTATTCTCATACAAGGAGGTTGCATTAGCTCCACCAGGTACTATAGTTAAGGCTGTTGCTGAGCAGAATTCTGAGGAGAATTCTTCAGATGAAAATCTCCAAGTAAGCAAGGAGGCAAGTGGCTCTGATCAAACTCAAAAAATGGCAGATGAAAAGAGTCCTGTGGATTGTGTCAAAGAAATGAATGGAACTACCAAGGTGGATGATCAACATTTAACAAGTGGGGCTTCTGTAAAATCAGTAGATGTTGGTACTGTTGCGGTATCACAAACTGCTGTTACGAGCACAGAAGGTGACAGCACACATGAAACAATTTCAGGAACAGGGGGCTCTGCTTCCCCTGAGGCTCTAAATTCTACTAATAATAAAAAAGAATCATCTGAAACACAATCTGATGCTATAACAAATACTTCTGTTCAATTGCTGGAGAATGACGTCCCTCGTTTGAAGGAAAGTGTGGTACAGGAAGAGAAGAATGCCAACCTACATAATGGAAGTGAAAATATTGTTTCACCAACAGATGAGGGAGAGAATGAAGTTAATGGAGGTGCCACTCTTTCACCAAATGAAGCAGAAAAGCAAGGTGATAGTGAGTCTGGAAAGGAAACGACCAAGAAATTATCTGCTGCTGCACCTCCATTTAATCCATCCACAATTCCTGTTTTCGGCTCTTTACCCTTGCCCGGTTACACAGAGCATGGAGGGATATTGCCACCACCAGTGAATATTGCACCAATGCTTCCCGTTAATCCTGGCCGTAGATCATCACATCAATCAGCGACTGCTAGAGTTCCGTATGGCCCACGCCTCTCGGGTGGGTACAACAGATCAGGAACCCGTCTTCCTCGAAATAGGCCAGCTTTCCAGAATGCTGAAAATAATGGGGATCAGGGTAACTTCAGCCCTCCTGGAATTATGAATCCACATGCATCTGAGTTTGTACCCGGCCAAACATGGGTTCCGAGTGGCTATCCAGTTGCACCAAATGGCTATATTGCTTCACCAAATGGTGTTACTTTCTCCACAAACGGGTATCCCATCTCACCAAATGGAATATCAACATCATCAAATGGCTTCCCACCACTACCAAATGGTACGGCTGCGACTCAAAATGGGATTTTGGTATCTTCCGTAGCCCCCACAGATTCTCCCTCAGTTGTAACTGTTGAAGTTGCTGGTGAAGCCAGTCATCATGCTGTGGAAGAGGGGATCATAAATGGATCATCTA
Organism: Caryopteris x clandonensis; assembly: GCA_028749325.2. Lineage (NCBI taxonomy): Eukaryota > Viridiplantae > Streptophyta > Magnoliopsida > Lamiales > Lamiaceae > Caryopteris > Caryopteris x clandonensis. Next base: position 1,755,509 of record JAPYKT020000001.1, read on the forward strand.
GCAACTCAACTATCGTCCCCTCAGAAACATCAGAAAAGACCGAGGAACAAGTTAAGGAAGAAACTCATTCTGACCAGTCAGAAGACAACGGTTGTCAGCCTGGAGAAACGTGTACAGATACATGTGCAGAATCTATGGATGTAATATGTGCAGAAGGTAACGACAATGATGTGGCTGCTGAGGGTAAGATAACAAAACGTTGGGGCGATTACAGTGATGGAGAAGCTGAGTTTATTGAGGCAACTAATCAATAGGGTGGGTATCTTTTGTAGGTAAGTCTGCTCTTAGCCAAGGGCTCTTTTTGTGACACTGAGAGTGTGGAAACTTGAAATGATGGGAAAATTCTATTTAATCTTGGTGAAAATTCGTTACTCTACTGGGAGGCTTTTAACTTGGTTCAATAGTTTGAGATCGTTCTAGCTTATTTGACGAAATCAGCCACCGAAGGACCGGTCAAGTATTTTGTTCACTGCTCAACTACCTTTTGCTCCATATTCGAGTTGGGTCGTTCCTAAGCAAAACAAGGATGAAACCAGCTTGTGTTCGTTTATCAGCAGTATATTCGGGATAATCACATGCATGAATGTGGTGACGAGGTACAGTTGGATATAGGTTGTTTCGTGCCTTTTGTAATAGTCAAGTTTTGAGATGACTCTAGACATCTTCCAATAATTGGGCGTTTAGATTTTATCTTAGAAATTTGTTGTATGAAACTGCTGTAATTTTGGTACAGAGCATCTGACATTCAGTTTCCTCAATAAATAAGTAAGCTTATGTTTCTTATCTGCTGAAATTTGGTAACAATGTTTGAATTGCAGAAACTACGTTACTCTGCACTGACTGATTAAATTGCATCTAATAATCACTGTACATGCTCCATTGTAACAAACTGGAAATTTTCTCGGCTGCCTATCCAAGTAAAGAACATGAAAATAATGAATACAGATCAGGTAAAATCACGCCAGCAGCAGTCAGATTCCTCTGTTGCAAATAATGTTCCATATTGTATTCCATTGTTTTTCATATCGACTACATATACGTAGTAGTCCAGTAACAGGAATCGAAGATGAAACGTTGTTGGTAGCAGAAGATATCGTGTGAACCAACAGGGTTATTAATAGTCCTCTCTAGAATCTTTGCAGGAGCAAACCCTGTCTCCATTCCATGATAATAAGGCTGGCCATGCAATGGGCAAGTGCAGCAGCGACGACAAAAATGTGGAAAATCTGATGGCTGTGACCAACAATATCAAACGTACCGGGCCTCCATCTCTCTGGAATCCTAGCTACGTAGATACCCGCCCCTACGCCATATAAGATACCCATCACCATCTCATACACGAGGGACATAAGAATCTTCGATTGATCCCAATGGAGGATAACTGCATGAGTGGCCGGAATCGCACCGGAGAACCCCATACATAGGAAGAGGGTTGCCCTGAAGGACCGGGAAAGACCTCTCGAGAGGGATGGTGTAAGTAGGGTTATGACTACGAGAATTCCGAGTAGAGTGACAGAGGCGAGGTAGAAACAGCGCCATTGGGGGTGGTCGGAGAAGATGTAGTATATTGGGGTGAAGAAGGAGCAGACGATCATGATGGAGATGCCGGTGTAATCCAAGCGCCATAAGAAGTAGTGGAAGTGCCGGGAATGGCAGCCGAAGAGGTGGGACACTGAGCTGAAGATCAAACAGGTCATTGCCCCACCCAAGAAAACAAGCCAAGGCCACAGGGGAATTGGATCAAAATCTCCATTTGCCTGCAAGTTCGGTATTCTAGCTACGTTTCCTATGTAAGAATCCTGCATATTACAAAGAATGGTTACTAGATCTCATCATGGGCAATCTGGCCTTGAGTTTATAGCCCTTTGAAGGTAGAAAAAGACTAACCGTGAAGAAAGAGCCGGAGGCAATGGATTGGTTCATCAGTTTGGACGTCAACCATCCATCACCTCTGTCGCCGAAGAAACTTTCCATCACATTTCTAAAGCTTATGTTCCCCGTTAAACTAATTATCATCATCCTTGAAAACATCAGAAATCCAACTAAATGCCTGTAATATGGTATCGATGTCAGTCAATAATATCAAATTAAATAACTGCTAAATCAAATAAAATTAGGGGAAATGGATTATCAGAGAGAGAGAGAGAGAGCGAGAAGCACTCACGTCCAAATGTTGAAAGTTTCATTGTGCAAAGAGAAAATGCTGAGAAGAATATCTTTCAAAGGCCATTCACATCTGTAATAATTCCTAATGTATTGATTATCCTTCATATACTCTGGCAAGGCCTCGTAATTGACCAGCTCGCTCCGCTCCGATTTCACCTTCTTATAACTATCACGGCTTTCACTAGCCGCCGTCGGCGGTTGCCTCGGCACGCTTATCGTCACGGTGCTTTTCATCCTTCGTTTTCTCAAAACCCAATCATAATTTTGTAACTATAAATGATTGATTTTCCCCACCGGAAAAGGGAACCCAAGCTGTCTCTTTCCCGGGGAGATCTCCACCGGTAAGCTGAAGCTTCTTTCTCTCCGGCTCCAATCATGTGTATGCACATATAAATACATTCATAGACGGCTACGTATACAGTTCGTCCATAGCTATATATGGAGCTTCAGATAAGAGGTCTGAGACTATACCTCCAGCAAATATCGTGTGACCGCGAAATCAAAGTGTTACTGTTAAGATACGGTGTAATCTTGGACCGGGCATCAGAAGAACAATAAAGCAATAACATCGAACAGTTCGGCATGGACTTTTTTTTTATTAATTTTTTTTTTCATAATTCCACTAATTATATTACAATTTGGCATACTGATATTAAATATATGTGCCACTTGAACGGTAGTTAGAAAATCAATTAAACAATTATGTCACTTGCGTGGTAGTTACAACTTGTTTAATAAGTTAGGAAATTAGTTATGAATGTCTTACATATTATGTTACTTGCATAACTTGTTTCATAAGTTAGTTTTGAGCCTCCAATCTCTTGTATTAATATGTGACAACTGTTATAGTTGAACTTTGATGAATTCAACATATTTTCATTTTATAATTTGGTTCTTGAGCAAGTATCATCCTCTCCTGCATATCTCATGGCACAAATTGTTCTTCTTACGTTTCATACGTTAACGCTTCGGCTAGTCCATATCAACTTTGTGTATTAGAGGTCTCAAGTTCTATCCACTGTTCGTGCTCATGGTTATGAGGATTTTCTTTTTTGCAACTCAAAGAGCGTTTCATCTCAGTTTAGCTCTGCAAATGATGGAGATGATGTTGTGGTTCCTAATCCTGAATATGTTATCTGGATTAGAAAGGATCAGTTCTGATTGAGCTGGCTTTTGAATTCAATAAGTGAAACATTGCTTGGTCATGTTATCATATTGTTTATTCTTTTGAAGTTTGGGAGATCTTTGAGAGTTTGTTTCGGTCTCAATCTAAAGCTAAAGTTATGAATCTTCGGTTTCAACTACAAACATTGAAGAAAGATGATCTATCTATAGAGGAATATGTTCTTAAGATGCGAGGAATATCTGACAATATTCAAGCAGCTGGTCAAGTTATGACAGCTGATGATTTAGTTTTGTACATCCTTGGTGATTTATGATCCGAGTATGAAAATATTGTGGTAAATCTCACTACTAGAGGAGATCAAGTTCCCTTAATCCGAGTTACAATTTATTCTACAAACACATGAAATATGGTTAGCTCAGATGCATACAAGTTCTACAGTTCCTAGTCTCAACAATATTCAAAATTCTTTTCTTCATCTCACTGAGAAGAAAATTTTTACAAATTTTCGGTCACAGAGGGGTGGACATTTTAGTCGAAATAGAGGAAGAGGTCGATTTTTTCAAGGCTCTCGAATGATTTGTTAAATTTGTGCCCGAAATAATCATGTGGCGATCAAGTGTTATAAAAGGTTTGATGTGAACTATCAAGGTCTTGAGAATTCAGGTTTAGGACAAGGCTATTATTATTCTCCATGAGCAAATATGATTTCTGTTCAACAAGACGTTGCTTCTCAGCCTACGGCTCCTTTTTCACATCAACAAGGAAATGTTTATCCTAATGGAAGTCAGAATTCCACATCCGTTACACCTTCTGGTTAGTCCGAATTTGACGTGTATGGCTACGGCTCTTCTTCCTTCCCTTCTGGGTATGGATCAACCTTTAATTAGATTGTCCACAGTGGAGCAACTCACCACATAACCTCAAGTCTTCAAAATCTTCATGTGCAGACTCCATATCATGGTAAGAAACAACTTGTTGTCGGTAGTGGAAGTTCAATTCCTATTTCTCATGTTGGTTCCTCTACTTTACCTAGCATACATTCCTCAATTTTATTTGATCTTAATCACGTTCTTCATGTTCCGCACATTACTAAAAACCTTCTTAGCATTTCTCAATTCTAGATAATTAAGTATATGTTGAATTTCATGATGACTGCTGTTTTGTTAAGGACCTGAAAACATACAAAATTCTCTTGAGATGACTGCTTAAGGACGGGCTATACCAACTTGACCTCTCTCATATGCAAAAACACTTCAATCCTTCCGTCTCGCACTCTACCACAAATTCTCCAAGCATTCATACAGCCTCTGCACATCATTTTACAGATTCTAAAGCAACAACTACAACAACTCTTTGGCATAAACGTTTGGGCCATTGTTGTAGTAGAACTCTAAATAAAGTACTTCAGCATTTGAAGATAAATGTACTCATTCATAATTTTCTTTTTGTGAAGCATGTAAACTTGGAAAATTTCATCAAATATATTTTTCTTCCATCATTCATACGACTACTTCTCCTCTTGAAATAATACATAGTGATGTTTGGGGACCTGCATCCACATTATCTACAGATGGTTATAGATACTATGTTATCTTTGTGGATGATTTCACTCGATTTACATGGATTTATCCTTTAGTTAAAAAATCTGATGTTGCAAAAGTCTTTCTTATCTTCCTTGCCATGGTTGAAAGACAATTTTCAGATCCTTTAAAAATATTTCAATGTGATATGGGGGTGAATTTCAATCCTTATCAAATATCCTCAAAACTAAATATATTATTTCTAGACACTCTTGTCCCTACACACACCCTCAAAATGGCTTAGCTGAAAGGAAACATCAACACATTATTGAGGTTGGCTTATCTTTACTTGCTCAAGCTTCCATGCCTCCTAAATTTTGGTGGGAATTTTTTTCTTACTATTAATAGACTCCATACCTCTGTTCTTCACAATTCTTCACCGTTTCAGGTCTTTTTAAAAAGAGTCATGATTACACATTCCTCAAGACATTTGGGTGCGCTTGCTTTCTATCTCTTAGACTCTATAATTCCTCAAAAATTACAGTTCAGAAGTACCAAATGCATTTTTTTTGTTACAGTGCTTCACATAAAGGTTATAAATGTTTGATTTCAACGGGCAGAATATATGTTGCTAGAACTGTGGAATTTAATGAGCTTGATTTTCCATATCAATCACTTTTTCCTAAAACCATTAATTTTTCCTCACCCACACACGCCAACTCTATACTTCCTGTTCTTTAGATTCTCGCATCTATTCCACCTACCAATCAAGATGTTCCACCTCCATCGCTTCAACACTCATCTACTTCTAGTTCGTCCACTCCCTCTCAGCCATCTGCCTCTCATTTACCACAGCCTCACACTTCTAGCATAGTATGGTAACTAGATCCAAAAATGGGATATTCAAACCCAAAGTATACAATATGGCCTTGACTCTCTCAAATGTTGAACCTGTTACTGTGCAACAAGCTTTATCTTCTCCTGAGTGGAAATCTACTATGGATTCTGAATACTCGGCTCTTATGAAGAATAATACATGGACTCTTGTTCCTGCTCATCCTCACATGAATCTTATCACTAACAAGTGGATTTTCAGAATTAAGAGAAAGTCTGAAGGCATTATTGATAAATATATGGCCAGATTGGTTGCTAGGGGTTTTCAGCAAAATACCGGAGTGGATTACTTTGATACTTTTAGTCCGGTTGTTAAACTGGTTACAATCAAATTTATTTTCACCATGACTGTCACTAAGGGTTGGAAAATACAACAAGTCGATGTGAACAATGCTTTCTTAATGGAGACTTAAGAGAAGTTGTTTTCATGAAGCAGCCTGAAGGATATGAAGATTCCTCCAAACCAGATTATGTTTGCGGGTTAATGAAGTCTCTAGATGGCTTGAAACAAGCTCCGAATGCATGGTATGACATGCTCAAAGGTTTCTTGCTTTCTAAAGGCCTCAAAATGTCTGTCTCTGATAATTCTCTTTTTCATATTTATGTCAATGGTAAAATGCTAATTTTACTTGTGTATGTTGATGATATTTTGGTCACTGGTGATGATCCCTCCCAGATTCAAAAGCTTATCTCTGATCTCGACAAGAAATTCTCCTTAAAACATTTAGGGGAAGTGAGTTATTTTCTTGGTTTAGAAGCTGATAGGACTGTTCAAGGCATTCATCTTACTCAGTCTAAGTACATTTGGGATCTTCTACATCAACATGATATGGAAAAATGTAAGCCTCTGTCTACTCCTTGTTGTTCTGGGATTAAATTACATTTGCGAGACAGTCGTCCTTTTGATCAACAGTCCAAATACAGAAGTCTTGTTGGTGAATTGCAATATCTTGTTATGACGAGACTATATATTTCTTATATTGTGAATAAACTGAGCCCATTTCTCCATGCTCCCATTGTCAATCATTGTAAAGCTGGAAAATGGGTATTGCGGTTTTTACAAGGCACTATTTCCACTGGTTTGCTCTTTGAACCTGTTTCTAGAATGGTGCTTGAAGGTTTTGCATATGCCGATTTTGCGAGTTGTCTTGATGATAGGAGGAGCACCGGTGGTTTTTGCATAATTCTAGGATCTAATCCTATATCATGGTCTTCTAGGAAGCAACATACTGTGGCAAGGAGCAGCACTGAAACTGAGTATCGGGCTCTTGCCATGGCTACCACTAAAATGGTCTGGATTTGTAGTCTTTTTGTTGAACTTGGTCTGCCCATTGTTAAACCTTCAGTTTTGTGGTGTGATAACTTAGGAGCAGTTAAATTGGCCTTTAATCCAGCTTTCCATGCTCGAACTCGACATATTGAAGTTGATGTTCATTTTCTTAGAGAGAAGGTGCAAAGCAAGGACCTGGATATTAGATTTTTTCCGTCCGAGGATCAAACAACAGACATACTAACCAAAGCTTTGTCCTGTATTTGATTTTAGTTCCTAAGTTCGAAGTTATCTGTCTATTCTGAACCTGATTGAGCTTACAAGGGAGCATTTTAAATATATGTGCCATTTGCATGGTAGTTAGGAAATTAGTTAGATGGTTATGCTACTTGCGTGGTAGTTACAACTTATTTCATAAGTTAGAAAATTAGTTAGGAATGTGTTAGATAGTTATGCTACTTGCATGGTAGTTACAACTTGTTTCATAAGTTAGTTTTGAGCCTTCAATCTCTTGTATAAATACATGACAACTATTATAGTTGAACTTTGATGAATTCAACAAATTTTCATTTTATAATTTGGTTTTGATAACCAGTCTCTATTCGCACCCCAAATTCTCTAAACACAACTCATTTACTAAATATATTTTATTTATGATAATTATACATTTTTATTTAAAAAAATGAAAAATAGAACAGAAAAAGAATAAAAGAACAACAAGCTTGTCGTCCAAATCAATCCTCTTATGTTCGTTTTTTTGGTATTTTGTTTTGAATTCATCGCATGCTTGCTCGTATGTGTTCAAACATGATTTGTCGAACACATCTATTTATACTCGACCGAACACATTTGTTCGTGTTTGAAACTCATTTGTCGAACAAGAACGGACATGTTAGCCTATGGTTGTTTCGGAACATTCTATCAAATAATTGAAGTAGTGTTATGCCGAGTACTATTTTGTTCGATTAAATGTTCCGTACAAATTTTGAACAAATTGAACAATAGCAAATTATATATAAATATATTTTAATTATTTTAATAATATTTAAAAAAATTATGGTGTATTTAGAGGATTTGGTCGCAATGACATATTGTCCAAGCATGCACAGTATTATATACATATACATATATATTGTTAAATTATTTTTATATTTAATGTAATAAAAAATATTTTTACGTAAGAAACTCGTATTACATTTTCAAATGCAATTTGTTTTATTAAGATCTCATAATTAATATCTTCTCTTGAATTTTTTTTTTGTGGTGTAACTAAGTTATCTAATAAAGAAATAAAATATTATATACGTATTAATGGTTAAATAAAATATTCATAATTTTTAACAAAAGATCGACGGATGCCAAAATTATAATAGGTATCTTCTCCAAAATTTGTTATTATATATTTTTATTTGAATATGAATATATGATATCTAATATTTATTTAAACAATATTTTTATAGGTACAACTACGGAAAAGGTTTACGGATCAATTCTGATTTCCAATTTTCACATCGACTTTAAATATTTAACAATATTTTTGCTCTCCAACACAAGTTTTGATGATTTAAAACTAGCGTTAGTTGGCCAATATCACATTTTTTCCACATTGATTAAATATACTAAATATTAAAATAAATAAATAAACGTTGCGTGTTTCGTTGGATTTTGTGTGTGCGAGTATGTTTTTGTATAGTTTTATTTTAATATTTATAAAATCAAATATTTTAACGTGCAATGCCAAATACTAATTTGCGCATCTATGGTTGAACTACCATCAATTTTATTTCGAAGCAGCATATAAATTTAATTGAAACATTATCATTTGCTAGCGGGAATGTTCACATATATAATAGTATACACATATTATATATATATATATATATATATATATATATATATATTAAATAAATTAACAAATAATTTATTCTATAATTTATTTAATAAATTCATTTAGGATCAATTAAACTTAAGTAAACTCAACTATTTTTTTTTCTTTTTTTGTCTTTTATCAACTTTTCTTTTTTAAATGCAAATAATTTTTTGTTTCTAATTCAGTTTTTACATATAATATATCAAATTAATCATAATTTTCATGATATTTTGACACCCATAATTGCATATTTAGAAAACAAGATATTAGATTAAAAAATTCAAATTATTTATCAATATTAATTATGTTAGATTTAATTATATATTGTAAATTGAACTATTTGTATTTAGTTTGAACGTAAATAAAATAGTTATATTTTATTTGTAATAGTATTATTAGATCATTTTTATTTTTCAAATACAATTAATAAACATATTTTATTTTATTTTTCTATCTTAGATTTATCACTACGTAAATCTATATCTATACTAATATAACTATAAATATGATGAATTATACATGGGTATGTGTTGAGTATGATATGAGAATTAATTAGTTTTTTTAAAATATATTTTTTTGTTATATAATATTTTATCTTAATTTAATTCTATAATTTATCTATAAAAAGCAATTGTATATTCAATCCGTGCATCACATAGGAGAAATACTAGTACATATAATAAAAGAACTACACCAAAAATACTAACAAGTTTCTTGATAAAATTATTTGCTATTTTTAGAAAATCTTATAGCCATCACAAGTTTTTCTTTTTCACCCCAATTTTTAAAAGTTTATAATTTCTTATTTTGACCTATTGTTTATAAAAAATATATATTAAATTAATCATTCTTCATAATACTCAATTTATATTCATATGCACGTATATATTATTTGTGGTATATTTGTGATATTTAAAATATTTTTATGTGAAATAGAATTATGAATATTTTTATTTAAAATTAAATTTCATTAAGAATATTTTATTCATTTATTTTAAGAATTAATAATATTATTTTTATAATAATTTATTATATTATTATAATTATTACAAAGAGAAATGCTAGCAATATTAATCAACATAAATAAATTTGTTAAATTAGCTTTGGACTGGACTCTAGAATCAGTGAGCCCTAATGTTCATGTCATTTATCTTCTCGAAGTAGTTTGGGCCCCTTAAAATTATGCTGTGTACGCAAGTCCAAACTGCAGGAGGCCCACACTCTCCTCCTCCTCCCCCCTCAGTCCTCCCTCCTCCAAGGCTCCAATTAAAAAATCTGCGACACCCACCGGCTAGATGCTACCCCCCTCTGAGATCCTGTTTCAAATATCTAATCCATTTGAACGCCGGGGTTGGATTCTAGTGATAAAACGGAGGCAGAATGACGATGGCAGCATCCAATGCCCAAGACGTCTGTGAAAGCGATGGCCGGTAACTGGGAGTTTTCTCGTTTAGATGATGATATATATTCTTCAATTACCATGAGAAAATGGTGTCGAAACTAACCGAAAGATCCAATCATGAGGCCGAAAACCCTCTTGAGATTTTTCTGAGAGAGGCTTTCTGTTCTCTTGAACCTAAGCTTAGACCGCCTTTCCCCCTAACTATCCCAACTCAAGAACAATACTTGAGCCTGAGCAGAGCAATTCTTTACGGCATTCTATGCGAGCCCCACTTCGCTAAAGTTCATATTAAGCATTTACATGGCGTTATCACTGACGGGTACGAGTATTTCACGAGCATTCTTGTCAGGATTGTTAATGAAATGTATGGAAAACTTGTTGATTCTGTGAAAAGACAGTTGATTTGGGTCACTCATGAGATGGTTAAAGTTTCAGCAATTGGGTTCGATGGTTTGTTGGTGGCCCTTTTGAGGCAGATTGTTGGCGGAGATTTTGGTGAAGAGAATTTGTGGCTGTCTTTCGAAATGGTCAATCTTTTCTCAAGCAAATGGGATTGTTTGCTAGAGGAGGCCCCCTTGGTTCTGACTGGTGCTTTGTATGTGTTTTTGAGGTTATTGGCTGATCACTGCAGGGTATTGAATGTTCCAAAGATTGAATCTTTGAGGCAAATGGAGAAGGATTTTTGTGTTAGAATGTTGAGAGAGAAACTTTCATTGTGTTTGAGGATTGGGAGGGATCTTGTTAGGCTTTTGCAAGATTTGGTTCATGTTCCGGAGTTTCGTGCCATATGGAAGGGTTTGTTGTTTGACCCTAAAAACTTTGGAACAGATGGATTTGAGGATATATCGCAGATATATAGTACAAGAACCTCAAAATGGTATTTTTTGCTCAGGGTGACTCCAGAAATGGAATCTCAGTTGAGGTTTTTGTTGACTCATGTGATGTTGGGTGGCCAAAAACGTTATCAGGTTTGGTTTGCAAAGAAGTTTCTTAGTGCACCTGAGAAGAATGGCATAGTTATTGACATAGTGAGGTTTTTATGCTGTGCTCACCATCCATCTAATGATATTATCAATTCGGATGTTATACCGAGATGGGCTGTAATAGGTTGGCTATTGAAGTCCAATATGAAGAACTATGTTGAAGCAAATTCGAAGTTGGCCTTGTTTTATGATTGGCTGTTCTTCAATGAAAACGCAGATAATGTTATGAATATTGAGCCTGCAATTTTGTTGATGGTGCATTCTGTCCCTAAATATGCTGGCATTACAAATTCTCTTCTTGAGTTTTTGTTTATGTTGTTGGATAACTATGATCTTGAGAGGAAGGAGTTTTTACGTCGTGGAATATCAACTGCTTTCCATGCGCTAATTAGAAAGGGTGTGGTACAGTCACTAGATGTTTTAACTAGTTGTGATATGCTTTCTCCTAATCTCAGAGAAAGGCTTGAAAAGTTGCTGTCACCATGTTCAGGCATTGAGGGGAATTCTATTAAACCAACTTCTAGCGGGACGTAGTACCATCATTGGTCTTAAGTCTGGAATCCCTTCGTATCATACACCGGCTAGCAAAATAACTGCTTGCAGTTATTATGGCAGATAAGTTAAAATCGTGGTTTCTTTTGATCTTTTGTCCAATGGGCTTGCTTCGCTGCTAAACATGCCAGCAGTTTCTGACTGAGCTCAAAGTCAGACTGAGCTTTTCCTATGAAGCATAGATATCACAGGAACTTGGAGAATGATTGGTAATTATACTGCTCTGTTATGTTGTTGTGTTCTGTACTGTCTATTGCGTTTATATAGCTGAAATGGATTCAAGTTGATCAATAGTGTCTATAAGACTGCCATTGTCTCCTAAGATATTTCATTTCTTTTAAACTCATATTTCATGTTCTGGAAAATCATATTAAAGCTTTTATCTTACAATACATATCTAGTCTCTTAGGAGTTCATTAAGTGCCTTTGAAACATTTAATGCTGGCTTACATGTATTTATGTTTTTGGGATTATATTTCTAGAACCTACTGAGGTCTCAGAATTCGTATGTATGTGATAAGAACACGAAGAAATTGTTAAGAACGTAGATCACAAATGCTTGCCAGCCTAGGGCTCAAGAACTGATTAACTTCTTTCCTCCCCTCAAACCCTAACTAAACAAGATTATATACTAACAGCAATCCTACCACCAATAGAGATTAACACTATGAATCAGAAATAGAAAATAACTAACTAACTAATAATACTCCAACTAACTAACTAACCAACTAACTAATAATACTCCCAATTATTCCAGGCCCACGACCACAGGCGTAAGCCCCGCCCCCGACGTTGGTAAACCAACAAGGGCCTCGGCTCAGCCCCTTCCTCCTCCAACCCGGGCTCCTCAGCCCTCACAACCTCCCGCTCTCTATCAGTATGTACTACTTGTGCTTTCCTGAACATGTTGCTTCTTAACATATTCTTCAGAAAACCAGCTCCTATTCTGATGGACAAAACCAGATATTTTTTTTCTCATCCAGACTGGTGTGTTGCGCTTAAGCAATGGCTTGAGAAATCTTGATGTGATGCAATTACATGGGAAATCATACGAACATAATGTCTCTGTAATACAAATGAAGATCTAGAATTCGTTATTGACCAATAATCAGAAGCAAAACATTTCCAAAGTTCATGGAGGATTTGATTTTAGATAAGGTTGTGATTGGATTAAGGTGTTTGAGATTTAAAATGAAGAATTTATTTCTAATTTAGCCAAATAAGATTGGAATTTAAATCCACCTGAATCATTCAAGAAATATAGTTCAAAATAAAAATGACGAGAACATAAAGGATTTTCGATTTTTGAATTAAAAAACCCAAATTCAGATCCTTCCATCCAAAGGAATTCTAAGGGAAACTGTTACATATGTAGTGATACTCATCTATATAACATTTTTGTAGTACTTAGTTTACTGGAAATTCTGAGAATTTGTTTCCTGTACTGTTAACTGTTTTAAGCTGGGGTCTGGGTTTGGGGTCGGGCCAGGCTGGTTTTTGTTGGTTGGGCATAGGGAGAATCATCTTGATTTTGTGGAGAGGAAGCACTAGAAGCACGATGAGCATGTAGTAGAAACCTTCTATTTACTTTATCCAAAATTTGGCCTTAGTAAATATGGTGCGGTGCCAACATACAGATTGTTTCAATGCAAATTATGTTGTTTGCTTGCTAAAGGGATTTGCTGTAATTCTGATTTGCTTATTATAATCTAACTATTATTTTGCAGGATTTATGACAAAGTGTGACTGACTATGGGGAAAAGATTCATTTTCATATCAAACAAAAATTTACAAGAAATAAAATAAAGCAAAAGGAAAAGCAGAATGAAGAAGAAAAAAGATGGAATAGTGAAGAAACAGAAAAACGAAGAGCAAAATGGATTGCTCATATAAAACATGAGTCTTATAGTAAACTCATTTACGTTCCTTTTTCTTTCTCAACACTTCATGGCTGGGATTGCCATAGATGCCATCCTTTTCTTGACCCTGCCTTTTAATATTATCCTTCCTTTACCTTACAAATTTACTTGTCAGACTTTAATTTTGAGGAATACAGTAAAAATTCTTTGGCTTTTCTATCGGCATGATGTGGCTCATTGTTGCTGGCTTTGCTTATAACTACTCTTGATTTTGCTAGCAACTTTGTCTTCTACCATTAGTTGGCAGTCTCTAGACTTGCTTTCCTGTCTTCAAATGATACTGTGGTTACTTCCAGCCTTCAATAATCTCTTTTCTTTGCAGATAATGTTGGTTTGGAACACGTCTCTCTGGCTTGCCTGTAGAAGTTTTGGGTGTGCCAATAGCATCATTTTTCCCCACACATGTCTGCATTCATTGGTAACTTTTTCTGTTGGCATTTGCTGAGTAATTTTACCTTTGAAACAGTAAAAAATATACAGCTTTGTTTTATTGCACGTCTTCGTTCACATGAAATTATGCTGCTGCTTAAACAATACTATCCGTCATTGAGCATAGTAAATCCATTATTTTCATCTCCCTTTATCATGAATAAACAGCATCTCATAAATCCTCACCTTCTTTGATCGATAATCGTATGAATAAATTCTAACAGGTCATGCCTGTGTGAATTGGACTCGAACTGCTGTATTAAGGACCTATGGTCGATATTTGTACGACACTTGTCTGATGAAGTTAAAAGTGTTGGAATCATTGTTGTCTTTAAATCATTGGAATATTTTTCATTTGGATCCGAGTTCAAGGCGTTGATGTTGTGGTTATGAGTATCTATTTGATGTGATATGATGCATGTACTGTGCGGATGTGTTTTTTAATGTGGCCAACTCTTCATATGTATTAGGGTGCGAGCATAATTATTTATGCGGGAATGCTTACCTGGATGTGTGTTAATGTGTTCAAACTTTAGATAAAAAAATTAACTTCATTCCATAAAATTTTGAAACATCAGTTGATGGACATATAAACGTGCGTACGAGCTGTGTATACATGGATCTCGGTACTTAGGAATTTCCCCCTCCCTGTATTTTGCAATTTTCAATAAGGTCCCTGTACTTAGTTACGTGTTCTTACATAGGTATCTTGGTTACAAATAAAAATATAGGTTCAATCCAAAAATAAAAAAAGTAAAGATCTAATATTTACAAATAAAAATATAAGACCTCAAATTTCCAAAGAAAAGTTATAATCTATATATATATATATATATATATATATATATATATATATATATATATATATATATATATATATATATAAAGCAAAGGGATTGAAATATATTATGTTCTAAAAAAAAAACACATTATTTTTCGTTAACTTTGACAATTTTTTTTATCTTTCAAGAGGGAATGTGTCTTGGTAATAGAATTGGAAAATATGATTATTACTGTAATGTTAAATAAAATAAAATGATGTGATATATTTCCAGTCGATTTCTTAAAGTATAAGAAATTTTGAATTTACATAATTTCTTTATATATATATATATATATATATACATTTATATATGGGAACTCTTTATTAAGTTATTTATATAAGACCCACAAAAAAGAAATAAAAAACTACCAAATAGTCTTTTCTTTAGAATTATATTCAAATTTAATTTATGTTCCCGCTGGAGAAGCCAACATTAGGTTAAAGGTTCAATTTTCATTTTCCGCAAATCTCTCATTTCAGAAAAATTCACTTTGTGTTTGCATCTTCCTCTTTTTTGGAGTCATAAGATCAAATTATGAGGAAATTATGTAACACATATAGTCTAGATTATACCTACTGAGCCTCCAAGAAAATAGAAAGAGAAAGGGGTATGGGTAGGGGTAGGGGTCGGAGTGGGGGTGGACCCATCCATCTTGATACCAAAAGGAGTTGTGCAGTCTCAAATACTCCAAAATAATAAATCTCAGAAAAAAGCAGCTAATAATACCAATGCCATCAGATTCTACTCCTCCCATTGTTTCCTCTCTCCTCTGCAGGCATTCGCCACTGAGCTTCCTCCAAAGACTTCACCATTTCATCATCTTTCTTTTCCTTTTATTAATAAAGCTATTAATATTCTTTTAAATAATAATAACATTATTATAATACCCCTTTCATCCCAAAATAATTGTAGCAAGATATTTTTTCGCTCTTGATAGCTTGTTGACATCATCTTACCATTAGTTGATAAAATTTAGAGGTTCGATCTCCACTTCTTCAACTACGATAATGTAAAAGATAAGAGAACTTATATTTCAGAACAACGAGAGTTGTACATAACCTTTTTTTTTTTTGAAAAAAGTACTATGTTTATCTAAGTTGTAAAATTGATCAAATTATCAAATGAAATTTGGTTTTATAGCATGTTTATATGATAAATATCAACAATAAAAGCCTTATTCCACGCGTACATTGTGCTGCAAACACTTAATGGAGTACTTCTTTTTATTAATCGAATATAAAAGTCTTATTCCACATGTATAATAATGCAATCCAAATATATGAATTTCAAATTTTACATAATCAATTGTAACTTAGAATTGGTCCATGTATATCGAAAAAAAAAAAACAGATACTGTATTTTTATATGTAATATTTCAAATAATAATTGACCTAATACCGTGAATCTTCCTACCATTCGATTTCCCCATATTTGGGTGACAAAGTTGGTTCACCCTCAAATTTCAACACAAACTAACCTCCAAACCTTTCTAAATGTATATATTCTTAAACTGCTATAAACTTCAAAAGTTAGTTGAGGAAGTTGGACAAATGGGATTTTTCGTGATAAATTAATCAATCAAGAAAATTATTATAGCTAAACAAACTGCTCTTTATCTACAAATATATGTGATGGGGTTAATGAATAACACAAAACCAGGATAGGACAAGAGAGAAGAGACTACACAAGCCGGTTAGAGACGGCCAAATCAACCGGCCGGCCAATCCCTGCCAGCACATTATATCCTGCCAACCTTCACCTCCCTTTATAATCACCTCTTTTTGTAGACTCAGTCATATTTTTTCCACCAATCCAAACAACCCCTTCTTTATTCTTTTTTTACTACCGATCAATTTTCTTTATCCAGCTTTCATGACGAAGTTATCACAGCACAACTCCAAGAACACCTCCAATGCTGTTCCTAATTCGGTCAATAATCCCGGGATGAAGGCCAAACGTACCCGCAAAACCATCCCTAGAGACTCACCACCTCAGCGTAGTTCCGTTTATCGGGGCGTTACAAGGTTTATATATACCTTCTCATTGTTCTTTGGGATTGAACTTGTTTGATTGCCATGCACATTAGGGTTTATATGCTAATTAATTTTGTTTGTTGTTGCATTATCCGGTTTAGGCATCGTTGGACCGGGAGATTCGAAGCACATTTGTGGGACAAGAATTGCTGGAATGAGGCACAGAACAAGAAAGGAAGACAAGGTTTGACGTTTATGGCAACACAGTTTCCTGAAAATGTTAATATTTTTGCAATTTTTCCTAATTATTTCTTTTTTTACTTTGGTGGGATCATGATTTGGTGAATTCTTGATGGAAAATGCAGTCTATCTTGGTAAGAATACTGCACTGATGTTTTTGCTTCCTCAACATGTTACCAAAAATCAATCTTTTTTTTCGAAAGAAATTACTTGTAATGATCAAATTATTGTATTTCTGGTTATCGATCCTCAGGTGCTTACGATGATGAACAAGCAGCTGCACATGCCTATGATTTGGCTGCACTTAAGTATTGGGGTCCGGACACTATCCTTAATTTTCCGGTAAGATATTCGGCCGCTGACGGCGCATTATCTGAATAACTTGGCGAAAATGGGGTGCTGATTTGTGTGTGTTTCACAATCATAGTTATCAACATATCAGAAGGAGATAATGGACATGGAGGGACAGTCCAGGGAGGAATACATTGGATCGTTGAGAAGGTAAGTGTGAATTTATTTAAAGTTTCAGTGGGTTACACACACATACATATATGTATATATATGTGTGTGTGTATATATATTTGTAATTGTTGTATCTGAAATTAATGTGGTAAAGCAATATTTTTGAATTCGTTGAAATTATAGGAAAAGTAGTGGCTTTTCCCGGGGAGTATCCAAATATAGAGGAGTTGCAAGGTATGATGGCTTCTGTAGCTCGCTCTCTCTCTCTCTCTTCCTTTCTATATCTTTCTGTAAGATTTATCTGTAAGAATTGCAGAATTAAAATAGTTTGATGCGAGAAAAAAACCAGTGATATTGTGCCAATCAAAAGAGACAATATAGATTTCTAATGTATTAAACTTATAATAACTTGAGTATTACAATAATAAATTTTATTATTGAAAGGATGCACATAATATAATATATATATATATATATATATATATATATATATATATATTCTGAATCTATCTCAATATTGCAGGCATCATCATAATGGAAGATGGGAAGCTCGAATTGGACGAGTTTTTGGAAACAAATATCTCTATCTTGGAACTTATGGTAACTATCATTACAAATTCAAATTTCCACACACACACATATACATATACATATATATATATATATGCTGCAAAATGCAGTCTAAAATTTCTTAGTTATTTTGAATATTTTGAAAGGTCTTCCAGTTACGAAAATATTGTATAGATCCTTCAGTCTTTGATTTTTTTTTTTTGAAATCCCCTATCATTAAAGAATTTTGTTTTTACGTAACAAAAGTTAACACGTCCTACAATCCATTTTCTCATTTTGAAACTTTTATATGTTAACATTTTTTCTTATAAAAGATTCTATCAAATATTCCACAATATCTATAAGTTTTTCATTTTTGTTCAATGAAAAGTCTGGGAATTATCTCATTTCTTTCATTGTCCAATAAAAGTCGTACATCAAAATCAAATTTAAATAAATAAGATAAATTTATCATTTTCTGGAGCACTCATAAAAATATTTTTAATAATAGAGGGCCCTATGCAAATATCATATTAACCGAAAAATCTTTCAAGATATACATAAATAATTGATTGAACTATACATATAGAATATGTATATATGTGTTACATTTATAATGATTTTTTATCGTAGTGTAGTTTCTATCTTATTCACGATTTTTATGAATATAATAGTGTAAAATCATTGTAGCGTAAACCCCTTTTGGCAAACGTGATCCCAAACAACCCCATTTGACATTAGCCTCAAATTAGTTAACCAAATTCACCAACCTAAACCTTCCACAATCAATATCACATTTCTCCATTAATTCCTTCTTATAATAATATTAACAAACACAATCAAATCAAATGTTGCAGCTACCCAAGAAGAGGCAGCCATTGCATACGATATGGCAGCCATTGAATACCGCGGACTAAACGCCGTCACTAACTTCGATCTCAGCCGTTACATAAAATGGCTAAGACCTAACAACAGCCACCCCAACAAGACTAACGACGTCGACCCAAACCCTAACCCCGACTCAGCCTCCCCCCAGCCGCCTTCCGATGACGCCGCCTTATCTCAGCCACGTCAGCCCACCACCACCACGTCAGCTCTCGGCCTCCTGCTACAGTCATCCAAGTTTAAGGAAATGATGGAAATGACATTGGCTGCGGAGTGCCCGTCCACACCAGTTGAGTGTAGTCCACCGCAGAGCAGCATACCTGAGGATATAAAAACGTGTTTCGGATCTAACGACTTCTGTGCGTACAGCGAGCAAGGGGATGATATATTTGGGGAGCTGTTGATGCAGCCGATGATTCAGTTTGAGTCGATGCTTAATGGTGAAGATTTGGTGCTGTGATTTCTTTATGGCTACGTATTATTAATTCTTTCAATATTCGTAGTATTATTTTTTGTAGATACGAAATGTAATAAAATTAATTAAATCTGAGAATTGAATATGACAAATGTTGATTGATTAGTCTCAGTTTTATTTATTAATGAAATTGGATTTTGAAATACTCCTTTATAATTTTTTTTGTTTTCGAAACACTGCATCAATTCGAAAAAAAGAATAATGTTTGAGTAACGTATAAAAGTATAACTTGTTATAAAGTATTATTTTTCAATTATGACATTCATATATTTGTTAGTTTTTTATTGCTTTTGCTATATTTGACTTCAGAAATTATTATTATAATCATATTATTGAAACAACATATAATAGGTAATTTTAATTTTTTAAATATGATTTTTTTTTTGATAAAATATTTTTGAAATACAACTCTTTTTACAAACCAGTGGAGAGTACTATTCTTGTCCAATATATTAACCATTTTCGAGAGTGGACGAAAAATATATCTTGGATGTTAATGCTGTGTTCCATGATTTTTCCCTTTTCTGATAAGCGTCTAAGTGTCAATTATTGTATGTGATTTATGTAATATAAATAAAAGAAAAATGTAATTACTAAAAGAAAACAGTTAATGATCAAATTTTGATTTGCAGAATTTGATTTACATTAAAAATTAATATTTACAAAATTTGGCAATTTAGATTTAAAAATAGTTTATTGAAATTAAATTAGTACAAAAAAAAATTATTTTATTATCATTAATTATATTTTTGTATAACTATTACTTTCCATTTACATTTTTGTATAACAATTGTTATTATTATTGTTATGATAAAATGTGAGGCCGTAAATGTTTCACTAATGCCAAGGCTAGAAAACTACACCAAAACTCACATTACTACTTGGTGTAGTTTCTTAGCATCACATAGTTGAATAAACAAGATATGAAGCTCGGATTTTATCTCTTTGCCTTAGAAATCTTTCAAAAGTTAGTGATGTGGGATACTCTAAATAAATTATCATGTACACAATGCTTTTGCTAATTAGGTTAATAAAAAGCACATATATATAAATATCAACCAATGCAAGAAATCAGTTCACTTCTTTTTTTTTTTTTTTAAATGAAGATTTAATCTTAACGTCTCTATATAACTTGCAACTATCTTATTTTAATTTCTTTCTAACTTTATTATTTATGAATTTTAAAGTCTTCGGTTTAAGTTCTTATGAAAATCGACGTGGTAGAATTTTTTGAACAAAAATATATTGTGTTTAGTTATGACGATAGATAATAATTGAAAGCAAGGTCAATATAACAACACATCTTCTCCCTTATTTTTAATAAAATGAAAATTAATAAAGTTTATATTTTAATTAAAATAATGCCCATTACGGAAATGTGGTATATTTTGGTGAACTTGATTCTTGACCAAATTTCTCAGGTCTCTTTTCTAATTTCA
Organism: Caryopteris x clandonensis; assembly: GCA_028749325.2. NCBI lineage: Eukaryota > Viridiplantae > Streptophyta > Magnoliopsida > Lamiales > Lamiaceae > Caryopteris > Caryopteris x clandonensis. The sequence goes on from JAPYKT020000001.1 coordinate 1,776,487, forward strand.
ATAAAATGTAAATTGTTAAAAGAAAAAAGTTCAATGATCAAAATTTGATTTGCAGAATTTGATTTACTTGAAAAAAGTTTATAGTTTCCAAATTTGGTAATTTAGAATATGAAAAAATAAGTGATTTTGGCAAATCTATTAAAAGTAAATTAGTATAAAAAAAAATTAATGTTTATTATTATTATTTGTTTTATTTATATTTTTTATAATATATTTTGAATATTTGAAATTCTTTTATTGTCACTTAGTTTATTTATATTTTGTATTATTATTATTATATATGTATTTTTTTTTTAATAAAAAAGTTCCTTGTGGTCGTAAATGTTTCACCAATGCCAAGGCTAGGAAACTATTCCAAAATCCACAAATTACCATTTGGTGTAGTTTCCTAGCATCACATCGGTGGAACCTCCATATGACCAAACAATATTATGAATAAGCAAACTGTGAAACTCAAATTTTATAACCCTTTGTCCTAAATATTTTTCAGAAGTTAATGATGTGGGATATACCTTGTATATTTTTATGTAAATAATATTTTTACTATTTTTCTCAAAGCTCGTATGTGTGTGTGTGTATATATATATTAAAATAAGATAAGATTTACTTTTTTTGCGACTCTTTAATTCCTATCACCTTCTAAATTTGTTATCTATGAAGTTCAAAGTTATTGATTTGAACTCTGTAGAAATTTTATGTGATAGATTTTGATCAACCATTGAAATTGAACATTGATATGAAATGTTGTACTCATTTTAAACAAATTGCCTCAATGAGCATGTTGTCGTTAACCTTGTCTTAGTACAATGTCTTTCGTTTAGGGATTTGGAGCAGGGTACTTGAAATCAAACTTTGCTTAAATATAATTGTGGGTCGAGTTGAGTATATAAATAATTTTCTTTTAACCCTTATGCAGTACTAAAAAAAATCAACAATGATTTCAATTATAAAAATTTAATTTCCCAAATTTGATTTACATAATTTTGTACTTTGAAAAAATTATGCTTTTTCAGTTTTGGTGATATAGATAACAAATAGTCTGCTAATTATACTTTCAAAAACTTTTTAAATAATATCGATTTAGATAACACTTTTAAAAACATTTTAAATAATGTCGATTTAGATAACAAACAATAGTGAGTTATGCTAATCTATTAAGAAACAAAATTAACATAAAATTAAATTTATTTATATTAACTTTTTTATAATTATAATTATTTATTAACGAATTCCACGTGGGAGTACGGATTGAATAAATGTCAATGCTAGGAAGGTACAATAAGTAATACTTATTACCATTGGAAGTAGTTTACAAGCATCACATGTAAGGAACCACCGTAGGTCTAGCTATAACTCTTAAGATTTTCTACCTCTTTGCCCTATCAGTCTTCCCTAATATTAGTGATGTGGGATATATTAAATAAATTTTCATGTATACAAACGCTCTTGCTACTTAGTGTTGGTAAGCTCATATATATATAAATATTAATCAATGCAAGCAATTATGTTATATCCTTTTTTCTTAAATAAATATTTAGTCTTAGCATCTCTGTATGTCTTACAACTATCTTGTTTCAATCTTATATTCTATTTAAGTTCTTTTGAGATCTACGTGATAGATTTTTTTGAATGAATGAAATTGAATGTTGATATGCAATGTTGAATTTATATTAGACTAAATGTTCCCTCTGAGCATGTTGTAATTCACCTAATATTGCTTGAATATTTTCAAGGTAAGGAGTCAGAACTTGTCGCTTGGTGGATTATATATTCATGTGTCAAAAAATTAAATTAAATTTTTCGAGGAGTATATTATATAAATTTGTTTTGTATGCTTCTCAGTATTAACAAATAGAATTTTGACTTTATGCGGTAGATTTGGTTAATTTTCATTTTTGCCTATTCCACCTATTTTTTATATATTAAATTGATTTTGATGCTAATTTTACTTTTAAACCTTGTTTTCTTAAAAATTCTCATATACAATAAGGATTGAATCGATTTCCAATACCAGGAAGCTCCTCCAAACCATGCATATTACCATATGGTATAGTTTCCCAACACAACACCAATGGATGAACGACATGACCAATAAAATCTTTGTCGTAGCAGTCCTCAAAATGTTAGTGATGTGGGATATATTTAATAATTTTCATGTATACATTCAATATATTTTCCTGTTTTATGCAGAATCCGTATAATGAATATCAGCCAATTCATTCCCTTCGCATATCCTTTAGTAAAGATCATGTCTCCGAAAATCTTGCAACTTTGATTTAATTCCTTTCTAACTTTGTTATATGTGTGCTTCGCAGTGGATTTTGGTGATTGAGTGAAATTGAATGTTATTATGCAATATTGCATTTATTTTAGACAAACTGCACCCATTGAGCATGGTGTTGCTCACTTAGTATAACTATAATATTTTGAAGTTAAAGAATTAGAATAGGCTATAAGTAGAGTAAATGCCCACCTTTACATACATACATATATATATATATTTCCATATAACCGCAAGGGTTACAGCAATGCCAATGCTAAAAAACTACACCAAATCATAAATATTAACATTTGGTATAGTTTCGGAACATCACATTAGTGGAACCTAAACAATTTGTGCTAGTTTTTATTAGAAGCTCGAATATACGTCTTACAATTCTCTGGTGTCAAATTCATCCTTTGTTTATCACATTTATTTTGTCAAATTCTCTTCATTTATGCAATGGAGAAGCAAAAACTTGTAGTTTCGGTTTTTGTCTTCCATTGTTCTTGACTGATATTCTGTTTGCGGACTTGTCGTTATGATTTTGTATTAAAAGTTAAGATTATTGCAAAACTAAGTAAATTGTGTTTCTTCTTCTCCTTCTTCTTCTTCTTCTTCTTCTTCTTCTTCTTCTTCTTCTTCTTCTTCTTCTTCTTCTTCTTCTTCTTCTTCTTCTTCTTCTTCTTCTTCTTATTATTATTATTATTTTGAAAAATCTTATATGATCGTAAGGATTGCATCAATGCAAAGGTAGGAAACTACTCCAAAACATGCATCTCAACATATAGTGTCGTTTCCTAGCACAACATCAATAGAACCACCATATGATCAATAAAAGTTATCAATAAACATGTTATGAGTTTCAGATTTTACACCTCTTTGTTGTTGCAGCCCCCTCGGATGTTAATGATGTGGGATATGCTTAATAAAGTTTCATGCATACAATTAATGTATTTTTCAGTTTTAATCAAAATTACGTATATATGCATATCAACCAATGCAAACAATTCTATCCCTTAACAAATTTTACAATTAACTTTTAGACTAGTGTCTGTGTAAATCTTGGAACTCTCTTGTTCAATCCCTTTCTAAATTTGTTATATGTGTGCTCTTGAAAATCTATGAGGTTGATTTTGGTGAAACAATATAAATGAATGTTGATATGCAATGTTTTATTTATTTTAGACAAATTATGCTCCTTGAGCATGGTGTTGTTCACTCAGTATTACTACAACATTTTCATGTTAAGAAATGAGAACGGACACTAGATGAAATAAATGTTCATGTATAAAAAATATTAACTTAATTTAACTGTCTCCAGTTGAGTTTTATGTCGAATTTTTATACGTGATTTCTATCATACTTATAAAAAATATTTTTTCCAAAATCAGTTTTTTATATAAGAATTGGTAATCTTACTTTCACAAATTATTAAAAATTTAAATAATAAGTATAATTTTTTATTGATACATGAAATTCAAATTAGCATAAAATAGAAATAACTTAGATATATTAATAAAAGTATTTATCTATAAATATTTTTAAATATCTTGTGGCAGTGAGGTTTGCACCGATGTCAACGCTAGGGAACTACAATAAACCATTCATATTAACTTTTGGTATACTTTCCTGGCATGGCATCAGTGGAACCACTATATAACCAATAAAAGTTGAGAATAAAGAAGGTATGAATCTCGTATTTTATAACTCACTGTTCTAACAGGCTTCTTAAATGTTTGCGATGTGGGATTAACTTATCAAATTTTATAACTCGTTTGTTTAAATTTTTTTGAAATATTAATGAACTAAAAAAATTTCCGTTATAACATCAATTTTCTTCATCCTATCTCAGCATAAAATACTTTATAATTCCTATACAAGATAATTTAGTACTATGATTCTGAACTCAAATTCAAAAGTAACTCAAGTCTAACTCAATTGAGTCACACCAACCAAGTAGATGCTAATGAAATTTAGAGGGCTATTGCCTTTATTCCCACTTCCTTAAATTTCAGAATGTTTTTAAATATTAAATTTTAGTTAAATATGAAACATTTTTTTATTAATTATTCACCTTTATAATTATTAATTTTTTCGTTTTAGCTCTCAATCAATAAATTTAAAAAAGAATCCAAAAAGAATTGTGATCAATATTTCTACAATTATTACTTGCGCCTAAAGCTTGGTTTGAATACTCAAACAATAATTTGTGGTGTGCACCATGTCTAGGGTTGTCAACGGGCTGAGCTGAGCTCAAGCTTGGGCAGACTCGGTTCGAGCTCATGATGTGCAATTGCGAGCTCGGCTTGAGGCTCAAAGCTCGAGCTAGGCTCGAAACTCAAGTTTTCTTTTGTACTTTATTAATATGATTTATACATCTTTCAATATTTTTCTAACAATTTTCAACCTTATCAAGAAAAGAACATCATCTTTAACATTTTAAAATAATCAATTTAACAAAAAAATTTACAATGTTAACAGTTAATTGTCTCACATCTCACAACAAAAAATTTCAAAGTTTACACAATTAAAAAGTTTACAATAAATAATACTTCGTATTTTTATAAGTAAAACATTATTACAAAATAATGTGTTGTCTTCTTCCTCGCAATTCTTCTTACTCCATGTTTTTTTCCATAAGTTTTCATAAAGCTTTTTTGAGTAACTTATTGCTCATTTTTTAGGTAATATATAAATTAATTAATTAAAAATAATCGAGTTTGTTCACTAGCTCTCGAGCTGAGTCTAAGTAAATTTGGCTTGGCTCATTAATGTTTTGAGTCGAGCTTGAGCCGAGCCTAATCGAGTCAAGTTTTAAAAGCTCAAACAGCTTGCAAGCTAGCTTAGCTCGTTGACACCCTGTAATGCAAAGTAGGTATGATAGGTTGAATACCCAAGCTACCATATATGAATAACAACAAATGCAAGCAGTTTTTCTTCCATTTTCTTTTAGTAAATATTTAGGCTTAATGTATTTGTACGTTTTGCAAGTCTTTGATTTGAATCCCTTCTAATTTAATCATCTATGAAGTTCGTTATTTTGATAGTCTTTTCGATGGAACCCAATAATATAGTTCCTTAACTCAACCCAAGCCTATGAGAACTTTAGTTCAACTCATATACCAATATATATTTTATGATACTTCTTGTCTCTATATACGAAAAACTATTATATTGTCTTCTCTATTATCCTTTTTCTTTCTTTGTTTTGACAGGTTGTGATAGGCTTGTATGTGTAAGAAAATAATAGTAAGTTACTTGATTTTGAGTGTGGATAGAATTAAACCACATCATATGATTAATCAATAATGAAAAAAAACCACAACATGACCAAAATAAAGGTCTCAACTTCAATATCCAACAACGGTATCACAGCCATACTCTTCCGATATTCTAAGTTACTGTTCACGTGAACATAACCAATTTCCTTTATTTATTTAATTATTTTGATTGTTGTTGTGTCGCTGTAATTAATTAATTAAAAAAATAAAAAAACCATAGGCAGAGGAATAGTACCAAAAGCTGCCTTTTTTTGTTTGTTTGTTTATTCAGAGCTAACTCTCGCGAACGAAAATAAGAAGTAAATAAAGGAGCAAAGGGGGAAGAAACAGCCCTGCACAGCAGCGCACCACCTAGCCACCTGCGCCCACGCGGCCGACATTTGCCTATCCGTGCGTGCGCCCATTTGCACCCTCGCCGCCCGCTAGACCCAGCGCCACCCAGTGCGCCCGCCAGCCTAGCGCCACCCAGCGCGCCCGTTCTGTGCTAGCAACACACGACCCCGTCGCCAGCGAAACATCGAACCAGGCGTTCCCAGCGCCACCTGGCTACGCCAGCAACCTTGCCCCCTTTGCGACGTGACCTTAGAACCGTGACTTAGCCCGAATTAGCGGGCCAGATTTTGTGGTCGGTCACGTGAGGTATTTTCTCCGGTTCAGTGGATTTTTCGTGTGCCCGACTGTTTTTCTAGTGCTATTTTGCAGGCGGTGAATATTGCAAAACGGGATCCGCTATCGGCTCTCCTACTCTCGTGTAGGCGAAGGGAACTTCGTAGCAAGTGCACCCGTGTGCAAGCCCACTGCCTCCTATAGGACAGCCGGGTGAGAACCTCGTCAGGTGTATTTTTTAAGCCCCTACTAGAAGGTCTCACTCTCGTAAAGCACCTTGAATTTATTTAAATTTTTGAATAGTATCAATGATTTGACAAGATTTGACATAGAGGTGGTGATTATTTGTTCATAGTAGATATGATTCTCCATATAATTTTGAGTCCTACGTAATTGATAATTTTATTATATACAATGCTGAGAGAAATATCTCCTTAAATGTTGTTTGTTCTTTTTTTTTTTTTTTGTTTTTTTTATTTGTAAAATATATTTCTATTAAAATAATCCCTATTATCAAAATGTGGTAGACTTTGGTGAACTTGATTCTTAACCAAATTTCTCATGTCTTTTTTCTAATTTCAATAATAAGTAAATTATTTTTAAAAAAAAATTCAATTGTATAATATTATTTATTTATTTGAAATTCTTTTATTGTCACTTTTTTTATTTATATTTTTGTAGTTTTATTATTATTAGTTTTTTTAATTTTTTTAATATTTTTAAATCCCATGTGGTCATAAAGATTTCTCCAATGCCAAGGCTCGAAAACTACTTCAAAACTCACAAAGTTCCATTTGAAGTAATTTCCTAGCATCACATAGGTGAAAACACCATATGACCAATCAATATTATGAATAAACATGCAATGAAACTCAAAATTTATAACTCCTTGTCCTAGAAAATTTTCAAAAGTTAGTGATGTGGGATATACTTAGTAAATTTTTATGTAAATAATATTTTTTTCTTCTTAAAAGCTCATATATATTAATATAAGATAAGATTTACTCATTTTGCTACTCTCTAATTTCAATCTCCTTCTAAATTTGTTATCTATAAAGTTCAATTTTGAATCTTGTTGAAAATTTATGTGGTAGATTTTGATGAACCATTGAAAATTAAACATTGATAAGAAATGTTGTATTCATTTTAGACATTGCCCCATGAACATGTTGTTAGTCTTCTCTTAGTACAATCAGTATTTTTTCTGTTTGTTGCACAATTTATAATATGATAATATAATAAATTATTATAAAAATAATAATATAATTTTAAAATAAAACACATTATTATATAAAATATATTTAGTAAAAATTGTCTAAAATAAAAATATCTAATAATATAAAAATATAATAAATATTAAAATATACCACAATTATTATATGAAAATTATCTTCTGTATCTAAAAATTAATATTTTTATTATATATGCAATAAGAATATCAAATCGAAGATTATGAAAAAAAATTAGTTTAATATATTTTTAATAAAAATTGGAGTTGAGATGAAAAAATTATAGTTTTTTAAAAATTAGAGTAAAAAAAAAAGAAAAAGAAAAAAAAATATGACTGGACGATATGGTTTTTAAAAATAGAAACCTGATGTTGGATAAAAAATCATATTTATGCAAATTAGTCCAATTGTCCTTCTTTCATATAATTACAGATCACAGGTGTCTTTTGGTTAGGGATCTAGAGCAGGGCAGTTGAAATCAAACTTAGCTTAATTTTAAGTGTGGGTCAAGTTGAGTCTGTATAAGATTTTCTTTTACACTTATGCAGTACTATAAATCAACAATGATTTCAATTATCAAAATTTGATTTCCCTTTGATTTACACAATTTCTGCTGTTTTTGGAAAACCTATTCTTTTTCAATTTTGGTAATATAGATAACAGATAGTCTGCTAATGATACTTTTAAAAACTTTTTAAAAAATGTCAATTTAGATAACAAACAGTAGTGATTTTTGCTAACCTAATAAAAAACAATTTAGCATAAAATTCAATTTATTTATATTATATATATATTTATAATTAATTTTTAACAAATTCCACGTGGGTGTAAGTAGTTAATAAATGTCAATGCTAGTAAAGTACAATAAATAATACCTGCTACCATTGGATGTAGTGTACGAGCATCACATTTAAGACAAGCAATAGTAGCTCTTAGATTTTATATCTCTTTGCCCGAGCAGTCTTCCCTAATATTAGTGATGTGGGATATATATTAAATAAATTTTCATGTATACAAATTGTTTTGCTACTTAGTGTTGGAAAGCTCCTATATATAAAGATTAACCAATGCCAACAATTATGTTACCTCATTTTTTCTTAAACAAAGATTTAGTCTGAATGTCTTTGTATATCCTGCAACTATCTTGTTTCAATCTAGAAGCTTATGTTCTCTTGAAATCCATGTGGTAGATTTTTTGAAGGAGTGAAATAGAACAATGATATGCAATGTTGAATTTGTATTAGACTAAATGTCCCCTTGTTGTCATTCACCTCGTATTGCTATAATATTTCCAAGGTAAGGAGCCATAACTTGTCGCTTAGTGTGTTCATGAGTCAAAAACTTAAATTAAATGTAGTTGTGAGTCGAGTTCAGTTTTATGTGAATTTTTCTATGGTGTGTATTTTATAAATTTGTTTTTTATGCTCTCTCTGCAGTATTAACAAACACAATTTGACTTTATGAGGTAGATTTGGTTAATTTTCATTTTTGCCTATTCCACCTATTTTGTATATACAATAATATATGTAAATTGATTAAAATGCTAATTTTACTTTGAAACTTTGTTTTCTTCAAATATGGGAAGGATTGCATCGATTTCCAATGCTAGGAAGGTACTCCAAACCATACATATTAACATATTAACATATGGTCGTAGCAGTCCTCCCAAATGTTAGTGATGTGGGATATACTTAATAAATTTTCATGTATACATTTAATGTATTTTCCAGTTTTATGCAGAATCTGGTATAATGAATATCAACCTATTCATTCCCTTCACATTTCCTTTAGTAAAGATCATGTCTCTCAAAATCTTGCAACTTTGGTTCAATTCCTTTCTAACTTTGTTAAATTTGTGCTCTTGAAAACCTTCGTGGTGGATTTTGGTGAACCATCGAAATTGAATGTTGATATGTAATATTGCATTTATTTTAGACAAAATACACCCACTGAGCATGGCATTGTTCTCTTAGTATTACTATAATATTTTGAAGTTAAGAAATTAGAACGGGGTTATAAGTGGAGTTATGTTTGTGTAAAAAACTTAACTTAAATTTATTGAAATATATTCTTAAGTTTTATGTCAAATTTTAATGCCTTGAAATACATAAGGTTTTTTTAAACGCTTCTACACTAATAATGAACAAATTATGATTTGTGATTTAAAATTTTCTAAATGCATAAGTTTTTTTTAATATTTTATTTAAAATTTTCAATAAATATTAATTTATATTCATAATTCCCCACCACCAAGTTTTTGTTCTTTTAACCTCAATAAGTCTGAAAAAAGATCTTTGATTTATGTAGGATTAATACTTGGAGCCGAAAGCTTAGCGTGAATACTTGAACTATTATTTTTTGTATGTGGTATAAAAATTAAAAATAAAAATAAAATTGGTATTATTATATGTTCATATATTTACAAATTATGTGTGACCGTAAGGGTTACATCAATGCCAATTTTAAGAAACTACATCCAATCATAAATATTAAGATTTGGTATAGTTCTAGAAGATCACATCAATGGAGCCACAATATGGACAATAAACAATACAAATTTATAACTCTTTGCTCTAGCTATCTTCGCAAATGTTAGATCAGATGTAGGATAATCTAGAGGAAGGGGAAACTAGAAATGGATAGAAAACGGAATCAAGGCATATTTACACCCGGATCTCTGCTTCTACGATATGTGAGCATTCATGTGATCTTAAAAAATTATAATCCTGTTCTGATATTTTATGATTTTGTATTATGAGTGAAACCCAAGATTTACTCTCATAATGCTTCGATTTGCAGGAAGAATAGAGGATCAATAATTTCTTTTCACCAACTTAAAAGTTAGGATTAATGCAAAACTAATTAAGTTTATTATTATTATTATTATTAATATTAAAAATTCCATATGGTCGTCAGGGTTGTATTAATGCAATCTTAAGAAGCTACTCCAAACACGCATATTAACATATGTTGTTGTTTCCTAGCACAATATAAATGGAACGGCCATATGACCAATAAAAATTAAGAATAACCAAGCTACTGGTCTCATATTTAAAGGGAAAATGTGTCAAATCCCTTGTGATTTTATAACTCAACACAACAATTCTTTCCCTTAACAATTTCTTCAACAAACATTTAAACTTAAAGTCTATGTAAATCTTGCAATTCTCTTGTTTAATCCCTTTCTAATTTTGTTATACGTGTGCTCTTGAAAATTTATGAGGTTGATTTTGGTGAAACAGGATAAATGAATGTTGATATGCAATGCAGTATTTATTTTAGACAAATTGTCCTCATTGAGCAAGATATTGTTCACTCAGTATTACTACAATATTTGCAGGTTAAGGAATTAGAACTGGGCACTAGATGAAATAATGTTCATGTATAAAAAACTTAAATTTTATTGTGTCTAGTTGCGTTTTATGTCAAATTTCCATGCCGTGAAATACGTAAAGTGTTGTTATTATTATTATTATTATTTTTATGTTTCTACATTATAATAAACAAATAAGAAATGTGGTAGATTCGGTGAACTTTGATTGTTAACTAAACCTCTTATATATTGGTTCTTATTTAAATAATATTAAAATTAGTTAAAAAAAATGTAATCAACAAAAGTTGGTTTGCAAAATTTAATCTATGCGATTTCTATTCACATTTATAAAAATTATTTTTTTCTAAATTCAGTTATTTATATAAGAATTGTTAATCGTACTATTAAAAACTATTGATAATTTAAATAATTAAAATATTAATTTTATTGACATATAAAATTCAAATTAGCATAAAATAGAAGTATCTTTGATAAAAAAAATTTAAGTATTTTTCTATAAATATTTTTAAATATCCTGTGGCCATAAGAGTTGCACCAATGTCAATGGTAGGAAACTACACCAAACCATGCATATGAACATTTAGTATGTGTTCCTGGCATGAAATCAGTGGAACCACTATACAACCAATAAAGGTTGCAAATAAAGAAGATATAAATCTCGTTTTTTATAACTCTTTGCTCTAACAGTCTTCTCAAATGTTCGCGAAGTGGGATAGACATAAAAAATTTATAACTTGTTTGTTTAAATTCTTTTGAATATCACTGAACTAAAAAATATTCCGTTACAACAATCAATTTTCTTCATACAATTCAACCATCACATATGGAAATAAAATATTGCATAATTTGATTCAATGTAATTTAGTACTATGAATCTGAACTCAAATTAAAAAGTAACTCAATTTCGACTCAATTAAATTTTCAACTTCATTTCTATAAAATTCAATTTTATTAATTTTTTGTTCTATTTTTCATTCTATAGTTGAGGTAGACCAACCAAGTGGATGCTAATGAAATTTAGAGGGCTATTGCCTCATTAAATTTCACAATGTTTTTAAATATAAAATTTATTAGTTAAATATAAAACTTTTTTTTATTAATTATTCACGTGTACATTTTGTTTTTGTTTTGTTTATGTCAGATTTGAGCAATAATTTGCAGAAGCAATCTATCAAGAATGAGATAAAAAATGTAGACTTAAAAGAAAACACAACACAAATCTTAAGTGGTTCGATCTATTTCTAGATCTACGTCCACTGCAAAACGAGAGATCACTTCTTATTACTCAAGAAACAATGCAGATTACAAAAGTAAACACTTCACTTAATCATGATGGACACTTCTCACGAATCTAACTGGATATGAACTCTCAAGATTCACAACCCAGAAACAGAACTTCACTTCTCTCTCGATTTGCTCTTCACTCTTCACTTCCTTCACTTTTCACTCTTAACCTCTTCCCTTTTTCTCACTCTTTTCCTCTCCTTCACTTTCTTCACTTCTCTTATGGATGAATGAATCCGCTGAATTTATTCACCCCTTCCCCCCTAGTTAGTTGAAAATGCAACTAACCAACTTATCAAAGAGTGGCATGAACTTCTACAACAAGCTAACTAACTAGCTAACTAGCTAACTAACTAACTAGCTAACTAACTGCACTAACTAATTAACTAACTGCACTAACTAACGCTTCATTATTAACTGATAATCATGAGCTACACTTAAACTCCTGATTAACAATTCTCCACCTTAGATCATAATTTATCTTATTCATGAACTTGAGGCAACTCTAAACTGAAAACGTCTGACTTCAACTTCCAACTTTCACTTGCTTGAGAACATCTTCAGCTTGAGCTGAACTCCACCTTCACTCACAAACAGTTCAAACCAATTAACCCCAAGCTCAGATTGAACTTAGGTGATGGCAAACCCTTTGTGAAGCAGTCTGCAAGATTTACTGATGTGTAAGCCTCCACCTCAAGATGTAATCACTCCCTTTTCAATGCATGACATGGCATCAGAGTAACTGCTTAGCTCATAAGCCTCCACCTCAAGATGCCACTCTTTGAACTTATTGAATGCTTCATCTTTGGACTTCAAAATGTATATCCACAGCTTCCTGGAATAGTCATCGATAATACTCATAAAGTATCTTCCTCCGCCCTTTGTAGTGGTCTTGGAAGGTCCCCAGATATCTGAATGTGCATAATCCAGAATAGTTGTAGATGTATTATTTCTTGCACTAAAACTCTTCCTTCTAGCCTTCCCAATTATACAGTGTTCATATATCTTGAGGCTGCCTATCTTATCTCCTTGTAACAAGCCTTGTTTTGACAACTCTTGAAGACCATTCTCTCCAATATGTGCCAATCTACTATGCCAGAGATAAGTGTTGTGAACACCAGTAGCACTGTTGTTTTGTCCTGCTATTGTTTTCCCTACAAAAAAGTAAAGATCATTCCTCCTTCTTCCCTTTATGACAATGTTTTCACCTTTGTAGACTCTGAGCCTTTCACCTTGTGAAGCAAATATGTATCCTAGGGAATCAAACATCCACAATGATATTAAGTTTCTTCTTAGGTCTGGTACAAATCTTACATCCTTCAACACTCTTACTGCTCCATCATGCATCCTTATATTGATAGAGCCAATGCCCTTAATTTGGCAAGTCTGATCATTGCTCAGTAAAATTGTTCCTCCAGTTGATAGTGTAAGTTTGAAAAACCACTTCCTAATGGGTGTCATATGAAAGCTACACCCTGAATCAAGTACCCAATCTTCACTTATCTCTTCAGTTGTGACACAGAGTGACTCCCAAGACTCATAGCCTTCATCCTTCCCAGTGGTGATCTGGTTTGCCTGATGTCTTTGAGCTTTTTTCCCATCTTCCTTCTCATATCTTGCCATCATTTCTTTCCACTTTGAGCACTGCTTCTTGAAATACCCGGGCTCATAGCAGTGGAAACACTTCAAATCAGGATTGTTTGGTGTGTTATCAGCCTTCTTATCTGATCTGAAGTTTGCCTTAGGACCTTCTTTCTTCTCATATTTCTTCTGTGGTTTACCCTTCTTGACATGCAGACTTTCTCCACCATTTGAGCTGGTTCTCGAGCTGCTGGCCTTCTGCAATTCCTTACATTTTAATGCCATCTAGACCTCCTTGATTGTGATGGTTTCTCTGCTGCCAAAGAGTAGAGTGTCTTTGAAATTCTCAAATGATTTCGACAAGGCAGATAGAAGTATCAAAGCCTTATCTTCTTCCTCCAATTTGACTTCAATGTTGTCCAAATTATCAAGAACCTTGTTGAACTCATCCAGCTGCTTCAAGATTGGCTTCTCTTCTGTCATCTTGAATGAGTATAACTTCTGTTTCATATATAGGCTATTTGCTAGAGTTTTCACCATATACAGGCTCTCTAATTTCTCCCATACTCCTATGGCTGATATTTCCTTTGCTACTTCTCTTAGTGCTTTATCACCCAAACATAGAAAGATCAAGCTGTGAGCCTTCTCTTCTACTTTCTCTTTCCCAGTCCCACCTTCAGGTTTTTTCATCAATGCACTGCCGAGACCCTGTTGAATTAGCAGAGCCTTCACCTTCACCTTCCACATGCCAAAATCCACTTTGTCTGTTAGCTTCTCCACGTTGAAACGCGTAGATCCTACTCTTAACCGATTGTATTTTCCACAGACGGCGCCAATTGTCAGATTCGAGCAATAATTTGCATAATCAATCAATCAAGAATGAGATCAAAATGATGTAGACTTAAAAGAAAACACAACACCAATCTTAAGTAGTTCGATCTATTTCTAGATCTACGTCTACTGCAAAACGAGAGATCACTTCTTATTACTCAAGAAACAATGCAGATTACAAGAGTAAACAGTTCACTCAATCATGATAGACACTTCTCATGAATCTAACTGGATATGAACACTCAAGATTCACAACCCAGAAACTGAACTTCACTTCTCTCTCTCTCGATTTGCTCTTCACTCTTCACTTCTTCACTTTTCACTTCTTTCACTCTTTTAACCTCTTTCCTTTGTTGTCACTCTTTCACCTCTCCTTCACTTTCTTCACTTCTCTTATAGATGAATGAATCCGCTGAATTTATTCACCCCTTCCCCCTAGTTACTTGAAAATGCAACTAACCAACTTATCAAATAGTGGCATGAACTTCTACTACAAGCTAACTAACTAACTAATTATGTTGTGTTTCTCCTCTTCCTCCTCCTCCTCCTCCTCATTTTTCTTATTAAATAGGGTTTTTCCTTATTGTTATTTTATTATAATTATTGTTGTTGTTGTTGTTGTTGTTGTTGCTGCTGCTGCTGTTGTTGTTGTTGTTGTTGCTGTTATTATTGTTTTTATTAATATTAATATTATTATTATTATTATTATCATTATTATTATTATTATTTTGAAAAATTCCATATGATCGTAAGGTTTGTATTAATGCAATGCTAGGAAGCCACTCCAAACCATGCATAATAACATATGGTGTTGTCTCCTAGCACAACATCAATGGAACCGCCATATGACAGATAAAAGTTATGAATAACGAAGCTATGGGTCTCAGATTTAAGAGTAAAATGTGTCAAACCCCTTGTGATTTTATAATTCGGCACAACAATTTTTTCCCTTCACAATTTCTTCAATAAACATTTAAACTTAATGTCTATGAAAATCTTGCAACTCTCTTGTTTAATCCCTTTCTAACTTTGTTATATGTGTACATGCTCTTTAAAATTTATGAGGTGGATTTTGGTGAAACAATATAAATGAATGTTGATATGCAATGTTACATTTAGTTTAGACAAATTGTCCTTGTTGAGCAAGGTATTGTTAACTCTGTAGTACTACAACATTTTAAGTTACGGAATTAGAACAGGGCACTAGCTGAAATAAATGTTCATGTATAAAAAAAAATTAAATTTAATTGTGTGAAGTTGAGTTTTATGTCAAATTTTTATGCCATGAAATACATAAAGTTTTTTTAAATGGTAGATTTGGTGAACTTTGATTGTTAACTAAACTTCTTATATATTGGTTGTTATTTAAATAATAGTTAAATTAATTAAAAAAATGTAATCAACAAAAGTTGATTTGCAAATTTTATTTACATGATTTCATTAATCGTACTTATAAAAAATATTTTTTTCCAAATTCGGATATTTATATAAGAATTGTTAATCTTACTTTTAAAAACTATTGACAATTTAAATAATAAAAATATTATTTTTTATTAATATATAAAATTCAAATTAGAATAAAATAGAATTATCTTTGATATAGTTTCAAAAGTATTTTTCTATAAATATTTTTTAAATATCTTGTGGCCGTAAGGGTTGTACCAATTTCAACGCTGAGGAACTACACCAAACCATGCATATTAATATTTGGTATATTTTCCTAGCATGACATTAGTGGAAACACTATATGACCAATAAAAATTTTGATTAAAAAAGGTATGAATCTCGTATTTTATAACTATTTGCTCTAACATTTTTCTAAAATGTTCGAGATGTGGGATAGTCTTAAAAATTTAATAACTCGTTTTTTTAAATCCTTTTGAATCTCAATGAACTAAAAAAGTTTTTGTTACAGCATGAATTTTCTTCATACAAACTCAACCATCACATATGGAAATAAAATAATGCATAATTCAATACAATGTAATTTAGTACTATAATTCTGAACTCAAACTAAAAAGTAACTAAAGTCCGACTCAATTAAATTTCATCTTTATTTCTTTATTATGTTAATTTTATTAGTTTTTGTATTCAATTTTTCATTCTATAGTTTGTCAGGACCAACCAAGTGGATGCTAGTGAAGTTTAGAGGGCTACTGCCTCCATTCCCACTTCCTCAAATTTCAGAATGTTTTTAAATATTAAATTTATTAGTTAACTATGAAACTTTTTTTTATTAATTATTCACCTCTATAATAATTATTTTTTTCGTAGCTCTCAATCAATAAATCTAAAAAAGAATTCTAAAACAAATTGTGATTAATAGTGCTACAATTATTACTTGGGCCTAAAGTTTAGCATGAATACTCGAACAATAGTTGGTTGTGTGCGCCAAGCCCATGCAGTCTTGCAATGTGGGATGTGTTTGGCATGTGATGAAATGCAATGAATTGGTAATGCTTGAAGGGCCATGCAACAAGCTACCATAATGAAAATACTGAATTTATATTACATGAGCAAATGATTCATATGCCAGATTTTAAAATGATAAGAAACACATACTATACTTGATTCTAGTTGAAATGTGAACAAAGGTACACTACAAGAAAAATGCTAACAGACAACAAATTTTTCTGTTGTCTTTTTAAACAAATATGTGTTGTTGAATATAATGTTGTTAAAGATGGTGATAAAAGGCAACGGTTATTTTTTATTGCCTTTTCATTTAAAAACAACGGTTATATATAGACCGTTGTCTTTTATGATTTCTGCCAATGACCATCTGAAAAACGACACTTTAAACATAATTATTCGTAAATGTTTTCTTTTACCAATTTATGTTAATGATTATAACTATAGTATTTTACCGTTGTCCTTTAGAACTGTTGTTATTTGCTTTTATAAATATTTATTTATTCATTTATTTATTTTGTGTGTTGTGGTCATCCCAAATATTAGTGATGTCCATATGCTTCATTAATTTTCATATATAAATTTCTTTTTTGATAGTTTTGATCAGGATCTCATATCAATTTTTGCGTAAGTCTTTACATAATGTGTCTTTATGTTTTATTAAACGGTCTGCTAACACTATTGCTCATAGTTTCGCTAGAACATCTTGTTCCTACCCAGATCGAGTTTTCAGTAAGGGGTATGTTCCTGCTGAGCTACAATACTCTTGCTTTGTGAGTGAGATAGCAAGTTAATAAAGTTCCTTTTGCTCTAAAAATAAAAATAAAAATCTTCCCATTTCCTTTAATAAAGATTAAGACTTAATGTCTTTGTATGTCTTGTAACTCTCTTGTTCAACCCCCTTCTAATTTTGTTATTTGTGTCCTCTTAAAAATTGAGACGAAGATTTTGGTGAGCTAATGGAATTGAATGTTGGTATGCAATGTTGTATTTCTTTTAGAAAAATTGTCCCCATTGAGCATGGTGTCGTTCACTTAGCTTTACTACAATATTTTCACATTAAAGAATTAGAACGGGGTATTACAAGGATTTAATGGTCATGTGTAAAAATTTTATGGTGTGCCTTGTTGAGCTTGATCTCAAATTTTCATAGCGTGAAATATCTAAGATTTTTTTGAACTCTTTTGCAATAATAATAAATAAATTTCAACTTTATGTAGTAGATTTGGTAAACTTTGGTTGTTCATCAAACTTCTTTATGTATTGTTTCTTCTTTTTTATAATAGTTAAATTAATAAAAAATGTATATTAATTATCATCAATCATACTCCTTAAAAAATATTTTCATTTTAAAATTTGGCGATATAAATAATAAACAATTAAGATTTTTTTAATCAATTAAATTAGCATAAGATATAATTATTTATGATATAGTTTTTTTTTTTTTTTTTCTATAATCAATTTATTTTCCAAAACATATATGGCCATAAGGGTTGCACCAATGTCAACGCTAGGGAACTATACCAAATAATGTTTTTATATTCGGTATAGTTTCCTAGCATCACATCCATGGAACCACCATGAGACCAGTAAAAATTATTAATACAATAGGTATAAATCTAGTGTTTTGTAACTCTTAGCTCTAACAGCCTTTCCAAATATTGGCGATGTGGGATAGATTTAACATATTTCCACGTATACAATGTTTTTGCTAGTTTTTTTCATAAGCTCACATATATGAATATCAGCAATGCAAACAATTTTTTCTATTTTCCTTAATTAAATATTTAAAGTTAATATTTTTCGTAAGCCTTGCAACTCTCTCTTTTGAATCCCTTCTAACTTTATTATCTATGAAGTTCAAAGTCGGTAAAAACTTCTTCATTAAATGTTTAAACTTTATATTTTTCGTACGCCTTGCAACTCTCTTTTTTGAATCCCTTTTAACTTGCTTATTTAGGAAGTTCAAAGTCGGTAAAAATTAATTTCTTCTTCTTCTTCTTCTTCTTCTTCTTCTTCTTCTTCTTCTTCTTCTTCTTCTTCTTCTTCTTCTTCTTCTTCTTCTTCTTCTTCTTCTTCTTCTTCTGGGTAGCTACTCTAAACCACACAAATTAACATATGGTGTAGTTTCCTAGCATAACATCATTAAAATCAAAGTAAGATGGATAATAGTTATGAATAAACAAGCAATGGGTCTTAAATCTTATAACTTTTTGGGGTAGTACTCATCCATATGAAATATACATAATAAATTTCCATATATACAATTAATTTTTATGCCCTCTTGAAAATCTACGTGGTGAACTTGGTTTTACATGGAATAGAATGTTGATACGTATGTTGTATTTGGTTTGGATAAACTGTCCCTGGTGAGCATAGTGTCATTCACTCAGTATTACTACTGTAAGTCTCAATATTTTTTTATGTGATACTTTATTTGTTAAATTTATTCATATTCATGGATAACATTATTTATTAGTGTAAAGTCTCGTAACTTAAAGTTCATGCATAACATTATTTATTAGTGTAAAGTCTTGTAACTTAATTTTATTCTTTTACTTTGATTTTTAAAAAGTGACTTGGAGTCTCGAATATAATTGTTTTTGGGGGGATGGAGGGAGTACTAACTAAAATTAGATTTGGAATTTTTCAAAATATTAAAATAGTTTCAAAAACTTGTTGATATATTCTCAATTATATTTGGTTATTTTTAGAATTAGAGTATTTTATTTTTTATTTTAATCAAACAATCAAAGTTTTTAAGAGTAGATAAAATTTTGATTTTATTTAATACCACTCAATACATTTCATGTCTCTCTCTCCATCTCTATCTCTCTCTCTCTCTCTCTCTCTATATATATATATATATATATATATATATATATATATTATTAACCTTTAATTTAATTTTGAAACTCATGCATAATGATCAACTGATATCTTTGAGTTATGTCCATATCAATTATTTTTTCTAAGGTATTCCTAACAAAAATTGATATTATAGTATTTGAAAAACATATCTAACAACCATTGATGTGATATATGACAATTCCTATCAACTATTCACTGGACAATGTTTTACTATTATTATTATTTGATTTAATCCTAACAATCATTTAATTCATGGTGTGTTGAATTTTCAAAATTAAATTTCGGTAGTTGATAATTAATGCATTAAGTTCGCCACTTACAATGAGTTGTACAAATTTGGAGGATATGTAATGCTTCTTTAAGGTGTCAAAATCACTTTGCAATAAAATTGATGTTGTTCTAATATAAATAATAAAATAATATGGTGTATATTTTATAAGATCCACTTGCGGATGACCAAGCAAAAATCACACATGCACGTGCCCGACTTGCTTGAACTCAGATTAGGCTAAGAGTTGTGGGCTATGGACATCTATACAGGCCGTACGATTTACAAGCAGTTGTGCATTCATAGCATTCTAGTATGTTCCCAACTCGCACATCTTTCCCAATTTGTTGGTGCATTTGTGCTAGTGGTGCCAGTACCCAAACAACATAAGTCATTTCATTTTTGGGCACCATATGAGCTTTAGCTTAGCCATATTGCATATTGTGGAGAGAGGTCCCTCCTTGACTCAAAGTATTTTAATGGTGAGAGGTCTCACGTTGACCCAAGGTGTTATATTCCTTTTGAGGAGGTGCTTTTATTTTGGTCCAATTCTTATCTATTTCTAGTGGTGATTTCAGCTCTCTGTCCAAAATCACCATATGTGTCCAAAAGCCTTCAAAGAGTTTAAAAATGCTTTATATTTGTCTTAAAGTTCTACGTTGTAGGAAATTGTTTGGTATTATCACTCATTTTCGTGATAAACCAAAATCAATGAGATCAATTCCGGTTCATGGTTCAGTTTTCCCCCTATTCCAAATCATATGATTATGCGACACATTATTAATTTAATTGTGGAATTCCTACCCCTAAACCAACAACAAGCTCTGTTGATTCGCTTTATCCCTTAAATGTAATTAATTAGAATAAGCTCTCTAATTAACCTATTTAATCGAACAGTCCAAAATACGCTCTTTGGATTTAATTCGTTAAATGCATTATCAATTAGGATAATAGGGTAGGCAGGTTATTGAATTCACACGCTTGATTCAATTAATCCTGAATTATGTTGATTCTAATAATATAAATTATTAGTTGCTACAGACGGGTTCAAGATCACAACAATTACGGATTGCAATTTAAACCCTAGCCCTAAATATATAAACTATCAATTGGGGTGATCAGTCACAATTAACAAAATATATATATATATATATATATATATATATATATATATATATATATATATATATTATAAATCAATTCAACCCATCAACATAATAAATTCGCACATATTAAATCAATATGGTGTCACGAAAATATAAATCACATAATATTGAAATAGGGTTCAAACATTCCCTAAACCGGAATATAAAATTTAGTTACACATCACGTGTCTAAAAATTAAAATCATCCAAATGAAAGACATTAAAACAAAGATAAGAAGGGAGGAATAAACCAAAATCCACAAAAGACTCCGTGAATCTATCCCCTTGCTCTCTCTCCCTGTCTCCTGGCGTCTCTTCCTTTGTTTCTTTGTTGGCACCCTCAATTCCAGAATGAATCTCCTGCTTGCCTTCAATCTTCCTTTTATACTTGTCATTTTGCCCTAATTCTATTTATGGGCTTCAATTAAGTTTTGGGCTTAATTAATTAATTAAGTCCAAAACTATTTCAGCCCATAAACTTCTTGGGCTTATGTGGATTATTGTATAAAATTATCCAGAAGTACTGCAAATATCCACAAAAACAAAAAGGAAGTAGTTCTTGTCGAAACATTAAATAAGTATGAAATAGAGAGTGCACACGAATTAATTGCATTAAAAATACAATTTTATCAATTAAAATTATGCACAATTTCCTACTTATCATATTCATATATTTTCAACAAAATATAACAGATTATATATGTGAGTATTACTTATAAGAAAGTATCATTTTTAGGAAAAAAAAAAGGATAACTTTTATTTTAAAGTACTATTAATGAGATTAGAAAATAATTCATTATCACAATATATATATATATATATATATATATATATATATATATGTTGAAAAAGTACCCATATTTTTTTAAAAAAATATATCAATTTTCATCTTTGGATCTATTATTTTATTTTTTTTAAAAAATACTTGTGTTTTAAATGTGTTGAGATTAAAAAATATAGTCATTATAAAAATACACTGTAATACCTTTTCTTGAAAAAGTATCATTTTTTCGTCAAGTGACTTTCCCAAAAAAAAAAACTATTATCTTTTTTTTTTTAAAAAAAAAAAACATCACCTTTTGTTGAAAAGGTATATATTGCTTATTATTTATAAGTATTAGCAATGAAATTATAAAAAGTTATCCATTACTAAAATCAAATT
Source organism: Caryopteris x clandonensis (assembly GCA_028749325.2). Classification (NCBI taxonomy): domain Eukaryota; kingdom Viridiplantae; phylum Streptophyta; class Magnoliopsida; order Lamiales; family Lamiaceae; genus Caryopteris; species Caryopteris x clandonensis. The sequence continues at coordinate 1,798,754 of JAPYKT020000001.1, forward strand.
ATTACTTTCGGTTTAAAAAAAATTTTCTATTTAAACAGAATAATTTTTATCAAAAAACTATAGTTTTTTGTTTAAAAAAGTATTACTTTTGTTGTTACATTTTTGTATATGATAATATGAGAACAATTCAAAAGTTATCAATTATACCTTTGTATGGTTTTAAAATTAGATTTTGTTTTTTGTCCCGTATTTGAATAGTTTTATAAATTTGTTTATATATTCTCAAATTATATTTGGTTATTTTTTCAATTAGGGTATTTTATTTTCAGTTCCAATCAAACAACTAAAGTTTTTAAAAGTAGATAAAATTTTGATAGTATTTTATACCAAACCTTATATATATTTATATATATGTCTGTATAATTTACCCTTATATAGTTTAATTTTGAAAATATTTTATACCAATAATATATAATTGATTTCTTAGAGTTATGTCCATATCAGTTGTCTCCTTCTTAGGAATTTTCTAACAAAAATTGATATGATAATATTTGAGAAAATATCTAACAACCATTGATGTGATATATGAGAAATCCCTAACAACTATTTACAGGGTAATCTTTTACTCTTATTATTTTTTTATTGAAACCTAATAACCGATAAGATTAGATGGTTTTGGAAAAAAGTAAATGAACATATATATGATGCAAACATTAATGTTAAAATATATATATTTGCGTGGGCCATGAAGAGATGATGCATGAGCACTGGACTAGTATTTACAGGGGAGAGGTCTGAGCATGCAATCCACAGCAAAATAAGTAAATTTGTGAAGCACTACTAGCCACCTCCTCCAAATCACCCTACCCTCATCCATGGCCACACCAACCGCCCTCGCTACTGGTATTGATGTCATCTTGCAAGGCGATGCAACCGAACGTGATGGGATTGTAATTCTTACAAGTATTGAAGAAAATTCCAACCCGAAGCCACATAGTGTTGGCCGAGTCTTGTACTCCAAGCCAGTGCAACTCTGGGAGTCAGGAAAACAAGCAAGGTTCGAGACCACCATAAAATTCAAAATCGACTCCAAGGGAAATGATCCTCTAGGTAACGGCATTGCCTTCTTCATTGAACCCGTTGGCACTGAAATCCTACGAGGTTCCTTGGCTGTGGAATTCGTCACCTATGATCCATGGGGCCCAAACAGTCCTTATATTGGAATCAACATCAACTCTAAGTCCGTGGTTAGGACCCCTTTTGTGGACTTTCTAGGAAAAGAGGTGACTGCAACCATAACCTACAGTGATGGTACTATCACTGTTGTGGCCAATACTCTAACAAAACCTTTGACCTACAATGTGAATCTGAGCGACATTTTGCCTGAGCAGGTCCAGATTAGAGTCTCTGGTTCCACAGGAGATAACGTTGAATATAATTATCTTTACTACTGGAGTTTTACTTACGTCCTTATTGGCCATAATTAAGTGTGTGTCAAGATGACCTAGCGAGCAGTAAAGTGGTAGTTACGTGTGATTAATAAGGCCACCCTTGTACGTGACCAATTGTGTGTTGTTATGAATAAAGACCACCTAACTAGCTATTAGGGTCATCATCTTTCTGTATCAAATATATATGGACAGCTTTAATCCATTGTGTGACTCCATTTTCTCGCATATATTTTATGATTGGAATGCTTTAAATCTGACAATTAATCCAAGGGATAATTAATGGAAGTCAATATTTATAATTTGCAGCTTCACAAAATGCAATAACGGGCTACTCCATAATTTTGGAACCCCGCCGACTTCTTGCGGACTTTTGGTAACTAATTTTATACTTTTGATGGAAATTTTGACGAAATTCACAAGAATCATTGATGTGATATTTTGAGGAAATCCCTGCAAACATTGATGTGTTAATCTTTTTCGGACATACGATTGTAACATGGATCAAATATAGTCGGAATTGTAAGATTATCATAGATTCAATACAGTTAACCCATTTCTTTATGTTCGTTCATTGTTAAATAATACAAACATAAATAGATCTATTCAAATCTTAATAGATTTAATGGTACAAACTCATGAAATAATATTATAAATTGAGAATTCAATCTCAAATTACTTAAAATTAAATATTTGTAAATTTGTAAATTAAATATTTATATAATTAATTTTTTTATTAATTATCCACTTCTAGAAAAGAAATTACTTTTTAGCTCTGAATTAATAAGTCTAACCAGAGAATTCTAAAAAATAATTCTAATCAATAGAGCTACAATTATTGTTTGGGCCTAAAACATAGTGCTTCATAATTCTAATCAATAGTAACGACGGTGGGAGGCTAGAGCCACTTGAAAATGCTTGTCGGCCATGGTCACTAGAAGACGCATGTAGCAAGCAACCATAGTTGCTCTTTCCCCTTAAAATAATAATTTAATATCATGTGAGCCAATAATTCACGTCTCAAAAATTAAACTGATAAAAATATATACTACACTTGATCTTAGTTAACATTTCTTTCAATCTATGGTTTCAATCCCTTGCAAAATCTTCTATCAAAAAGTCCAAAATTTTTTACTCCTTCTCCATTAGATATGATATGATCACAATCAAGATCATGCAAATTAAAATTGTTTGCAATCAAAACATACCTTGCCTCTTTTCTAGAGGTTGCCACCAAAGCAACAGCTTAGGGCAAAAGATGGCTCGGAACTTGCATTCTCGTCATGTACCTTGCCTGTTTTCTAGAGGTTGCCACCATAGCAACAGCTCAGGGAAAAAGATGGCTCGGAACTTGCATTCCCGTCATGTGCCTTGCCTCTTTCTGGAGTTTGCCACCATAGCAACACCTCAGGGCAAAGATGGCTCGGAACTTGCATTATAGTCATTCCAGGAACATTCATCACCGCAAGTATCTCTTTGATAATTAATTCAATACCGTATAAAATTTTTATTTGGAAATTTAATTTACATGATTTTTGCTAATCGTACTTTTTAAAATTTATCATTTTGCCAAATCTGGTGACTTAAACAACAAATAATATGTAAATCCGACTTTAACAACTATTTTATTCTTCAAATTTGTAGATTTACATCAAAAAGCAACTGTAATTTTTTTCTAATATATTAAAATAAATGAGCATAAACTTCAATGAGCTAGAGAATTCTTTCAATTTCCAAAACAATATTCTTTTATATAATCTCAACAATCAACTTTAGAAATAAAGCAATCAATAAATTTTGGAACAATGTTATTTATTAAATTAATTTAATTTAAAAAAAAAAGTAAAAGACCCTTACATTTTTTAATGAATTTAAAGATTGGGGTTAATGCAAAACTATTTAAACTTGGTGATTTTTTTGTTAATATTATTATTCTGAAAATTCCCATATGATCATAAGGGTTGCGCCAATATCAATGTTGCCTCCTAGCATAACATCATTGACATCAAGGTATAACCAATAAAAGTTTTAAAAAACAAAATTCAAAATTGATGTAACCGTAAGGGTTACACCAATATTAACATTTGATATATTTTGCTAGCATCACATCAGTGGAACCATTATATAACCATTAAAAGTTACTAACACTGAAGATATAGATATCATATTTTACAACTCTTTAACAGTCTTTCCAATTAACAAATTTGATGTATATAATGCTTGCTAGTCTTTATGAAATGCTCAGATATATGTATATTAGCCAACGAGGGCAGTTTTTCTATCATTTTCTTTCTTAGATATTCAAGTTAATGTTTTCATACGTCTTGCAACTCTCTAGGTTGAATCCCTTCTAATTACTATATATGAATTTTAAAGTTGTTTGTTTAAACCCTTTTGAAAATCAATACTACAAAAATCTTTCGGTTACCACATCAAAAATTTTTTAGACAATCCCAACCATCAACTTTAGAAATAAAGTAATGCATGATTGTTTGTACAATGTTTAACTTTAGAAATAAAGTAATGCATGATTGTTTGTACAATGTTATTTAGGCGCTGCTTGGTTTGTGAGAGCGAATAGGAATAGGAATAGGAATAGGAACAGAAATGATAGTATTAAAGAATATGAATGAATATGTTTGTTATAGTTGGGTGCTTGGTTGGTAATAAGGACTGACTCATTTTCATTAATGATGCTTAATTTAATTAAATCTTTAGGAATAGAAATACAATATGAAAACAAAACTAAAAACAAAATTTATATATATATATATATGTATATATATATTACTATAGATTTACTTATATATAAATAACTTTTAAATTTTATATATAAATAACTTTTACATATAAAATATATTTATTTGCATATATTTATACACATTTAAATATATATATATATTATATATGCATACTTAAACCATTATTTGTATCAATAATATATATACATATGCATGATATTTGTGTATATATATCTGAATATATATACCTATATATACAATAAGAATAAATAGTAATTTATATATAAGAAATATTTTTACATAATTATATAGTATATTATATGTGTGTGTGTTGTGATTTTTTATATTAATAAATAGATAAATAATATATATATATATATTATATATCTGAATATATTTATTAATATATATGTGAATTTACATATTAGAAAATATAAGATATTATTTACACCTATAAATATATATTATATATTATATATATCTAAATATTTAACATATATTTATTTATATACTTATAAATATATATAAATAATATATATTTATATAAAAATTATTATATATGTATATGCATTTTAAAATAACGGTCATTTATAATAATAATAATAATATAATAATAATAATAATAATATTATTATTATTATTATTATATTATTATTATTATTATTATTATTATTATATGAACATTTAGCATAGAATGAAAGTGATTCCTCCCAAGGAATGGAACATTCCCTACTTTTGAGGAATGAAATTACAATTCGTGGAATTTCTTTCTTACCAAGTACTCAAAATTAATTTCATTCTCATTCTTTAGTTGTAAAGTGTCTAAACAAGCACCCCTTACAACTATGACATTTTAACTCAAATTCAGAAGTACTAAACCCTCACTCAATTAAACTTTCAACTTCATTATTTTACTAGACAATTTTATTAGATTATGTGTCACTTTCTTGATTATTTTATAGTTGAGTCTGGTCCAACCAAGAGTACATGTTTAAAGTTTACAAAATCTATAACGTCCACTCCCTCTAGCTCCCTAAAATTTTAAAATATATAATATTAATAACATACTTAAATTCTAGTGATTATCCACCTCTATAACAAACGAAAAAAAAAACCCTAAATCAGTATCAGTATGTCTTAAAAAGAATCATATTAAATAGTTGGGAGCAATAGTACTACAATTATTACAAGAGGCCTAAAGTTTAGTATAATATTAGAGCTGTAAATGGTAGGGGGCAGTATGAATAGGGACAATGTTATCACACGCTTGACGTTCCATGCAGCAACCAATCCTAATGGACTTTTATTATATTAATAGTATATTATAAAATTATATTATTATTAAAACAAATTATAAAAGAATTATTTATGTTACATTGCATTGTCATTTGTTTAAAAGTTATCTTTATTAAATAATAAACTACAAGATTATTTGGAGTCAATTTTAGAGTTTTCTCAACTCAATATAAAATATCAACTTGCTAAAACATATAAAGGTGGAACAATAAATTATAATATTATATAAATTAAACCATATAATATTTTTATTTACACAAAATACATTATACTTTTACATCAAATTCATATAAAAAAATTCATATTATTTATTCTAATTCAATGCATATACCAAAATAAAATAAATAATTAAAAACTATATTTTTTCCATATAAAATATTGTAACATATTTTAAATATAACTTTTTATTTTAAAATATGCAACATTTGTGTAAAATTAAAGATCACAAAAAATTTATTAATTTGATATATCATACGTAAAAATGAATTTAAAATAAAAAAGTTACTTGTTTTTTTAAATTTTAGTAAAAGATAAAAATTAAATAAAAGGGAAAATTACAAATGTCAATAAATAATTGGGATGTGTCAAAAAAAATTATAAAATTATTACTGCAAATACATATGGTGGTGACACGTGGCAACAAAACTATCCTTTTATATATATAGAAGGATTTAATATCATGTGAGACAATAACTCACATATTAGATAACTAACTGATAAGAACATATATTTTCAATAAAAAGAAACATGTACTACACTTGATTTTAGTCAAAAGGTCAAGAAAGATATGCTTAGATCATTGTAGAACTTAGATTATATAGCATTTTACTGGATATGTAATTGAAATTATCCAATGAGGGATATAATAGATTTCACATTTATATTGTTTTTACATAATTTATCAACCTTTTATACATGAAAATTAGGCACATTTTTTTTTCCTTTTCAATTTCCATTCCCATAATTATATTGGGTGCATCAATATGAATTTTACAATTTGAAAGACAGACTATATATACAACATTTTAATTGAACAAGACACAGATAAGCTACTATAAACTTTAATAAAAGCTTCACGAAAAGTTCATTTCCATGTCTTGTCAAACCTCATTTATCCAAATATATAGGTTAAGGATATTTTCATCCTCAACTAAATCATAATTAGTATATCCTATAAAATTATTAGTAGACAATAGTTATATTTTCTTGCATAGTCAGATCAATGAATAAAAATCTACCAACATTTGTTTTACCAGCATCCCTCTTGCTCTCTTTAGTTTTCATCCCTCACAAAATCTGCTATCCATGTAGTCCAAAATTCCGACTCATTGTTATGATCATCTCCATTAGTTGTCTGTGATTAACACAATCTCAATAATTGATTGGCTGGAGGATAAACTAAGATACCTAAGATATTGATTAATCAATAATAAAAATTAAAGTACCTTCCCATCAGCGATGATATGACCATAGTCGAGATCTTGCAGACCAAAGTTGTTTGCAATTTGAACATCATAAGTGGTACGTAAGTTGAAGGTAATATCGAGTTTATGCATGTCTGATTCGTTAAAATTTCAAAAAAAAATTGATAATTGCTAACATAAAACTCCTAATTTCGTGTGCCTTGTCTAAAGACCGAACATATCAGTAATTTCTAGTGGAATATAATTGGACAAAATTAAAAATTATACGTAATTATCAAAAACTCATAAAATTATATTAACAAATAATTTAGATAAAAAATTATCTCGTATAAGAAATAATTTATTCAATAATGAAGTCTTCAAAATCTAGGTTATCGGATCATGAAGTTTATAGTCTATAGAGGGAGAAAATTATAATATCATAAGAACATGGAAAACATTCATGGGGCATTTGTTTGACAAAAAATTACATGTATATATACACTAATACACACCTCCCTCTGTTAAAAGAATTAAATTAAAAAAAATTAAAAATATATATTAGAAAATAAGATAAATGATGTAATACCCGTATTTGTTCATCTTTCTTGAAAATAAAGGTGTTGGAAATGAATGATTTTTAAAAATTATATTATTTGAAATTTCAACAAATTGAAATTAATACTAAAAAAAACGTGAATACATGGAAAGAAGAAAGTGAAAGGACTAATTGAAGACAAATATATAAGATTGCATTTGAATCGAAAGATTTCATATTAGATTTGAAGTTCATAATATCAAATTTATTGGTGGTAGTTTGGATTTATATAAATTAGAAATACACCACTTTCAATTTGAACTATTTTTGGATATATTTGGGTAAAATTAAAATTCCCTTATTCGTATAAACAAAATCTTTGAATCCAAATGCTGTTTAAGGGAAATATTGACTAGGAGATTTATTAAATATTAGGCTAAAATTTTCCATAAAAATGCTGAAAGAAAATTCATTATTTAGGACACAAATATTGTGCACATGGATTATTTTAATGCACATTGTGGAAGACTGATCTTAGTCAAAAGGCCAAAAAAAAAATTAACATGAGAGAATGAAGCCAAATTATTTCTCAACCCTCAATCTATAAAAATGAGTTCGGCTCAGTTTCTATTCTTTTCACATTTAGCCCATTTTAACTCTCTCTCACACAATTTGGCATACCATTAGTCAGTAATTCTTTCTTTTTTCTTACTTTTTATGAAACTGATGCTGAAGCCATTTAATGAGGTTTGTTGCCATTTGTCAGATGTGTCTATTATTATTGGAACGACAAATAAAAGTGTTAATAGTCTTAAACAATGCTTTTGGTGGTTTCTATCAAAATCTCATATGTAGAGGATTTTGCTTATGCATATAGTAGTACTTAATAAATTATGACTATACACTCTTCTTATGTATTTTTTTTAAATAATATTTAAATTAATAAAAAATAAAATAAACTGTGATTTTAATTGTCAAGATTTGTATAATTTTATCGATCTAATTTTCCTAATCATATTTTGGAAAAAATGAAAATTATATCTCAACCAAATTTGGTAATTAAATTAAAAAAAAATACTGATTGTGACTTTTACTGATCTATTAATATACAGTTATTATTATTTATTCACCAGTCGCATGTAATTGAAAGGGTTATGCCAATCAATGTAGGAAGTTGCATCTTACTCTTGAAAATCTATAAATATCAAAATTCAAACAATCAACCACATTAATTACTAATATGATTTGAGATCAAACTCAAGAGTTATTCAAGTTTAACTCAACTACATATTCAATTTCATTACTTTAATGGACAATTTTATTATCTTATTCGTCCCTTCTTGGATTATTTTATATTTGAGTTAAGGATAGCTTGAAGTGGATGCAAATGAACTATATGTGAGTCTTGCAACTCTCTAGTTCGAATCCTTTCTAACTTCATTATCTATGAATTTCAAAGTTGTTGGTTAAATCCTTTTGAAAATCAATGAACTACAAAATTCTTTCGGTTACCACATCAATTTCTTTTAGACAATCTCAACCATCAATTTATGTACAGTGTTATTCAATTTGAACTATCACTTTTTAACTCAAATTCAAAAGTAACTCAAGCCTGGCTCAATTAACATTTTGACTTCATCACTTTACTAGAGAATTTTATAAGATTATGTGTCACTTTCTTGATCATTTCATAGTTGAGTCGGGACCATCCAAAAGTGGATGTTTAAAGTTTACAAGGTCTATTGCCTCCACACACACTAGCTCTCTAAAATTTCAAAATATTTGTAAATATGTAAATTTGATAATTAAATATCAAAATTTTATTGATTATCCACCTCTAAAATCAAGTCCTAAATTAGTAAGCCTAAAAAAGAATTATATTAAATAGTTGGGAGCAATAGCGCTACAATTATTATGTAGAATCTAAAGCTTAACAAAATATTGGAGCTATAAATGGTAGGGGCCAGTATGAATAGGGATAATGTTGCGACGACGCTTTACAGTCCATGCAGCAAGCTACCCTAGTGAGTTTTTTCTCCTTCAAAAATAAATTTAATATCATGTGAGACAATAACTTACATATTAGATAACTTACTCATAAGAACATATACCTTCAATAAAAAAGAGCATATACTACATTTGATCTTAATCAAAAGGCCAAAAAAAAAAAAAAAATACTTAGATCATTGTAGGACTTTGATTATATAGTGTTTTACTTGACATGTCATTGAAATTCTCCAATGAGAGATATAATAGATGTCGCATTAATATTGTTTTTGCAATAATTTATCAACCTTATATTGACATGAAAATTAGATACACTTTTTTTGCTTTTCAATTTCCATTTCCAATAATTATATTGGTTGCATCAATATGAATTTTACAATTTGAAAAACAGTTTAGATACAATATTTTAATTGACCAACACATAAATAACCTACTATAAACTTTAATAAAATCTTAATGAAAAGTTCATTTCATTTCTTTTCAAACCCCATAAATCCAAATATATAGTTTAAGGATATTTCCATCCTCAACTAAATCATATCTAATAGATCCTATAAAATTAGTAAATGACACTTATATTTTCTTGCATAGGTCAGGTCAACGAATGAAAATTTGCCAAAAGTTGTTGTAACTTGGCATCTCTCTAGCGAGTCTTTAGTTTCCATCCCTCGCAAAATCTGCTATCCATGAAGTCCAAAATTCCGACTCCTTGTTATGATCATCTACATCACTTGTCTGTGATAGACACAATTTCAATAATTAATCAGCTGAAGAATAACATAAGTTACATAAGACATTGATTAATTAGTAATATAAATTAAAGTACCTTCCCGTCAGATATGATATGACCATAATCAAGGTCTTGCAGACCAAAGTTGTTTGCAAATTGAACATCATCACTGGTACAAAAGTCGAAGGTGGTATCAAGTTGATGGCCTCGATTTTGTGTTGCCATCGTCATATTTCCAACCAAATCTCCATGGGAAATTCCATTCATGTTGTTGTTTAAAACAATGTTAGCATTCAGTGTTCCTTGTCCTCCCATGTTGATGTTGCATATATTGTTAGAAGGTGTCCAAGTTTGGTTGTTGATGCTTGTTCGTGTAGGGCCATGTTCGTTGGGTTGGAAACCTTTGATCAAACGAGGGAACAATCCATAACATTTTGAATTTGAAGGATGTGAATCAGATTTTTTTGATGATTTTGAAGGTTTTAAGCGATGACCTTGCCTCTCTTCTTGAAGTTTCCAACCATAGCGCCATTTCTGTATCAAGAGTATTTATTTATGATTCCAAATACAAAATAAGAAGAAAAAAAAAGTAAAAGAATATCAAATTTTGGAATAGAAGATGGAATACAGAACATAACAGAAGGTCTTAATCCAATTTAATATGTAAATCTAACCTGAAGATGGCTGGCAACTTGCATTCTTGTTAGGCCGGGAACATTCATCAGCTCAAGTATGTCTTTGGGGAAACATCCTTAACAAAACAGATAATTCACACCATATCAAACATTATTAAAAAAAAACATACATAAAAAAGGTAATGTTTAGGAATGAATGAAAGCATACTTCCTTCACCAAGATGCCTAACAGCAGCCAAGAATTTTTCATGAAGTTTAGGTGTCCATTCAGTGCAAAACTTCGAACTCATGAAGGGATCGGAAAAACTATCTTCCGAGTTGATACATTTTAAATGCTCACTATTTCCTTTAAGGGATGGTTCATCCTTCTCTAATACACATTGATTCACAGTCACACCTTCAGAAAGCTTCGAGTTTTCTCTACTTTTTCTTGATTTTTCCCTTAAAACATGCTGCCATAAGTACTTCAGTTCATACACATTGTTTGGTTTTTCCATGAAAAGGAATGCTCCATCTTCAATTGCACACTTCGCTAGAGTTGTATTGGCATGAGTTGACATCACTTTATTTGGACATTCAAAGATAGAATTCATCAATTAAAAAAATTATTTAGAAGTAATTAAAAATTATTTGTGAAAGGAAATACTTACAAATTACTATTAGACCCATGTCAATAGCCTCATGCAGATGTTTGTACCCTTCTAAATTAGATGAGGTTATGTCAATCATCAGAAGATCGAAAGTCGTCTTGCCATTGGACATCATTGATGAAGCTGCAGCAATGTTATGAGAGGCTGTAACTGAAAGCAATTGAATTAGCCAAGTGAGAAGAAAATATTAATATAACAACAACAACAACAATAACAGCAATAATAATAATAATAATAATAATAATAATAATAATAAGTAGACAAGAATAATTTATTTACAAATTGAATTGTTAAAGTTCCTGAAAGATCAAAGTAATCTTCTGGTTTTATACTCTAGCTATGAATAAAGACAAATCTTGTCGCTTTATAAATAAATTTCTCAAATATATTAAACTATAAACGTAAATATTGTCGTTTTATAAATAAGTTTCTTGCAGATTTTCAGATATAAAAGTAACTCTTGTCGTTTTCTAAAAACTTGAAGACATTCGACCATAAAAGTAAATTTGTTATTTCGTAATTAAATTCTTCAAAGACTTTCAATAAATTTTTAATGTAAATTAGGCAATGTAAAAAGAACAGGAAAAAGAAAGATTTAATATAATTTATATAAGGATTAGTCGTAAAAAAGAAAGAAAAATAATTTAGGTAAAAATTATCTTCTATAAAATTACACATTATTCACGATAACAATAATACTGTGTTTGAAATCTTGGTTATCGAACATGAATTTTAACAAATATTTACAAATGTAATTCTATATGTAACATCCTATGTTAAAAGAATTATATTAAGAAAATAAAGAAAAGTACTGGAAAAGTAAGATAATGATGTAATAGTCCATCTTTCTTGAAAATAAATGTGTTGGAAATGAATGGTTTCTAAAAATTGAAATTATTACAAAACACTAAGGAAAATGTGAATTCGTGGAAGGAAGAAAATGGGAAAGACTGGATGAAGATTTCATATTAGATTTGAAGTACATAACATCAAATATTGGTAGTTGTTTCGATTTATATGAATTTGAAATATTTTTTGATAGATTTGGATGGATTTTAAATTGATTTTAATTTGAATAGTCCAAATTCGTATATACCAAATCTTTGAATCCAAATGTAATCTAAGAGAAATATTAACCAGGAGATTTATTAAATATTATGCTAAAATTTTCAACAAATTTTTTTTGAAAGGAAATTCATTATTTAGAACATAAATATTATATAGACCAGTTATTTCAATGCACATTTTGGAAAACTAATTTTTTTTAAATAATATAAATAAATAAATAAAATTCATGATGATGCAGGTATCGAAATTATATAATTACAACTTCCATCTTAATTTGAATAGAATGGAAAATATTAAAATATAATCAGTATAAAATTTATTATTAAATCTTATAAACATAAATAGATCTGTTCAGATCTTAATTGTAGAATCTCATGAAATAATATTGTAAATTGAGATTTCAATCTCAAACCACTCAAAAAAAAAATCATATTTTTATAAAAGTAAAAATTTTATTATGACATGTACATAAATTTTATTATGACATGTACATACATTGGTTAAAACCGTTATCATACAACGAAAACAACTACCTGTTTAATCTAATTAAAACTAAACAATTTCCAGATATTCGTGCAGATGGTGGTTAAGATTTGATACCTTTATATAAACTGAGCTCCAGCAATCTATAAGTTTCATGAAGTCTATTCACGTCATTGTCGACCAACAGGACACGCACTTCAACCTTCATTGGATCGTAGAAAGCCATTGCAGCAACAACCTTAAATTTCTCCTTCCCTCTGATGTAATGAACTTAATTAAACTGAGAGAATGAAGCCAAATTATTTCTCACGCCTCAATATAAAGAAGTCTGGACTAGTATCTGGTCTTTTCACATTAACCCCATGTTAACTCTCTCTCTTTCTCTCACACACACTCACATACACAATTAGTTATACAATTAGTCAGTAATTCTTTCTTTTCTCTTACTTTTATGAAAATTTATCCGATAGAATTTGAAACTGATGCTGAAGCCATTTAATGAGGTTTGTTGCCATTTGTCAGATGTGTCTATTATTATTGGAACCACAAATAAAAGTGTTAATAGTCTTATACAATGCTTTTGGTGGTTTCTATCAAAATCTCATATGTAGAGGATTTTGCTTATACTCATTGTAGTACTTAATAAATTATGCCTATACGAACTTCTTGTGTATTTTTTTCTTTTTTTTTTCAACATTATGTAAATTAATAAAAAAATTAATATGAACAATGATTTTAATTGTCAAGAGTTGATTTGTAAATTTTGATCAACTTGTATGTGTGTCTGTCTGTTTGTGTTACATAATAATAATCTGCCAATCAAATTTGGTAATTTATGATTGTGATTTTCACTAATCTACGAAAATCAAATTTTGGTAGTTTTTATCAAAAGCTCATATAAGTATATATGAATATCAACTAATATAAGCAATTTTTCTTCCCTTTTTCTTTATTAAAGATTTAGAATTAACGTCTAAGTACATTTTGCAACACTCATATCTCAATATGGCCTTTCTAAATGTGTTATTTATGAAGTTCAAAATATGGGGTTCAAAATTCAAACGATTAACGACATTAATTTTTTTTTAAACAATCTCTATTTCATCCTCTAGAAATAAAATATTAGAATGTTATGTAGAATATTAATTAGTAAAATGGTTCTCAACTACACATTCAACTTCATTATTTTTATAGACAATTTTATTATCTTATTTATCCCTTCTTGAATCATTTTATACTTGAGTAAGGGACAATGAGAAGCGGATGCTAGTGGACTATAGCATTCATTCCCACTTAATGGTTTTAAATATTCAAAATTGATTATTTGTATTATTAAAATTTTATTAATTATCCTCTTTTATAAGAAAATTTACTTTTTAGCTCTCAATCAATAAGTCTAAAAGGAGAATTCTAAAAAGTAATTCTAATCAATAGTGTTATAATTATTACAAGGCTAAAATTTAGTATGAATACTTGAACTATAATTGGTGGGATGCGCCAAATGCATATTGTAATGCAATGCAGGAACGACTTTAAAAGGCTAGAGCCACTTGAAAACACTTGTAGGCCATGGTCACTAGAAGGCCGACGTAGAAACTATCATAGTTGGTCTTTCTCCTTAAAATAATAATTTAATATCATGTGAGCCAACTCAAAAGTTCAACTGATAAAAACATATACCACACTTGATCTTCGTTAACGTTTATGTCATAAGAGTCTCTGGTTTCAATCCCTTGCAAAATCTTCTATCAATAAGTCCAAAATTTTGACTTTTTTGTGACGATCATCTCCATTAGATAAGATATTATCATAATCAAGATCATGCAAATTAAAGTTCACTGGAGGTTGCCACCATAGCAACAGCTCAGAGCTGAAGATGGCTCGGAACTTGCATTCGCGCCATGCCAGGAACATTCATCAGCTCAAGTATCTCTTTGGTAATTAATACAATACCATATCAAATTTTGATTTGAGAATTTAGTTTACATGATTTTTGCTAATCGTACATTTTAAAAGTATCATTTTGCCAAATCTGGTGATTTAGACAACTAATATGTAAATCCCACTTTTAAGAACTATGTTATTCTTCGAATTCGAAGATTTACATAAAAAAAGCAATTGTAATTTTTTTCTAATATATTAAAATAAATGAGCATAAAATTCAAATTCTCTTTAGGGTTAATTGCGCGCGCGCACACACAAAAGGCAATGGTTAGATAGTTTTGGATTTTAGCCTACGCTTTTAAATTGTTGCAAAATAGAATCTTTATCGTTTAATTATTATTGCAAATTAAAGAACGAGTGAACTATCCTGCAACTTGTGTTGTGGCGTCCATTCAATTAGTTACCAAAAGTTATTAAATTTCCCATCCAAAATGGCACATATGATAGTGTGGAACATTGTGTTCACTTACAAATACGATGTACCTTATTAATCTAAAAGAAACATCGAATTCCTCCTTTGTGTATCAAACTTATTATGAACTCAATCCCACCAAAATAAGACCAATAAAAGTTATGAATAAACTAGCAGTGGATCTCATATTTTATAACACTATCGTAGTAGTCATTCCAAATGTTTGTGATGTGGATATACTTCATGAATTTTAAAAAATGAGATTATTTTTTTGTCAGTCTTGATCAGGGTCTCATATATATGAATATTAACCTATGTAATCAATTATTTTTTATTCCCATTTCCTTTATTAAGACTAATATCTTTGTATGTCTTTTAACTCTCTTGTTCAACCCCTTTCTAATTTTGTTATTTGTATCCTATTGAAAATTGATGCATGGATTTTGGTGAGCTAATGAAATTGAATGTTCATACGCAATATTTTATTTCTTTAAGAAAAACTATCCCCATCGAGCATGGTGTCATTCACTAAGCTTTACTACAATATTTTCACTCTAAGGAATTAGAACGGAGCACTACAAGGATATAATGCTCATGCAAAAAATTTATGATGTGTCATGTTGAGCTTGAGGTGAAATTTTCATGGCGTGAAATATTCAAAAAAAAAAAAAAAAAGTCAACTCTTCTGTAGTAATAATAAATAAATTTTGACTTTATGTTGTAGATTTGGTGAGCTTTAACAAACTTCTTATGCATTTTTTCTTCTTTTTTATAAAATTTAAATTAATTAAAAAAATAGAATCAATATCATCAATCATAGTCATAAAAAATTATAAAAAATTATTTTTATTTTAAATTTGACAATATAAATAATAACACACAATTGTGATTTTCGTTAATCAATTAAATTCAAATTAGCTTAAAATACAATTAATCTTTAAAATATCATGCATATTTACATTTAGTATACTTACCTAGCATCACATGAGTGGAACAACCGTATGACAAGTAAAAGTTATTAATATAGTAGGTATGAATCCCGCATTTTATAACTCTTTGCTCTAATAGCGTTTTCAAATATCGCATTTTATAACTCTTTGCTCTAATAGCATTTTCAAATATTGACAATGTGGGATAGACTTAACAAATTTCCACATGCACAATGTTTTTGCTATTTTTTGTAAAAAGCTCACATATATGAACATAAGCCAATGCAAACAAATTTTCTTCCATTTTCCTTTATTAAATGCTTAAACATAATGTGTTGTGTATATCTTGCAACTCCGTGTTATGAATCTCTTCTAAACTTTATTATCTAAAAATTCAAAATCGTTCGTACAAATTCTTCTAAAAATCAATGAGCTACAAAATTCTTTCGATTACCACAACAATTTTCTTTTAGATAATATCAACAATCGACTTTAGAAATAAAGCAATGAATAATTTATGGTACAGTGTTATTTAAATAAAATAATTTACCAAAAAAAAAGTAAATGATCGGTACTTTTTTTTAAACAATTTAAAAGTTAGGGTTAATGCAAAACTAATAAAACTTGGTTTTTTTTTAAAGTATTATTATTGTTATAAAAATTCTTATATGATCATAAGGGTTGAACCAATGTCAATGCTAGGAAGCTACTCAAAACCATGCATATTAACATATGGTGTAGACTTCTAGCATAACATCATTGAAATCAAGGTATGACCTAGACATGGGCTCGGAACCGGAACCGCCGTTGAACAGTTCGGTTCAACCGTTGACCCGGTTCCAGTTCCAAATCGGAACCAAAATCGTCGGAATAACGGTTCGGTTCCGGTTCTCAGTTTTTTGGAATCGGAACCGCCGGTTCCGATTTTGGTTCCAAATTGAATTTGAAAATTATAGCCGTTGGAGATCAACGGCTGAGATTAAATAGCCGTTGATCTTCAACAGGCCGAGATGGAATAACCATTGGGAACCACCAGTTCCGAACTGGAACCGAAAACCGGCGGTTCCCAACGACTCTTTTGATTATTATTTTTTTCCTATAAATACCTCTTCCTACTCATTGTATTTAACAATATCTAATCTTTCTCAATCTCTCTCAATTATCTTGTGATCTCTCTCAATCTCTGTAAATCTCTCCCGACATCTTTCTCAATCTGTCTCAATTATCTTGTGATCTCCCTCAATCTCTCCTGATTATCTTGTTTTCTTTCTCAATCTCCCTCAACCTCTCCCGATTATCTAGTCATTTTTCTCAATCTCCCTCAATCTCTCTCAAAATGTCGAGCTCAAGCCAAAGAGGATGTGGAGGTAGTGGATCATCTTCTTTATCTCGACAAGCAAAAGGAAAATCACTTATGCCGACGAGTACAAGTGCCGGAACCGGATTACCACCACCATCCCTTTGGTTCCAAGGTATTTCAATCTTGATGGTGAAGATATTGAAATTCCGATCAAGTGGCAAGAAGATTTTGAAGCTCAATTAGGTTTGTGTTTATTTTATAAAATATCTCTCTTAAATATTATTTTATACTTTTTTTTTAAATATCTCTCTCAACTATATATTGTTAATAATTTATTATGATTATCAATTTAAGTGCACAAAATGAATCTACCGTAGAAGAACGTCTTCCAACTCAAGAGAGTCAAAGTCAAAGTACGCGACAAACTCAAAGTGGACGAGATGAGGCACTAAGATCGGATATCTTTGCCGTTCACTTCAAAAGAGATATGCAAAATAATAAAGCAATTTGAACTATTGCGGGGTGGAATATGTTTTTCAAAAAGGAGGAGGTTATGGCACGCTCAAAAAATATTTGAAACGATCGGCGTCAAACACAAATACCTCGTGGAGGATTCTCTGGATTCACCGATGAATCACAAGGTACGACTTCTTTATTTAAATATTCCGAACCAACAATGAGAAAATATTTATCAAAAATGGTTTGTGGCATGTCTTTACCTTTTAATTTTGCTAAAAATGATTTGTATAAAAACCTTGTGTCACTATCAATGAACCCTCAAGTGTCTGGTGTTTCACGTAAAACATTAGTTCGTGATATTGAAAAAATTTTAGGTGAATGTTAGTTGTCTTTAATTGATATGTTTAATTCTTTACAACATAAAATTTCAATTTGTACGGATATATGGGCGGATCATTGGGGAGAACATAGTTTTTTAGGACTTACTTGTCATTGGATAGATAATTCATGGACAATGCAAAAAAGATTACTTGCATATAGAGAATTTGATCAAACACACACGGCCGCAAATATTTCTCATAAAATTCACACTATTTTGCAAGAATATAATTTAGTTACAAAAAAAATTTCAATTTCATTTGACAATGCTAGTGCTAATACTGCTAGTTTGCCATTATTAATTCAAATTTATCAACCATTATTTAAGGGTAGATTTTTTCATATTAGATACATGTGTCATGTTTTAAATTTGTGTGTACAAGATGGCATGGAACATTTTAAAGCACATATAAGTTCTATTAGATTAGCAATTGGACATTTAGCTAGACATGCAACTTTATGCAAAAAAAATGGAAAAGATTTTGCAAAGCATTTGGTATGACTGCACCAAAAAAAATCACTAAAGATGTGCCTAATCGTTGGAATTCAACATATAAAATGTTGAATTCTTCTTATGAGGTTATAAATGAATTATGTACATTTTTTTCACAAGAACAATTAGACATTCCTTTATTTCCAAGTTCATGGGATACATGTATTGAATTAATGTCTCTTTTGAAAGTTTTTAAAGATGTAACGGAAGAATTATCCGGATGTTACTATCCCACTTCTCCTTTAATTATAGATCATTGTGTTAAAATTGCACTTATTTTACAATCATATTATTCGTATGACACTTTACAAAATTGCATTGCAAGCATGAGAAATAAATGGTTAAAATATTATCAAGAAATTTCCGATTGATTTTTAGTTGCAAAACTTTTAGATCCTAAAATTAGAGAAGATGGTTTAGAAGAATAACTAAGAATGTATTATGATGCATTATTTCCGGTTAAAGATGATGACACTTCCAATCCGCATATAATTGTAGGTAACACAAAACAATTACTTTATGATTGTTTTAAAGAATATAAAATTCATTATGGTGATAATTTAAATAGTTAAAGAGGTCACGGAAATTAAGATATTGGTGGAGGTAGTTCGGTTTCGGATCAACCCGAACATCATTAAGATCCGAACTTTGAACAACTTAATCAATATTATAGGTTTTATATTAGAAAATTAAAAAAAAACCTAGGAGTAAGTCTTTATCAAGAATTAGATAATTATCTATCTACTACTTTTCAAGAACTTGGATTTGATACACCTAACGAGCTTTTGAGATGGTGGTCTCAAAGAGCAAAACACTTTCCTATTTTATCACTAATGGCAAAGGAAATATTTGTGTGCCCGGCATCCGCCGTCACGGTTGAACAAGCATTTAGCACCGGCGGTTACATTTTGGATTTTCGAAGATCCAATTTAAAGGTGAAAAATCTAGAAAATCAAGCTTTACTTTATTAATGGTCGAATGCCAAGGTAAGAAAACAAGAAATAAATTTTGATGAAGAGGATGAGAATGAAGATGGAAATGAGTATTCGACCACATCCGGGAGTGATTGAGTCACGTCACTTCTCAAGCATCAAAGTACTAATATTACAAGAAGGTAAGAGAACTACGTCGACTTTAATTCATCAACTATGAGGATATGTAGGCAACTTAGTTTCTAATTTATAGTTAAGCTCAAGTCCTTTTTTTTTCCTCTCTTCTATTTTTTTTTTTTTAATATGTTGTAATTGAAAACTTGTAAAGTTGTAATCTCTTGTTAAAAGAAGTAAATGTTTTTAGGTAAGTTAACTTTTTGTTGTAACTTTTCTATTTTTTTTTTTATAATTTTATTATAATTTGTAAAGTTAAGTTTTGATTGTTGTAATTTTTTTTTTTTTTTTTGTAAAATGTAATTGTTTTAGTTAAGTTAACTATATATTCAATTCAATCTCTTGTGATAATCAAATTCAAAAGACCAAAATTATTTTTGAAAGTTGTTAATTAAAAAAAAAAAAGAACCGTGAAACCGGAACTGAAACCGGGGAAACCGCCGGTTCCAGAACCGAAACCAGAACCGTGGAACTGTGCCATGTCTAGGTATGACCAATACAAATTATGAATAAACAAGCAATGAGCCTTAAATTTTGTAACTCTTTGTGGTAGTACTCATCCATATGGAATATACTAAATAAATTTTCATATATACAATCAATGTTTTTTTAACAGTTCTAATCAGAATCTCATATATATGAATATCAACCCATGCAAATAATTCTTTTTATTTTCCATTTCCTTTAATAAAGATTAAAACTTAATGTCTCTATAAGTCTTGCAACTCTCTAGTTGAACCCCTTTCAAAATTTGTTATTTATGTTCTCTTAAAAATCTATGTGGTGGATTTTGGTGAACCATAGAATTAAATGTTGATATGCAATATTCTATTTTTTTTGGACAAACTGCCCCCATTGAGCACGGTGTCTCACTTACTATTACCACAATATTTTCGAGTTTAAGAATTACAATGCGGCACGGAAACATATAAAAAAAACTTAACTTCAATTTTATTGTTTGACAAGTTGGGTTTCATTTTGAATTTTCATGGCATGAAATATCTAAGATTTTTTAGAAATCTTCTGCAATAATAATAAATAAATACGACTTTATGTTGCAGATTTGGTGAACTTGATTGCTGTCCAAACTTCTTATGTATTTTTTCTTTTTTTCAATAATGATTATTAATTTTAAAAATGTAATCAATTTAACGTACTTTTTAAAACTATTTTAATTTTCAAATTTGGCAATTTAAATAACAAATAATTGTGATTTTTGTTAGTCTATTAAATTTAAATTGGCATAAAAATATCTGAAATATGTTTTTTTAACGTTGTTTATTAAAAAACAAAATTAAAAATTGATGTGGTGTTAAGGGTTATACCAATGTCAAAGGTAGAGAACTACACCAAATGCATATTAACATTTCATATATTTGTCTTGCATCACATCTATGGAACGAACATATGACCAATAAAAGTTGCAAATACTGAACATATAAATCTAATATTTTATTACTCTTTGCGCTAAGAGCCTTACCAAAGGTTAGCGATGTGGGATAGAATTAACTAATTTTATGTATATAATGCTTGCTAGTTTTTTATAAAAACCTCACATATATGAATATCAGCCAAGCAGACAGTTCTTCCTTCTTTTTTTATTACACATTCAAACTTAATGTTCTCGTACATCTTCCCACTGTCTTGTTTGAATCCCTTCTAACTTTATTATCTATGAATTTTCAATGTTCTTGGTTTAAATCCTTTTGAAAATTAATTAACTACAAAAAAATTTCGGTTACCACATCAATTTTTTTAAAACAATCTCAACAATCAACGGTAGAAATAAAGTAATGCATATTTTTTTGTACAATATAAGTTAATTAGAACTATGACTTTGTAACTCAATTTCAAAAGTAACTCAAGCCCGAAACAATTAACCTTCAAACTTCATTACATTACTAGACAATTTTATTAGATTATGAGGCACTTTCTTGATCATTTTATAGTTGAGTCAAGTCCAACCAACAGTAGATGTTTAAAATTTATAGCCTCCACTTCCACTGGCTCCCTAAAAGTTCAAAATATTTTTAAATATTAAAATTTATTAATTATATATTAAAATTTTATTGATTATCTACCTCTATTAAAAAATAGCCCTAAATCAGCAAGTCCAAAAAAAATTATATTAAATAGTTGGGAGCAATAGAGCTACAATTATTACGTGGGGCCAAAAGCTTATCATAATATTAGAGCTATAAATGGTAGAGGGCCCTAGTATGAATAGGATTGACATTGTGACGACGCACGCTTGACAACCATATATACATGAAAATTAGACATATTTTTTTTTTCCTTTTCAATTTCCATTTCCATTTCCCATAATTATTTTGGGAGCACTAATATGAATTTTAAAATTTGAAAGACAGTCTATATATGCAATATTTTAATTGATCAAGACATAAATAAACTACTTTAAGCTTTAATAAAATCTTCACCAAAAATTCATTTTCATGTCTTATCAAACCACATTTATCCAAATATATATTTTAAGGATATTTTCATCCACAACTAAATCATATCTAGTATATCTTATAAATTTAGTAAGAACCAATTATATTTTCTTGCACATAGGTCAGATCAACGAATAAAAATCTGCCATTAGTTGTTGTAACTCGGTTGCAAGTCTTTAGTTTCCATCCCTTGCAAATCTGCTATCCATGAAGTCCAAAATTCTGACTCCTTGTTGTGATCATCTCCATTAGTTGTCTGTGATGAACACAATTTCAATAATTGATTAGTTGAAGAATAAACTAAGTTACATAACACATTGATTAATTAGAAATATAAATTAAAGTACCTTTCCATCAGAGACAATATGACCATAGTCAATATCTTTCAAACCAAAATTGTTTGCAATTTGAACATCATCACTGGTACGAAAGTCAAAGGTGGTATCGAGTTGATGACCTTGAGTTGGTGCTGCCATCGTCATACTTCCAAGCAAATATTCATTGGAAATTTCATTCATGTTATTGTTGTTTAAAACAATGTTAGCATTCATTGTTCCTTGTTCTCCCATATTTATGTTGCATATATTGTCGGAAGGTGTCCAACTTTGGTTGTTAATGCTTGTTCGTGTGGGCCTTCATCATCGGGTTGGAAACCTTTGATCAAACGAGGAAACAATCCATACCTTTTTGTATTTGAACGATGTGAATCAGATTTTTTTGATGATTTTGGAGCTTTTAAGCGATGACCTAACCTCTCCTCGGGATGTTGCCATCCATAGCGGCATTTCTGTAACAAGTGTATTTATGTTTCCAAATACAAAATAAGAAGAAAAAAAAAAAGTAAAAGAACATCAAATTTTGGGATATAAGATGGAATACATAATAGAATGGAATATTCTAATCCAATTTTATACGTAAATCTAACCTGAAGATGGCTCGCAACTTGCATCCATGTGAGGCCAGGAACATTCATCAGCTCAAGTATGCCGCTGGGGAAACATCCTTAACAAAACAGATAATTCAACACCATATCAAACATTTTTAGAGAAAAAAAAACAAAGAAAAGAACTACCTAAAAAAGGTATGTTTAGGAATGAATGGAAGCATACTTCCTTCACCAAGATGCCTAACAGCAGCCATGAATTATTCATTAAGTTCGGGTGTCCATTCAGTGCAAAACTTGGATCTCGTGAAGGGATCGGAAAAACTATCTTCCAAGTTGATATAGTTTACATACTCGCAATTTCCTTTAAGGGATGTTTCATCATTCTCTAATATACGTTGATTCATAGTTGCGCCTTTAGAAAACTTCGAGTTTTCTCTACTTTTTCTTGATTTTTCCCTCAAAACATGTTGCCATAAGTACTTCAGTTCATACACATTGTTTGGTTTTTCCATGAAAAGGAATGCTCCATCTTCAATTCCACACTTTGCTAGAGTTGCATTGTCATCCATTGACATCACTTTATTTGGACATTCAAAGATACAAGTGATCAATTAATATAATGATAAAAGGAATATAATTATATAGTGAATTTTATTTTATTTTGAGTATTACAATAATAAATTTTATTAATGTAAGGATGCACATAATATAATATATTATATATATATATATATATATATATATATATATATATATATATATTCTGAATCTATCTCAATATTGCAGGCATCATCATAATGGAAGATGGGAAGCTCGAATTGGACGAGTTTTTGGAAACAAATATCTCTATCTTGGAACTTATGGTAACTATCATTACAAATTCAAATTTCCACACACACACACACACACACACACACATATATATATATATATATATATATATTTGCTCCAAAATGCAGTCTAAAATTTCTTAGTTATTTTGAATATTTTGAAAGGTCTTCCGGTTACGAAAATATTAACGAATTTTGTTTTTACTTAACAAAAGTTAACACATCCTCCAATCCATTTTCTCATTTTGAAACTTTTATATGTTAACATTTTTTCTTATAAAAGATTCTATCAAATATTCCACAATATCTATAAGTTTTTCATTTTTCATTTTTGTTCAATGAAAAGTCTGGGAATTATCTCATTTCTTTCATTGTCCAATAAAAGTCGTACATCAAAATCAAATTTAAATAAATAAAATAAATTTATCATTTTCTGGAGGACTCATAAAAATATTTTTAATAATAGAGGGCCCTATGCAAATATCATATTAACCGAAAAATCTTTCAAGATATACACAAATAATTGATTGAACTATACATATAGAATATGTATATATGTGTTACATTTATAATGATTTTTTATCGTCGTGTAGTTTCTATCTTATTCACGATTTTTATGAATATAATAGTGTAAAATCATTGTAGCGTAAACCCCATTTGGCAAACGTGATCCCAAACAACCCCATTTGACATTAGCCTCAAATTAGTTAACCAAATTCACCAACCTAAACCTTCCACAATCAATATCACATTTCTCCATTAATTCGTTCTTATAATAATATTAACAAACACAATCAAATCAAATGTTGCAGCTACCCAAGAAGAGGCAGCCATTGCATACGATATGGCAGCCATTGAATACCGTGGACTAAACGCCGTCACTAACTTCGATCTCAGCCGTTACATAAAATGGCTAAGACCTAACAACAGCCACCCCAACAAGACTAACGACGTCGACCCAAACCCTAACCCCGACTCAGCCTCCCCCCAGCCGCCTTCGGATGAGGCCGCCTTATCTCAGCCACGTCAGCCCACCACAGCCACGTCAGCCCTCTGCCTCCTGCTACACTCATCCAAGTTTAAGGAAATGATGGAAATGACATTGGCTGCGGAGTGCCCGTCCACACCAGTTGAGTGTAGTCCACCGCAGAGCAGCATACCTGAGGATATAAAAACGTGTTTCGGATCTAACGACTTCTGTGCGTACAGCGAGCAAGGGGATGATATATTTGGGGAGCTGTTGAAGCAGCCGATGATTCAGTTTGAGTCGATGCTTAATGGGAAGATTTGGTGCTGTGATTTCTTTATAGCTACGTATTATTAATTCTTTCAATATTCCTAGTATTATTTTTTGTAGATACGAAATGTAATAAAATTAATTAAATCTGAGAATTGAATATGACAAATGTTGATTGATTAGTCTCAGTTTTATTTATTAATGAAATTGGATTTTGAAATACTCCTTTATAATTTTTTTTTTGTTTTCGAAACACTGCATTAATTCAAAAAAAAAAAAAAGAATAATGTTTGAGTAACGTACAACTTTATATTTTTAATCAATCAATTGAAAGTATAACTTGTTATAAACTATTATTTTTCAATTATGACCTTCATATATTTATTAGTTTTTTTATTGTTTTTGCTATATTTGACATCAGAAAATTATTATTATAATCATATTATTGAAACGACATATAATAGGTAACTTTGATTTTTCAAATATGATTTTTTTTTTTTTGTGATAAAATATTTTTGAAATACAACTCTTTTTACAAACCAGTGCTATTTTTGTCCAATATATTGAGGGTGGATGAAAAATATATCTTGGATGTTTCTGTGTTCCATGATTTTTCCCTTTTCTAATATGCGTCTAAGTGTCAATTATTGTATGTGATTTATGTAATATAAATAAAAGAAAAATGTAATTATTAAAAGAGAACAGTTAATGATCAAAATTTGATTTGCAGAATTTGATTCACATTAAAAATTAATATTTACAAAATTTGGCAATTTAGATTTAAAAACAGTTGTGATTGTAGCTGATCTATTGAAATTAATTTAGTACAAAAATCAAAATTATTTTTATTATCATTAATTATATTTTTGTATAACTATTACTTTCCATTTACATTTTTGTATAATAATTGTTATTATTATTATTATTAATTGTTATTATTATCGTTATGATAAACTGTGTGGCGGTAAATGTTTCACTAATGCCAAGGCTAGAAAACTCCACCAAACTCACATTACCACTTGGTGTAGTTTCCTAGCATCACATAGTTGAAGCACCATATGGCCAAAACCTATTATGAATAAACAAGATATGAAGCTCAGTTTTTATAACTCTTTGCCTTAGAAATCTTTCAAAAGTTAGTGATGTGGGATACACTAAATAAATTTTCATTGTGTATCAACCAATGCAAGCAATCAGTTTACTTCTTTTTTTTTTTTTTTTTTTCATAAAGATTTATTCTTAACGTCTCTATACAACTTGCAACTATCTTATTTTAATTTCTTTCTAATTTTATTATTTATGAATTTTAAAGTCTTCGGTTTAAGTTCTTCTGAAAATCGACGTGGTAGAATTTTTTGAACAAAAATATAATGTGTTTAGTTATGATGATAGATAATAATTCAAAGCAAGGTCAATATAACAACACATCTTCTCCCTTATTTTTAATAAAATGAAAATTAATAAAAGTTTATATTTTAATTAAAATAATGCCCATTACGGAAATGTGGTATATTTTGGTGAACTTGATTCTTGACCAAATTTCTCAGGTCTCTTTTCTAATTTCAATAAAATGTAAATTGTTAAAAGAAAAAAGTTCAATGATCAAAATTTGATTTGCAGAATTTGATTTACTTGAAAAAAGTTAATAGTTTCCAAATTTGGTAATTTAGAATATGAAAAAATAAGTGATTTTGGCAAATCTATTAAAAGTAAATTAGTATAAAATAAAAATAATGTTTATTATTATTATTATTTGTTTTATTTATTTTTTTTATAATATTTTTTGAATATTTGAAATTCTTTTATTGTCACTTAGTTTATTTATATTTTGTATTATTATTATTATTATTATTATTGTTATTATTATTATTATATATGTATATATATATATATATATTTTTAAATTCCTTGTGGTCGTAAATGTTTCACCAATGCCAAGGCTAGGAAACTATTCCAAAATCCAGAAATTACCATTTGGTGTAGTTTCCTAGCATCACATCGGTGGAACCTCCATATGACCAAACAATATTATGAATAAGCAAACTATGAAACTCAAATTTTATAACTCTTTGTCCTAAATATTTTTCAGAAGTTAATGATGTGGGATATACCTTGTATATTTTCATGTAAATGATATTTTTACTATTTTTCTCAAAGCTCATATGTGTGTGTATATATATATATATATATATATTAAAATAAGATAAGATTTACTTTTTTGCAACTCTCTAATTCCTATCACCTTCTAAATTTGTTATCTATGAAGTTCAAAGTTATCGATTTGAATTCTGTAGAAATTTTATGTGATATATTTTGATGAACCAGTGAAATTGAACATTGATATGAAATGTTGTATTCATTTTAAACAAATTGCCTCAATGAGCATGTTGTCGTTAACCTTGTGTTAGTACAATGTCTTTCGATTAGGGATTTGGAGCAGGGTACTTGAAATCAAACTTTGCTTAAATATAATTGTGGGTCGAGTTGAGTATATAAATAATTTTCTTATAACACTTATGCAGTACTAAAAAAAAATCAACAATGATTTCAATTATCAAAATTTAATTTTCCAAATTTGATTTACATAATTTTGTGCTTCGAAAAAATTCTGCTTTTTCAGTTTTGGTGATATAGATAACAAATAGTCCGCTAATTATACTTTCAAAATCTTTTTAAATAATGTCGATTTAGATAACAAACAATTGTGAGTTATGCTAATCTATTAAGAAACAAAATTAGCATAAAATTAAATCTATTTATATTAACTTTCTTTATAATTATAATTATTTATTAACGAGTTCCACGTGGGAGTAAGGATTGAATAAATGTCAATGCTAGGAAGGTACAATAAATAAGGATTGCATAAATGTCAATGCTAGGAAGGTACAATAAATAATACTTACTACCATTGGAAGTAGTTTACAAGCATCACATATAAGGAACCACCGTCTGTAAAGCTGTGACTCTTGGATTCTAATATTAGGCCGAGCAGTCTTCCCTAATATTAGTGATATGGGATACATTAAATAAATTTTCATGTATACAATTGGTTTTGCTAGTTAGTGTTAATAAGCTCACACATATATAAATATTAATCAATGCAAGCAATTATGTTACATTCTTTTTTTCTTAAATAAATATTTAGTCTTAGAGTCTCTGTATGTCTTATTACTATCTTGTTTCAATTTTATATTTTATTTAAGTTCTCTTGAGATCTACACGGTAGATTTGTTTGAATGAATAAAATTGAGCCTTGATATGCAATGTTGAATTTATATTAGACTAAATGACCCCTCTGAACATGTTTTCATTTACCTGATATCGCTCAAATATTTTCAAGGTGAGGAGCAAGAACTTGTCGCTTGGTGGATTATATCTTCAAGTGTCAAAAATTTAAATTAAATTTAATTGTGAGTCGAGTTAAGTTATATGTGAATTTTTCTAGGAGTGTATTATATAAATTTGTTTTTTATGCTTCTGCAATATTAACAAATATAATTTTGACTTTATGCTGTAGATTTGGTTAATTTTCATTTTTGCCTATTCCACCTATTTTTTATATATTAAATTGATTACAATGCTAATTTTACTTTTAAACCTTGTTTTCTTCATGACCCTTTAAATAACAAACAACTATTCTATTATTATTATTATTATTATTATTATTATTATTATTATTATTATTTTGAAAAAAATTATATGATCATAAGGGTTGTATCAATGCAAAGCTATGAAACTACTCCAAAACATGCATATCAACATATAGTGTCGTTTCCTAGCACAACATCAATAGAACCTCCATATAACCAATAAAAGTTATGAATAAACATGTTATGAGTCTCGGATTTTGCACCTTTTTGTTGTAGTAGCCCCTCAAATGTTAATGATGTGGGATATACTTAATAATGTTTCATGCATACAATTAATGTATTTTTCAGTTTAATCAAAATCTATGAGGTTGATTTTGGTGAAACAGTATAAAGGAATGTTGATATGTAATTTTGTATTTATTTTATATAAATTATCCTCATTGAGCATGGTGTTGTTCACTCAGTATTACTACAACATTTTGATGTTAAGAAATAAGAATGGGGCACTAGATGGAATAAATGTTTATATGTAAAAAAAATAACTTAAATTTAACTGTCTATCCTATTGAGTTTTATGTCGAATTTTCATACTGTGAACTACACCAAGCTTTTTGATACGTGTACAATAATAATAAACAAATTAGAATTTATATTGTAGATTTGGTGAACTTTGATTGTTAACTAAACTTCTTATATAATGGTTCTTATTTAAATAATATTTAAATTAATTAAAAAAATGTAATTGACAAAAGTTGATTTACAAAATTTAATCTACGTGGTTTCTATTAATCATATATACTTATAAAAATTAATTTTTTCTAAATTCAGTTATTTTTATAAGAATTGTTAATCTTACTTTAAAAAACTAGTAACAACTTAAATAATTAAAATATTATTTTTTATTGATATATGAAATTCAAATTAGCATAAAATAGAAATACCTTTATATATATTTTAAAAGTATTTCTTTATAAATATTTTTAAATATCTTGTCGCTGTAAGGTTTGTACCAATCTCAACGCTACAGAACTATACCAAACCATGCATATACATTTGGCATCACTTGAACCACTATATGACCAATAAAAGTTGTGAATAAAGAAGGTATGAATCTTGTATTTTGTAACTCATTGTTATAACAGGCTTCTCAAACATTCGCGATGTGGGATTGACTTATCAAATTTTATAACTCGTTTGTTTAAATCCTTTTGAATATTAATGAACTAAGAAATTTCTGTTACAACATCAATTTTCTTCATACAATCTCAACCATTACATATGGAAATAAAATACTTCATAATTTTATACGATCGTAAATTAGTACTATGATTCTGAACTCAAATTTAAAAGTAATTCAAGTCCGAGTTAAGTAAATTTTCAACTTCATTTCTTTAAAGTTCAATTTTATTAATCTTTTTGTTCTATTTTTCATTTGAGTCGGACCAACCAAGTAGATGCTAATGAAATTTAGAGGGCTATTGCCACTACAAGAAAAATGCTAATGGACAACACTATAATGACAACGGTTTTTAGTAATTTGTGTTGTCGTTTAATGTTTTACAACACTTTTTCATAAAAGCGTTGTCTTTTTGCTTAATTTTATGCACAACGACAACGGTTTATCCCTTAAAGACAACACTTTTATATGCCTGTTGTCTTTATTCATTTTTTCGCATAATGACAATACTTTTGTTACAACAGTTATGTTTTTTGAGTTGTCTATCAGCGTGAGAAGCACTAAAAGACAACACTTTTGGACAACACTTTTTGGTAGTATTGTCTTTCACTTTTTATGTAATGAAAATACAACAATTTTTACAACACTTTTGTAAACCGTTGATATTTTTAATAATTTTGTTATTTTATTAGTTTATATAATTTATTAAATATTATACATTTAGTAATATTTAAATTTTAGTATTTTATAAACTTCAATTAAATAAACTTACTTTATTAAGAAATTTTTGAATTATAATAAAATTTATAAAAAGTTAAATAATAATATTATCTATAAATAATAATATATCAAAAATAAATTTAAATAAATAAATAAGTTAATAAAATAAAATTGTAAAACTTATTTAATAATTTAAAAATGTAGTTGCTTTTATTTGGGGTTAATAAGCTAATATTTTTGCTTTTACTGCTTTTAAAAATGTAGTTGCTTTTAGTTGCTTTTAAATAAATAAATAAGTTAATAAGCTAAATGCTGTTCCTGGAGAAATACAGAGCCTCCCACCCAAACAGAAAATGGGGTTAAGCCCGCACCAGTTTCGAGCCCTTGTTTGTTTGTGTGCCAAAGAACACCGTAGGTACCTCCGCACCGCACTCTCTCTCTGAATCGTACTTCACTCTCGCTCTTCTCAGGTAAAATCTCTCTCACCTCAATTCACCTCCTTCGTGTTAATCATTGATGATTACTTTGTATTTCTTCAACCGCCTTCTCTACTGTTTTCTGCTATTTTTAATGTCGCTAAACTTATTTACCTAGTTGAGTTCATAAGTCCTGATTCTAGAGCTTCTGTCCTGCTGCAGTGCCGATTGAGTATTTTTTTCGACGAATTTTTGTGTTTTGATTTGAACAATTGCTTTTATACCTTGGGTGGAGGGTTTAGTATGGTATGCTGGCTCGGGAAATTTGAATTGAAATGGCGCTGTTATTTACTTCGGGCCGCAAAACTTCTTGAAATAAATTTTGGCCTAAACATCTAAATCATCGATTAGGTTGCCAACTTCATTGAAGAATTCAGCATTTCAACCAGAATTTCTGCTGGTGGGAAGAAGAGCACCCTAAGAACTTCTTTCCTCTTCGTGATTTTTGGTGTGCTCAATTGATTATGTCCTAGATTAAATGACTGCTGATAAAAATGACCATTTTGACAACTGCATCTCCCCACACTTGGAACTGGAAACATATAAATGGGGAGCTTAAATGACTGCTCATAAACTGCATCATCTCCCCACAAATAAAATAAAATAAAATGAAAATTGTATTTTATGACTAAATATATAGTGAATATTTTCGCCCGAAAATAAATAATAAAGCTGAAGATGTCATTGTACATGTTATCTTGATTAATATTAATGAAAGATTGAACTCATTGCAGGGTATGACAAGATTAAGTTGTTTGTTCCTTTCTCTTAGACTGTGATTGTCGAAACCTTATCACTTTATCTACTAATATTTCTATTACCAAAATTGCAGTCACAACAATACGACTTGTTGTCCTGAGATTAGTAGCAGAGTTTTTCCAAAACTATTTTTGCTGAATGATAAATTTTTGAACATTATCTTGATGTAGGGTAAGTAGAGATTGTGCTCATCTTTATACTCCTTCCATTTTCAACTTTAAATTGAATTTCTTCGGATACAGATTGTGCTCATCTTTCTTATCCTTGGCAAACATCAAACTCAGTTAACTGTCTACGAGAAATGGAGGAAACCGAAAATTCCGTGCAGCCCATTAATCCTTCATGGAAGATCATTTTTGTAGCTGCTGAAGAAGTTCATACTCTTGCTCTAACAGGTCCTCCTCTCTCTCTATCTCTATCTCTCACACACACATAATAAGTGTTCCAACTTTTTTCTATTAACCATTAATTTTTATGTCTCCAATGTAGATCCCAATGCAACCTGATTCTAAACAATGTGGTTTTTATGTAATGCAGTACATGAGACAATTACTTGATGAAGATCATTTTTGTAGCCGCTGAAGAAGCTCATACTCTTGCTCTAACAGGTCCTCCTCTCTCTCTATCTCTATCTCTCACACACACATAATAAGTGTTCCAACTTTTTTCTATTAACCATTAATTTTTATGTCTCCAATGTACATCCCAATGCAACCTGATTCCAAACAATGTGGTTTTTATGTAATGCAGTACATGAGACAATTACTTGATGAAGATGCAAATGCAGATATGATTTCGCTTCGGCCAATTGTAATAATTTTCTATTTATTTACAAATTTTAATATTTCAGGATTAGTCATCAGTTTAGTTATAATTAATATCTTTTGTCACACAGTTCGCACAAACGAAGGCGTACTCTCTAATTGATATTGATGAAGTCCGTACGGAATGGGCAAAATGTGTTCAAGAACATATATAGGAGTAGTTAAAGGTATCACTTTACATGGATCATTTGTTGTTATTTAGTAGTTTACTTATAATTAATATATGATTTGTTTTATACATTTGACAGGTTGTGATGTGGTGGCAGCTATATGGAGTAGTAGATCATAATTTGCAGTGGCATTTATCTTTAGTTAGTTTGTGACTTTTAGAAATGACTATTGTAACCGTTAATTGGATACTTTGTTTTTATTTTTTAGGATTATGTTGATATTTTTTGTGGACTAAATTTTTTGTAGCAATGATTATTAGTTAATTCGTTTTGTTTTAAAAGTTTGGATATATAATAATTACAATAAAAAAGACTCAAAATAAAAAAAATTGTAAAAAAAAAAAAAAAAAAGCAAACAACAGTTTTGAAAGACAACAGTTACAAACCGTTGTGTTTTAAGTGTTCTCTTAATGGTATAAATTGTAAAAGACAACGGTTATAATAATCGTTGTCATTTTAATAAAAAAGACAACAAGACAACGGTATAAAGACAAAGGTTATAAACCGTTGTCTTTTTAAAAAAAAGACAACAGCTATAAACCGGTATAAAGACAACGGTTATAAACCGTTGTCTTTTATACAAAAAAGACAACGGAAAAAATCCGTTGTCTTTTAGCGCCACCTTTAACAACGGTGGATTTAACAACAGTAATAAGTTTTGAAAGACAACTATAAAAATCCGTTGTTTATTAGCATTTTTGTTGTAGTGTGCCTCTATTCCCACTTCCTTAAAATTAAATTCAGATTTTTTAAATATTAAATTTATTAGTTAAATATGAAACATTTTTATTAATTATTCACCTTTATAATTATTATTTTTTTCGTTTTAGCTCTCAATCAATAAATCTAAAAAAGAATTCGAAAAATAGTTGTGATCAATATTGCTACAATTATTACTTGCGCCTAAAGCTTAGCCTGAATACTCGAACAATAATTCGTGGTGTGCGCCATACCTAAGGTTGTCAACAAGCCGAGCTCGTGCCTGAGCAGGCTCGGCTCGGCTCGAGCTCAAGAAGTTGAGTTCGGGCTTGGCTTGAGCTCGAAGCTCGTCGAGCTCAAAATGTTAGGCTCGGCTCGAGCTCATGATGTGCAATCGCGAGCTCGGCTTGAGGCTCGAGGCTCGAGGTTCAAAGCTCGAGCTAGGCTCGAGGTTCAAAGCTCGAGCTAGGCTCGGTTCGGCGCGAAACTCAAGTTTATTTTTGTACTTTATTAATACGATTTATACATGTTTCAACATTTTTCTAATAATTTTTAACCTTCTCAAGAAAAGACCATGAACTTAAAAATTTTAAAATAATCAATTTAATAGAAAAAAATTACCATGTTCATAGTTAAATATCTCAAATCTCACAACAAAAAAAAGTTCAAAGTTTGCACAACTAAAAAGTTTTACAATAAATAATACTTCCTATTTTCATAAGTAAAACATTATTACAAAATAATCGATAGTGATGTCTTCTTCCTTTCAATTCTTACTCCATATTTTTTTTCATAAGTTTCTATAAATTTTTTTGAGTAACTTATTACTCATTATTTGGGTAATATATATAAATTAATTAATTAAAAAATAATCGAGCCTGTTCATGAGCTTTCGAGTCAAGCCTAAGTAAATTTTAGCTCGATTTATTAATGTTTCGAGTCGAGCTCGAGCTCGAGCCAAACCTAATCAAGTGAGCTTTGATCGAGCCGAGCTCGAGCAGCTCGCAAGCCAGCTTAGCGTGTTGACACCCTATAGTGCAATGTAGGTACGATGGTTGAATACCCAAGCTACCATATATGAATATCAACCAATGCAAGTAGTTTTTCTTCCATTTTCTTTTAGTAAATATTTAGGCTTAATGTACTTGTACGCCTTGCAACTCTTTGGTTTGAATCGCTTCTAATTTAATTATTTATAAAGTTTGTTATTCTAATGGTCTACTCAATGTAGCTCAATAATATACTTCATTAACTCAACCTAAGTCTATGAAAATTTTAAGTCAACTCATATACCAATATATATTTGATGATATTCACTTGCTTCTATATATGAAAATCAGAACAGTATTCTATGATCTTGTCTATTCTCCCTTTTCTTTCTTTGTGTTTGACAGATTGAGATACATTTATATGTGTAAGAAGGCTCTCCCGTTATTCCAAGTTACTGTCCACGTGTGTACAGTAACCAATTTCCTTTATTTATTTATTTATTTTGATTGTTGTTATGTCGCTGTAATTAATTTAAAAAAAAAAAAAAAAAAGGGAACAGAAGAATAGTATCAAAAGCTGCCTTTTTTTCTTTGTTTGTTTATTCACAGCTAACTCTCGCGAACGAAAATAAATAAATAAAATAACGAGCAAGGGGGAAGAAGCAGCGCTGCCCAGCAGCGCACCGCCTCACCACCTGCGCCCCCACGGCCCACATTTGCCTATCCATACGTGCGCCCATTTGCACCCGCGCCGCCCGCTAGACCCAGCGCCGCCCAGCGCGACCATTCTGTGCTAGCAACATCCGACCCCGTCGCCAGCGAAACATTGAACCAGGCACTCCTAGCGCCACCTGCCTGCGCCAGCAACCTTGTCCCCTGTGCGACGTGACCTGAGAAATGTGACTTAGCCCGAGCTAGTGGGCCAGATTTTGTGCTCGGTCCCGAGAGATATTATCTCAGGTTCAGGGGATCTTTCGTGTGTGTGTGTTTTTCTAGTGCTATTTTGCAAGTTGTGAATATTGCAAAACGGGACAGAACGTAGTTGATCCGCCACGGTCTCTCCAACTCCTGTGTCGACGAAGGAAACTTCGTAGCAAATGCACCTGTGTGCAAGCCCATTGCCCCTCTGGTGCAGCCAGCTGTATTTTTTAGGCTCCTACCATAGGATTTCACTCTCGTAAAGCAGCTTAACTTATTTACATTTCTGAATAGGGTTTCACTCTCGTAAAATACTTTGAACCTATTTACATTTATGAATAGTCGCAATGATTAAGCATAAGGGTGGTGATTATTTGCTGATATTAGATTCTTTTTCTCTGTTTGTTTCTTTGTAAAATATGTTTATATTAAAATAATGCCCATTACCAAAATGTGGTAGATTTTGGTGAACTTGATTCTTGACCAAATTTCTCATGTCTCTTTTCTAATTTCAATAAAATGTAAATTATTTAAAGAAAAAAAATTCAATGATCAAAATTTGATTTGCGGAATTAGATTTACATGAAAAAATTTAATAGTTTCCAAATTCGGCAATTTACAATATTTGGCAATTTACAATATAAACTACATACATTTATATTTTTGTATAATATTATTTATTTATTTGAAATTTGTTATTGTCACTTATTTTATTTATATTTTTGTATTATTATTATTATTATTATTATTTTTTAAATCCCATGTGGTCATAAAGATTTCACCAATGCCAAGGCTAGTAAACTACTCCAAAACTCACAAATTAGCATTTGGGATAGTTTCCTAGCATCACATCGGTCGAACCACCATATGACCAAACAATATTATTAATAAACATGCATGAAACTCGAAAGTTATAACTCTTTATTCTAGAAAATTTTCAAAAGTTAGTGATGTGGGATATACTTAGTAAATTTTCAAGTAAATAACATTTTAACTAGTTTTTTATTTTTCTTTTAGATGTTACTTCACCAAATCTTATAATATTTATTTTTCAAGTAACATTTATTTGAATGAATATTTATTTCAAGTTTAAAGCCCAAGAACAATGTTAAGAAACTACATCGAATCATAAATATTATAAGATTTGGTGTAGTCCTTGAACATCAATGACCACCATATGAACAATAAACAATACAAATGTTGCAGATTTCATAACTCTTTGCTATAGCTATCTTCCCAAATGTTAGATCAGATGTGGGATAATCCAGAGAGAGCGGAAACTAGAAATGGATGGAAAACGGAATCAAGGCATATTTACATCCGGATCACTGCTTCTAAGATATGTGAGAACTCATGTGATATTAAAAAAATATTATCCTCTTCACTTATGCAATGGAGATATATGTTATGGAGAAGCAAAAACTTATAGTTTCGGTTTTTGTCTTCCAAACTTTGAGGAATTCTCTTCTGATATTTTACGATTTGCAGGAATAATAGAGGATCAATAATTTCTTTTCACCAACTTAAAAGTTAGGATTGATGCAAAACTAATTAAGTTTATAATAATAATAATAATAATAATAATAATAATAATAATAATAATAATAATAATAATAATAATAATAATGATGATGATAATAATGATAATAATAATGATAATAATAATTATTATTATTATCATTATTATTATTATTATTATTATCATTATTATTATTATTATCATTATCATTATTATTATTATTATTATTATTATTATTATTATATCATCATCATCATCTATATCGTCATCATCATCTAATTAAGTGGTGTTTATTATTAATTTTTTTTTTTTATTGTTGTTATTGTTGTTATTATTATTATTATTATTTTGAAAAATTCCATATGGTTGTAAGGATTGTATTAATGCAATGCTAGGAAGCTACTCCAAAGCATGCATATTAACATATGGTGTTGTTTCCTAGCACAACATCAATGGAACCGCCATATGATCAATAAAAGTTATGAATAACCAAGCTATTGGTCTCATATTTTAGGGTAAAATGTATCAAATCCCTTGTGATTTTATAATTCGACCCAACAATTCTTTCCCTACACAATTTCTTAAATAATCATTTAAACTTGATGTCTATGTAAATCTTGCAACTCTCTTGTTTAATCCCTTTCTAATTTTGTTATACGTGTGCTCTTGAAAATTTGTGAGGTGGATTTTGGTGAAACGGGATAAATGAATGTTGATATGCAATGCTGCATTTATTTTAGACAAATTGTCCTCATTGAGCAAGGTATTGTTCACTCAGTATTCCTACAATATTTTCAGGCTAAGGAATTAGAATTGGGCACTAGATGAAATAAATGTTCTATGTTTACAAAAAAATTAACCTAAATTTTATTGTGTCTAGTTGAGTTTTATGTCAAATTTCTATGCCGTGAAATACGTAAAGTTTTTTTATGCTTCTACATTATAATAAACAAATAAGAAATGTGGTAGGTTCGGTGAACTTTGATTGTTAACTAAACTTCTTATATATTGGTTCTTATTTAAATAATATTAAAATTAGTTTAAATATGTAATCAACAAAAGTTGGTTTGCAAAATTTAATCTATATGATTTCTATTCGTATTTATAATTTTTACTTTTAAATTTGGTTATTTATATAAGTATTGTTAATCGTACTTTTAAAAATTATTCATAATTTACATAATTAAAATATTATTTTTATTGATATATAAAATTCAAATTAGCATAAAATAGAAGTATCTTTCATATATTTTTTAAAGTATTTTTCTATAAATATTTTTTAATATCATGTGGCCGTAAGGGTTGCACCAATGTCAACGCTAGGGAACTACACCAAACCATGCATATTAACATTCGATATATTTTCCTAGCATGACATCAGTGGAACCACCATATGACCAATAAAAGTTTTGAATAAAGAAGGTATGAATCTCGTATTTTATAACTCTTTGCTCTAACAGTCTTTCCAATTGTTCGCGATGTGGGATAGACATAACAGATTTTATAACTCGTTTGTTTAAATCCTTTTGAATATCTCTGAACTAAAAAATATTCTGTTACAACAATCAATTTTCTTCATACAATCTCAACTATCACATATGGAAATAAAATATTGCATAATTCGATACAATGTAATTTAGTACTATGATTCTGAACTCAAATTCATAAGTAACTCAAGTCTGACTCAATTAAACTTTCAACTTCATTTCTATAAAATTCAATTTTATTTTTTCTTTTGTTCTATTTTTCATTCTATAGTTGAGGTAGACCAACCAAGTGAATGCTAATGAAATTTAGAGGGCTATTGCCTCTATTCCCACTCCCTTAAATTTCAGAATGTTTTTAAATAAAAAAAATTATTATATGAAACTTGTTTTTATTAATTATTGACCTCTACAATTTTTTGTTTTTGTTTTAACCCTTAATCAATAAATCTAAAAAAAGAATTCTACTAATAATTGTGATCAACATTGCTACAATTATTACTTGGGCCTAAAGCTTAGCATGAATACCCGAACAATAATTGGTGTTGTGCGCCACGCCACTGTTGTAATGCAATGTAGGGACGATGGTTGAATGCCCAGGCAGCATGCTACCATGTATGAATTGAATATCAACCAATGCAACTAGTTTTTCTTCCATTTTCTTTTAGTAAATATTTAGGCTTAATGTATTTGTATGTCTTGCAACTCTTTGGTTTGAATCCCTTCTAATTTAATTATCTATAACGTTTGTTATTCTGATGGTCTATTCGATGTAGCCTAATAAGATACTTTCATAATCTAACTCAAGCCTATGACAATCCTAGATCAACTTATGTATCAATATATATATTTAAGGATATTCATTCGCCTCTATATACGAAAATCAGAAGGGTATTCTATTGTCTTCTCTAGTTTTCCCTTTTTTTTTTTTTTTTTTTTATTTTGTCTTTGACCAGTTAGGGTAGACTTTTGTGTATAAGAGAGTGATAGTCAGTTACAGGGGTTTTGAGTATGGCTAGGATTACACCATATCATATCACTCATCAATAATGAGGTAAACCACAACCTCTGTCGGACGAAAGTCTCAACATCGATACTTAATAGTGATATCAGAGCCATAATTGTATTGAGATGAAAAGGCTCTTCCGTTATTCTAGGTTACTGTTCACATGAACAATAATCAATTTTGTTTTATTTATTTTGATTTTTTGTTATGTCGCATTAACTATTAAAAAAGAACACAAGCACTAGCGCTGAGAAGAACAATACTAGAAGCGCCCCTTTTTTTTGTTGTTTCTTCACAGCTGACTCTCGCGAACGAAAAAAAAAAAAAGAAGAAAGGGGGAAGAAACCAGCGCTGCACAACACAGCGCCGCACAGCAACGCACCACACCGCCAGCACCCCCGCAGCCCGCATCTGCCCATCCGCGTGCGCCCATTTGCACCCGCACCGTCTGCTAGACCCAGCGGTGCCAGTAAAATGTAAATTACTAAAAGAGAAAAGTTCAATGATCAAAATTTGATTTTGAATTTGATTTACATGAGAAAAGTTAATAGTTTCCAAAGTTGGCAATTTAGAAAAAAAAAAAAACATATATGATTTTGGCAAATCTATTAAAATTAAATTATTATAAAATAAAAATTATCGTTATTATTATTATTATTATTATTTGTTTTGTTTATATTTTGTATATATTATTTATTTATTTGAAATTCTTTTATTGGCACTTATTTTATTTATATTTTTGTATTATTATTATTATGATTAATATTATTATTATTTTAAAATCTCAAGTGGTCATAAATGTTTCACCAATGCCAAGGCTAGGAAACTACTCCAAAACTCACAAATTACCATTTGGTGTATTTTCCCAGCATCACATCGGTGGAACTACCATGCGACCAAACAACATATATATATATATATATATATATATATATATATATATATATATATATATATATATATGTATAGACAAAATGAATTTTTTCAATTTTGTTTTTCTGTCCAAACTT
This sequence comes from Caryopteris x clandonensis, assembly GCA_028749325.2. Taxonomy (NCBI): domain Eukaryota; kingdom Viridiplantae; phylum Streptophyta; class Magnoliopsida; order Lamiales; family Lamiaceae; genus Caryopteris; species Caryopteris x clandonensis. Next base: position 1,839,461 of record JAPYKT020000001.1, read on the forward strand.
CATTACTTATTTAGAATAATTATATTATGATTAAATTAAATTAAATTAGATGTTTTTATTCTAAAAATTTTGATTCGATTTCAAAATCTAAATTATTCCACAAATTTAGGTGTTTCAAAATTAAATTATATCAAGATGAATATACTGCAATATTTAGTACATGATTCAAAATCTATATATTTTATCGAATATTAATCAAATCACTGAATTATGAAATTAAAAAAATATATGAAATCTAAAAAATATATGACTCAATTTTCTCGATTCATTTTATAAAAAAAAAAAAATCTATATATATATATATATATATATACAAATAAAAGTAAAATTACTTTCTTAAATTATGTTTTTTTGGGCCTAAATTTCAACCATATAAATGTAAAACTATATATATTTATGCAACTCTTTTAAGATACATTATTATAATTTAATTGAAGAGATTAATATCAACAATCTTCAGGATTTGCTTAGTTTCTGTTATTCAACATAAAAAAATTCGAATTTTAAATAATTTTTGTTAATTCTTAATATATTCAAAATAAGAAATAAATTTGTTAGGAACGTGAAATCATTGTAATTTCATTATATTATGAAAAATCATTAACAATTTTCCTATAATTAAACTATCAATTATTTAAAATCATCCAATCACGTGGATAAAATCTGATTTTGTCAAATATGAAATTAAATTTTCAACAATCTTACCATAATTCAAAATCATATCTCATTTTTATATCTCTCTTATTTCTATATATTTTATCAAGATTATTACTAAGGCTCCGTTTACTTTTACGAATTGGGATTAGGGGGTGTAAGGATTAGGTTGCATTAGGAAAGGGATAAAATGTGGGATACGTAATCCCATCCTATGTTTACTTGGGGGGATGGGTTGGATAGATAATCCGAATACCTATTTACTTCGTGTGATTAGTGTTTTTAAGTTTAGTGAAATTACATTTGTAGCCCTCACTGAGATGCAGTTCCCAAAATTGGGTAATCGGGAAGGGAGCACCAAATCGTCCGTGGACGGCGCATCTCGACGACGCAGGAGACGGCGAGAGATCTCGATCGACCGAGGCGAAGGCAAACTCCCGGTGCTTCCGCGTTCCACGCCCGGTAAATCGACGATTCCATCCCCGTTTTCCCCATTTTCTTTTTTGATGTTATTCTCGTTTAAATGCTTAACCCTAGAACTTTGATTTGGTTCGGAACGGTGAAAGCTATTTATTTTATCTGCAGTGAGTTAGGGTTTGGCGTTAGTTTAGATTATTAATCAACTTGTCATTTCCCCACGGAAGCGACGTCGTCGTTGTGAACGTCGCGGTTCAGTCTCGCAGGTGGCTGGAATCGGTGATACACCACGGGAAGCGAACCAACGTTCGGGATTACGGTTGTCGCATAGGCGTTCCCGATCCGGCGGATAAACGGTTGTAGCTCCCTTCCCCTGATTCTGTTTAGTGCCGATAATTTTCGGGTGTCTTAGTTTGAAATGCAAAACCAAGAAGCAAAGATTCGTTCCCTTAACGTACTGACTGATTGTATCTGCAGTTGTTGAACATTTTGAAGCGAAAGATGATGCAAAAAATAGCACCATCTCTGGAAGAAGAAGAAGGTTTGTCTACTCTGCGCTCTCTTCCGTTTACATGAGCAACTGGTGAAATAATATGGGTTGTTTATGATGTGGGAAATGTGGATTGTTCTGCTTATATCCGGATTTGTGAATATTATTTGTGATTGTTAGTTGTGATTTAATGTATAAGAAGATAGGGGAATATTTTCGACTGAGAGTTTGCCAATTTTTGCTGAATACTTGTCATGTTAACATATGGATTAATAGCAGAGTTGAGTGTATGAAAAATGTAGCTGGGTTGAGTGTCCGATAAATGATTAAATGACAATTTTACCTATCGTACTGGCATTTCTCAATATCCTGTGGAGCGTGTCTTGGGATTGCATGTTACGTGATTTGGATTGCATCATGCAGTCCTGCGTAAACGTGAACATTCGGGTATAAAACGAGCCTAAAATGTATGTGCACATGCTTTCACGGAACACATTCACATACCTGTTTGTGTATATATGTTATTGACGTCCCATGTGTGTTGCTAGAAAGTATTAATTCTTGTGTTGCTAACTAAGCTCTTGCTACGCTGTCATTCAGCATCTCTAAGCAGCTACGTTTCAGACGACGGAACCCCATTCTGTGGTACTGGACATAATCAGCCATGTTCTGATTGCATCTCATCAAACCGCACCACCTACACTCGCGAGGATCAACATGTGGTCAACCATAAGCCCAACAGCCGAAATGTGTTGACAGAGTTGCAGTTGACAATGCAGAAACAGGTGGTTGAAATTGAAGTCCTTCAGTGTCGTGACATTATCCTCCACGAAATAATTGACGAGCTTAGGGCTAAGACGATGGAGCAAGAGTCACAGATTCTGCATTTGCAACAGGATGCATTGCAGCTGCATGAGATCGTGCGTAGGCTGCGTCTTACCACCGGCGTTCTGTTAGCTGGAATCATACTTGCCGTTCTACTTGTTTGGCTGGACGAAGGAACGTTTGTGTTTTGTAAATAATCAACTATGTATGAAAAATGTACAGGCATAATTAGTAATTATGAAACTTACTTTTTGTTTTGAAATATGTACAAAAGTTCTGTTATGTATTCTCGCATGAGGAAATGTGCACCTGCAAGCGGACAACTTTGATTTATATCCAAGTACCAAAAAGTGGGGTAATGTACTTTGATTCCCCACCTGTATGCAGTTTCTCATAATTGAAATGAAGACTAACTCCATTCCCTTTTCTGCATGCTTCATTATGAAGCCTTCACGGGAGAAACATTGCCACACACAAATCTGCTATAAATAAGACTACAAGGTTCATTATGGGCTTCCATAAGAAAGCTAAAATTCACCTCCTTCAGCAAACACAAACATCAGCCATTTATTTAGTTTGCCGCCCGTAAGCTTGTCGAGAGCAATGTCCCGCAAAACAACACAAGAAAAGGTTTTTTTCACCCCCGAATGGACTAGGGATGTGGAAACTTTGTTCATTGAAAGGCTCCTTGAACAAGTCGATGCTGGCACATGGATTGTAGGGCAACCAAATTACCACGCCGTACTTACTGCAATGGGTGCGGTTAATCAAACACTTGGTACGAATTTTTCATATGAATATATTATTGATCGCGTCGAGAAATTGAGAACCCGTTACAAAGTTTTCAAGTGGCTTACTGAATCCGACGGCGTCGTCCACAATCCTACCACTCACCATGTGTATTCTTCAGAGAGATGCTGGAAAAGGCTTTGTGCGATGAGAAATTTTATTAAGAATTAATGGAGAATAAATTAGCCTTTTCAACATCTCACATTTACTACCCCTTTGAAAATGCATCAGGGACAACGTAAGATGTATTAAATGAAAGTTTTAAAAAATGATTTTCAGGAAAAACAATTAGCACGGGTTTACAAGCGAGAAGGAGAGATTGCATTTGATGCCTTGCACATTTTATTTGGACTTGCAGCGCGTTCAGCAACTGTAGGCGTACCTCAACAGGTCGTTCAAATTTCAAGTGATACGGAGGCGAACTTAGGTGATACAGAAGTAATAGAGATATCTAATCCAAATCACTCTCAACAGAGCTCTCTTCACTCTTCCGACTACAGCTCCATAAATAGTCAGAACTCCTTCTGGGCCGAATTGGCATGGATCAACAATGCATCCGATAGTGAGCCATCTAAATCTGACTGCTCATCCACTCAAGGTAGGGATCAGAGTGGTGAACACAGTTCGGTTGCATCATGGTCTCCATTTAAGAAGCATTGAAGATTGTAATTATTCGTCTTATTCGGGTTTATCTATTCATGTCGTTGCGTAGTTTCATTTGATATTATCAAATGTCTGATGCATGTATGTTACCATGAATTTTCGTTTGTTACTATATGTCTTGCTCGTGTGTTGTGTTCGTGGGTGTGCGGCTTCCATCGGGTGATTGTAATTGCGTTATTAGTATTAGTGTGTTTGTCTGTCCAATTATCCCTCGTTTGGTGTCACTAAAATTTGAAGGAATACAAATTTCTGTTATTTGTTATTATGGATGATGTCCATAACTCATCCGCCACGCATTATTTAGGAAGCCACGGCACATCCAAATTATTCGACCCCCTATTTTACAATTATTACAAATATTCAACCACATCATTTTAAACAAAAGGTCCGACCAACATTAGCAAAAGTAGTCATACATACAACCATGCTTCTAGCGCATGACACATGGCCTGCATTTTCATCATGGACCATTACACACACCACCTAACTACAAGCAACATACATTATCAAAAGATATAAATCAGCCGGCTACATTAACAATAAGCATCATACATGAAACACATACGTCATAGTCTTATATGTATTGATAAAAACAGGCTTACATACGTCCATTTGCCATCAGCAGCACCATTCGGCCTTGGGCTTCTTTCGGAAGGCTGAAGAATAACTCTAGTTCTTTGTTGTTGTTGATCAACATCTTTGCCACGATAAGTTGCTGATCAATGCTCAATACCCCTAAGCTCCCCAATACCTCGAATAAACGTTCACGTTTCTCGGACATCATTACTTCATACCCGATACGCTTGGCAATGGATTGTAGATTCTCATTAGTTTGTTCACAAAATCTGCCCATGAGGTTCACCATCTCATCGTTTGCTCGATCCTCACGCTGTCTTTTCTTCGGCCTATTGATAGGGTCTGGTTTCGACACTCCAACTTCGGTGGCAGATGTTGTGTCATGATCAGTTGAATTTGTGGGCATGAAGATATTGGGTTCGGGTGTGTCATTCTCGTCCGCCACTTCGAGTTGTTCTTTGTCAGCCGCACCAAAATCTTCAGCAAATTCACCAGTTGCTCGGTCCTTCCCAAAAACCTCACACCAGTCATTGTACAGTGGGTATGATTTGTTCTTCATGGTCTTTGCATGCGGATCCGTCTACAAAGAAACATACAACAGCTCATATAATGTAGAAAAAAAAACAAGATAGAGTGCATATTGAGGTTAAAATTGCATTTTTTTTAAGTACATTGCAATTAACACTTACCGCAACATACTCATCCCACACTTTGTCATCATGGACAACAACCATGCAATTTCCAGCATCCCACTCGAAACCTGATCGACTCAATATGGTCTGCAGGCTGCCATGATACTTCTTCCAAACATGAATTTTATTGGCAATATGAGGATCAGGCTGAAGATCTGTGCCCGGTAAATGTCGTCTCATGTACCGAGCCAAGGCAGCAAGGTAGCCAGTCCGGAATCCATTCTCACACTTCCAGCCCTGTTGTATTATCTCCTTCAATGCAAGGATCAGTACTTGTTCTTCACGCACACTCCATAGACGCCTCTTTGCCGATGGCTGCTTGGATCCCCGGCTACTCTCACCGCTGTAACTCATATCCTCCATCTCCCTGCAAAGTATCACCGAAAAAACTAGAAAATAATGAAAGAAAGGTTAAGTTAAACTCATTTCCACGTTGTCCAGTATCCTACCCATCTATACTACAAAGGAAAGGGAATGTTACGAAAACATATCACGATAATGTTTCACAATACAGCATCACGACAATAGCGGTGCACCACGACAATGTATCACGGTAATATATAACCAAACGGAACATACAATTCATAACACTGGCAAGCAACAATGCACATAATGCAGAAACAGTAAATGCGGGCCAATGAATGAAAATAATATGAACTCCATCGTGTATGATATCACAAGGGGGGGACTGATGGACCCCGTCCATCATTCCACAATAGACCCAATCCACCCGTTGTACATAGTAGCAGCCAAATTATCACGCCAGTCCGTCCATTCGGGACTACTCTCCACAATGTTTATGTAGCCATCACCTGCCACATTCGTCTCAGTTACATCTTCTGGTACTTCCTCCTCTAAAGGGTCAACAACCATTGTTCTACGGATAAAATTATGGATCAGGCAGCATGCCAGGATTATACGATTTTGGACTCTTATAGGGTAGAACGAAGAACTTCTCAGAATGGCCCATCTTTTTTTCAGAATACCGAATGACCTCTCAATTACATTTCGAGCCTTTGAGTGCTTCATGTTAAAGTACTCCTCCTTGTTCTGAAAGACCGCGGTACCTGCCCCCCACTCATCCAAATGGTACCTCTTCCCACGATAAGGTGTTAAGAACCCAATTCCATTCGTGTAACCATTGTCACACAAATAGTAATTTCCTGCATACATGGGAGAATCATTAATGGAATCCCATTCATAAATATTGCCACATAGAAAGAATGACGGGAAGTACCTTGAGGTATCCTTAAACCAGTGGGACTGGCTACAGCATCTCGAAGTACTCTGGAGTCAGCAGCGCTGCCTTCCCAACCGGTTAAAACATAAATGAAGTTCATATTAAAGTCACAAACACCCAAAACATTAACAGATATATGTCCTTTTCTATTTCGATAGCGGCTTCGGCAATCCTTAGGTACAGTAACACTGATGTAAGTTCCGTCTAATGCCCCTAAACAGCCCTGCATTACCAAAAATTTATAGAATTGGTTAAGGAACACTATGCCAATGCATAACCGATGGGCTACAGAACAGTCAGCATACCTTAAAGCAGCTCCACCTGTCGTTGGAGCAGGTCTCGTCAATTGGCGTTGGCTTCACCAATAGGTAAGGGTGCAGTCGGATCACGGAGTTCAACACACGATGGAAATATCTACTGACAGTCCTACCTGACCGTTTGTAGTTGTTCTTAACAATTCTATTTTTAGTGTGATGTGCTAGAACGGACAGAAACATTGCCAACTGTTCGCCTATTGTACCATTGCAACTATGTTTCAAACCACCCTTCGACTCAAGCATGTAAAGGATCTCATAGAATGCACCTATATTCATCCTTAGATGATCTATACAGTCCTGGTCTGAGAATCCTATCACCTGCCGAAGATATTGTAATTGTTTGGGAATCCTACTCACGAGACTATAACGTGCCCGTATACCTGCAGGAACATTGAGTGCACCTACATGTCTCTTGTGAAAAAAGTAGACACACATAAAATTACAGAATGTGATACATGCATTCAGTATGGCATGCAACACAACAACTATCTCCTCGTCAGTACTCCCTCCACGTAGTACAATATTATGTAGATCCATCCTAATCCATAATAGATACAGCACAGACTTAGGAACAAAAAAGGGGAATTCAAACCATACAGCAAACAGTGAAAATCGAAGAGATGGAGAGGTATTGAGGAGATTTCGATAAAATATGTTCACTTAACCTAATGGCCATCCCCATTACCTTGTCGCTGAAATCAGCACGGTATTACAGTCTGTGGTCACTCTGACTTCCCAAACCAAATGGACGATCTGTGGGAACATAGAAGCACGCTATTAAATTTGACGCCCGGACCTTAAATTGGAAATAACTGGAAAAAGATTGAAGAAACCCACAGCAAATTTTAATACCCATTCCGAATCACCATAACAATCCTTTTGGGTTTTTCAATTGAAGAAGCAACACAGTAACCCAGTACGAAAACTTGCTTTTTTGAATAAGGGCAACTATCGAGCTTGCACTGCTATGCCGCTTACCCGTGTAGAACTGATGTGGAGATTCCGGGAAACGTGACGACAGTACCAGTGCGGTTCGGGATGCAACAACCCTGCTGAGTTGAAGGGACGAAGAGATACCTAGTTAATGAGGTAGGGGTGGGTTCCCAATCGTCCAAACGCTGTTCTGTTTTTTCCCCCAAATAAAGAGAGCTGTGTGCAAAGAAGGTAGTACTAAAGTTTTGTTTCAGACATTTATTAATTCCTTACTTATACTTTTCCCACAGAATAAGGAAATAATCCTACCGGGGCCTTGTTTTGCATCAGTATTTCTTGTAAGTTACAACAACGTGGCCTACCGAAAATTCTCTAACCAAAATGATACATTTTTAAACAAAATTCTTAAAACCAACCAAGTTCATATTGTAAAAGTTTTGGAATTTAACTAGTTGTAATGGCCATAAATAATAATATTCGGACAGAAAGATACATCAAAACCAATGTCCCCGGAGAAAACACATAAAAAGTAATATTGTTGTTGTTGCCGAATACATACATAACCACGACGACCAAGTTCATAAACTTAGGAAATAAAAATATTCCGTACACAAATTCAATCCGCTATTTTAACATTGAAACGTAATTCGTCTGTCGGACCCAACTCGAACACACAGGTGGTTCCCACTTTTATGGAATTGTCTTCTAAAAAAGGACGAATCTGATGCCTCATTGCAATCCGAGATGGTTGTCGATTAAGGCCAACAGACCACGTGGCCCCATTCATCAACAAATCAACTCTTTTCCCGACGACCTTCTTCTGTGCAATATGCGTTGTCCAGAATTCCATTGGAATTGGCTGCACCATCAACAAATTACAAGAATTAAAAACTATAAGCAACTCACATGAAAAGAAACACAACACAAACATTTAATATTAACAACACGTACCAATCGGGGCGTATCGAAGTATGACTGCCTAATCAAAAGCGTGAAGGTGGGGAATGCATCAGGGTGCACATCATTCCCACTTTGAGCTAATTTGTCCTCCTCCATTGGCCCTTCTTCAGTTCGTCCATCATTTTCCGACGTACCACCCTCCTCAGCATCCATAGGATCACCCCCTTCATCCTCGAGGCCCGCTTCAGTCTTAACATTCCCAACCTCTGTAGGAATTTCTCTCTCACTTTCATCATCGTCTGATATGTCAATTATATCATGTATATTTTCATGCATAATTCCATTTTTTTCAAAACAACTCGTCTCAAATATATCCACCCGGAAAACCCCCTCACCCACAACTGTGAAGAACATGAATTCTCCAACAGTGATGCGATTATGCACAATGAACTGTTGGAATTCGTTCGACAACACAAAACATCCATTAGAGGTTACTTTCAACTGAACAACCCACCGGGCCCCAAATTTGTTAACTAGTTGTACTGACCCCGGACATGGATTAAACAAACGGTGGCTCCACATTGGAGGCAGAGCCTACACGAAACATGCACTTTTTACAGATACCAATGAAAAAAAAAAAGCAACTAAGCAGCTCAATATTAAGGCTATGCTTTATGAAAAGTTTGGTTTGTCCAGTTTAGGGTCAAAGAATTTTTAAACATAGCAACTATTACTTCTTATAATGGAAAACATAATTAAAACTGATAAGCACACAGTGAGAGATGGTAATATTAAATCCTTTCCCATCCTACTTGGGTGAAATCAAACACATACAATTCAACAGGATGAACACCAACCATGATTCTCCTATGAATATCAACTCCTTATGCCTAGTACTAATTACGTGGACATACGTTACGAAGAAAGGAGATGAAGCAAGGTACCATTTCGCTGGCGGGATGGATGAAGTTCTTGTGGTAGTACACTTTGAAGAACCTCTTAGAGTTTACATTGCAATCGGGATTGCCTACAAGTTGAAAAATTAGTAATGTCAGCAAACCGGTCATTGAATTACGAACCGGAACGCAGGCAAAATTATATATTGAACACAGGGATTACCTTCGTCGGTTGAAGGCACTTTCTCAAGTCCGTGTTTCCCAAACACGTGAACAAGGAAGCTCCCTTCACCATCATAATGAAAGAGACAGATATCCTGATGTTTGACTCTATTATCATCCCGAAACTTACCCCAACCATCTCTCAACAGAATGGTGCCATCATCATCAAATCCAGTGAAGACCGTCCAAGTGGAACCCATTCTGTTGCGCAGTACAACACGATTTCGGAACCATTCACCCACTTCGTGTGTGAACTTAGAAGGCAGGCGCTGCACAACAATAAGGAGTAGTAATTAGTCAAAATGATTGGATAGAATCTCTACGTACAAACTAAATAAAGGTGGACCGAGAGGGCAAATGCTTACCAGGCCTTTCTGCGAATTTATGAACTTATCAACGCAAATTTTCATGCACTTCATGGTCTCCGTCTCATGAAACAAACCAAATAAGAAAGTCAGAAAGTAGAACTGCTCAATAAAATACAATATATTACTTCTCTGCCCTTATATGAAAACAACTGAGACCCACCACATATATAGATACAAACTGTATTGATTGTTGCAACCCAAGAAAATCACAATCGATAATTCATTAACCAAACATAATATGCAACACGGTACATCACCACTGTACCAAAAACACACCCACTACGTTGGAATGCACATCACTATGCGCTCTAATACGTACAATTTACCAGACAACATCTTTCATTAATATGGTGGCAACTGAAACATAATGGAAGCACAGCTCGGAACATTACAAAATACTAGCGCAATTAGATCCCCAGATGTAATGAAACATCTGAATCCTTATACTAGAATCACACGCATGTTAAATGGCAAGGGATGTCCAAATGACATAGGGAAGAACCATCATGTTATAATGGTATATCAAGCAATCCCAGCGACATCACGTGTAATAAAAAAATTTCCAACAGATCCCTCATTTGTACAATCGGAAAACCTTTTTCTTTTATATTTTTACAAATCAAACTGCAGGTACTGCAAACCATCTCTTATCAATTATAATGCGTACAAAAACAAACGGACACTGAATAATTTATCAACCAAACATAAGTTTAAATAGGAAATCAGGACCAGGGTACCCACAACAGACGCATTATATTCTACTCCACAGTTTGGATTAACATGTACACATACAATATACCAAACATATCAATTGTGATAAATATGACCGTCCCACTGGTGTGAAAAAGGAAAAACATAATAACATGAAGTACGGCAGATATGACAAAATGAATCCTAAGATGTATTGAAAGAAGTCTGTAATGAAAAATAATTGGAATCACACATTGCACATAGCCCATACGATGTCCAGATGGAATAGGGAAGACCCATCATGTTTTAATGGCATAAAAGCCAATCAGAATGACAGCATGTGTAAAAAAACCTTTTAATATATTCCAAAATTGCTCATCAAAATTGCACATCGCACAACTTTTATTTTAAAAATTTTGACAAAACAAACTGCAGGTACTGCTGCACCACCTTTTTTAAAATGTAATGACCAAAAACAGTAAACGCTAAACCAATAATTGTTCAAACAAACATGAAATGAAACATATACCAGATCGACTCAAATAACACCACTCGCATTATGTTATAGTTGACATCAACATGGACCCAAACAAGTAAAATATTATACACGTTATGCATCAGGTTTATTTACTTTTTACCAGATCTCCCGGCCGAATGAAGAAGCAATGGAAGCGGTTCCCGTCCCAAAAAGCCCAGTAATGACAGCGGCAGTGAAAGGATCTCCTCCTTTCAAAATAAAAAAAAAAAACCAGTTATTAGTAAGAATAAATAAGAACATTTCGGTGCTACAAAATAAATGGTAATAACAATAATTTGTACCTCCCAAACGGCGTACGAGAATCCCAACTCGCAGGACCCAGTCTTTTTTCTTGCTGGTCCACCGAACAAATATCAATCAAAATCTAATAATCGGAGGAAATATAAGTACGGCCTTTTTCTGGGAATAGAATTGGCCGATATTGAAGTTAGGGTTAAGGTGAACGATGGATGCTTCAGATTTCGGCGATAGGGAAGAAAGTAGGGTATTACAGGAAGGGGAACGGTTTAAGGTGAACGATGGGTGCTTCTGACGTCGCCGATATTCAAGGAGCCATTTATTCGCGACGGTTCACGAATGGGATGAGGACCGCCTCTGCAGTAACTCCGTCTTCCACGCCCTTCAAACAGCTCTCCGCGTCGCTAGGGTTTCGGTCGGTTTGGATGCCAAGGAAGACCACCTCCCCCACGCCGTTTTAAGTCGTCGCCCTTCAAACTTCAGCCCACACGCCGCGCTTTGGATGACAAGGTGGAAATTAGGTTTTCGCAGGCTGAGTTTCTGGATTAGGATTTGTTATAAGGGTAATATAGTCATTTCCCATCTCCCTTTGCTAACGGGATTAAATATCCCCCCCCCCCCGAGCGGATTCATTATCCACCCATTTCATCTCGGTTCCTGTGCCAATCCCGGGTATCCGGGATTTGGCCGCTTTTTCACCACACGAAGTAAACGTGGGATAACCCTGGATTATTAATCCTTATTCAAGGTAATCCGTGAAAGTAAACGGGGCCTAAATATTTTAAGGTTTCTTTTTTTTGTTCTCCCTCCTCTTGAAGTGTTTTGCGTTTTCTGTTTTGAGAAAATACATGGTAAGACATGTACGATAATATGTGTCATATTTCAATTGTCACAAAAGCCTACACTCTTCAAAATATTATTTTTAGGTTTATATTATTAACAAAAAAAATTTATTCACCTGTTGCTTTCAATTTATCATAAACATATTTAATTTTCTTAACTATTTTTCTTTCTTACTTTTAAACAAAAGTTCGTCCATCTCTTTCATGTTTCTTTTGATTATTCTTTTGATTTTCTGTTGAGATCTGCTAATAATTTCGACGTATAAGCACCGTGCGATTTTTCATTAGCTTTCAAAATATTGGTTTCTATTAAATTTCAAATTTTTGTAATATTATTACATTTAATTAGCAATTTACAAAATATTTTTGTCCTTAATTTGACTATGTAATTGACAAATTTTACGAGATCTGTACAAATCTTTATTTTCTTTAATCTGCTGATATGACTATTCTTTTAATTTAATTTTATTCAACCTTCTATAAATCGTGGATATCATGCTTATCAATTTGTGAACGAGGCTAATTCTAATAGAAGAAAAGACGAAACATAAAATTACAACAAATTTCTACTCATTATACAAAAAATAATCACCGAATTACAAATCTACACCTTCTATAATATACTATATAACTTGAATATATGATTATATTAAAAAAAATATAAAAAAATATCTTCTGTGCATCGCACAGGTCTCACACTAGTTATGAATAAACATGCAATGAAACTCTTATTTTATAACTCTTTGTCCTGGAAATGTTTCCAAAGTTAGTGATCTGGGATATACTTAGTAAATTTTCATGTAAATAATATTTTTGCTTTTTTTTATTCAAGGCTCATATATTAAAATAACATAAGATTTACTCATTTGCGACTCTCTAATTTCAATCACCTTCTAAATTTGGTACCTATGAAGTTCAAAATTATCAATTTGAATCCTATTGAAAATTTATGTTGTAAATTTTGATGAACCATTGAAATTGAATATTGATTTGAAATGTTGTATTCATTTTAAACAAATTGCCCCAATGAGCATGTTTTTGTTGACCGTGTCTTAGTACAACTAGTATTTCTCTCATGCACAATTTATAATATGATAATATAGTTATAGATAACATAAGATTTACTCATTTGCGACTCTCTAATTTCATTTCTAAATTTGTTATCTATGAAGTTCAAAGTTATCGATTTGAATCCTGTTGAAAATTTATGTGGTAGATTTTGATGAACCATTGAAATTGAACATTGATATGAAATGTTGTTTTCGTTTAAAACATATTGCCCCAATAAACATGTTGTTGTTAACCTTGTCTTAGTACAACTAGTATTACTCTCGTGTGCTGCACAATTTATAATATAATAATATAATTAATTATTATAAAAATAGTATTAAAATAAAATATATAATTTTATAAAATATATTTTGATAAAAAATGTTTAAAATAAAAATATCTAATAACATAACAATATATTGAATATTAAAATAACCATAATTAATATATGAAAAAGTATTTATGCAAGTGTTTCTTCTTTTTCTTCTTCTTCTTCTTAAGTGGTGTTTTTTCTTATTGTTGTTGTTGTTGTTGATGTTGTTGTTGTTGTTGTTGTTGTTGTTGTTGTTGTTGTTGTTATTTTGAAAAATTCCATATGGTCGTAAGGGTTGTGTTAATGCAAAGCTAGGAAGCTATTCCAAACCATGCATATTAACATATGGTGTCGTTTCCTAGCACAACATCAATGGAACCGCCATATGACCAACAAAAGTTATGAATAACCAAGCTATGGGTTTAAGATTTTAGGGTAAAATGTGTCAAACTCCTTGTCATTTTATTATTCGGCAAAACAATTTTTTCCCTTCACAATTTCTTCAATAAACATTTAAACTTAATGTCTATGTAAATCTTGCTAACTCTCTTGTTTAATCCCTTTCTAACTTTGTTATATGTGTGCTCTTTAAAATTTATGGAGTGGATTTTGGTGAAACAGTATAAATTGATATGCAATGTTGCATTTATTTTAGACAAATTGTCCTTGTTGAGCAAGGTATTGTTCACTCAGTATTACTACAATATTTTTCAAGTTAAGGAATTAGAACAGAGCACTAGATGAAATAAATGTTCATGTATAAAAAAAATTAATTTAAATTTAATTATGTGTAGTTGAGTTTTATGTCAAATTTTTATGCCTTGAAATACATAAAGTTTTTTTACACTTCTACAATAATAATAAACAAATAAGAATTTCAGTGGTAGATTTGGTGAACTTTGACTGTTAACTAAACTTCTTATATATTGGTTGTTATTTAAATATTAGTTAAATTAATTAAAAAATGTAATCAACAAAAGTTGATTTGCAAATTTGATCTACATGATTTCATTAATCAGTACTTATAAAAAATATTTTTTTCCAAATTTGGTTATTTATATAAGAATTGTTAATCATACTTTTAGAAACTATTGACAATTTAAATAATAAAAATATTATTTTTTCTTGATATATGAAATTCAAATTAGAGTTATCTTTAATATATTTTTAAAAGTATTTTTCTATAGATATTTTTTAAATATCATGTGGCCGTAAGGGTTGCACCAATGTCAACGCTAGGTAACTACACCAGACCATGCATATTAATATTTGGTATATTTTCCTAGCATGACGTCAGTGGAACCACTATATGACCAATAAAAATTGTGAATAAAAAAGGTATGAATCTCGTATTTTATAACTCTTTGCTCTAACATTCTTCTAAAATGTTTGCGATGTGGGATAGACTTAAAAATTTTATAACTCGTTTTTTTAAATCCTTTTGAATCTCAGTGAGCTAAACTTTTTTTTTTTTTTTTTTGGTTACAACATGAATCTTCTTCATACAATCTCAACCATCACAGATGAAAATAAAATAATGCATAATTCAATACAAAGTAATTTAATACTATGATTCTGAACTCAAACTAAAAAGTAACTCAAGTACGACTCAATTAAAGCTTCAACTTTATTTCTTTATTATGCAATTTTATTAGTTTTTTTATTCTATTTTTCATTCTATAGTTGAGTCAGGACCAACCAAGTGGATGGTAGTGAAGTTTAGAGGGCTACTGCCTCCATTCCCACTTCCTCAAATTTCAGAATGTTTTTAAATATTAAATTTATTAGTTAACTATGAAACTTTTTTTTTATTAATTAGTAACCTCTATAATAATAATATTTTTCGTTTTAGTTCTCAATCAATAAATCTAAAAAGAATTCTAAAAACAAATTGTGATCAATAGTTCTACAATTATTATCTGGGCCTAAAGTTTAGCATGAATACTCGAACAATAATTGGTGTTGTGGGCCATGCCCATGTTTGGCACGTGATGCAATGCAATGTATTGGTAATGCTTGAAGGGCCATGCAACAAGCTACCACAATGAAAGTACTAATTTATATCACTTGAGCAAATGATTCATATGCCAGATTTTAAAATGATAAGAAACACATACTATACTTGATCCTAGTTGAAATGTCAACAAAGTTACACTACAATAAAAATGCTGACAGATAACAAATTTTTTTTGTTATTTTTTTAAACAAATAAGTGTTGTCGAATCTAGTGTTGTTAAAGATAGTGATAAAAGACAACGATTATTTTCAGTTGTCTTCTCATTTAAAGACAACGGTTATATATAGACCGTTGTTTTTTATGATTTCTGCCAATAACCATCTGAAAGACAACACTTTAAACATAACTGTTCGTAATTGTTGTCTTTTACCGATTTATGTCAATGATTATAACTATAGTATTTTACCGTTGTCTTTCAGAACTATTGTTATTTGCTTTTATAAATATTTAATTATTTATTTATTTATTTATTTATTTATTTATTTATTTATTTATTTATTTTGTGTGTTGTGGTCATCCCAAATATTAGTGATGTCCATATGCTTCATTAATTTTCATATATAAATTTCTTTTTTGATAGTTTTGATCAGGATCTCATATCAACTTTTGTGTAAGTCTTTACATAATGTGTTTTTATGTTTTATTAAACGGTCTGCTAACAATATTGCTCATAGTTTCGCTAGAACATCTTGTTCCTACCCAGATCGAGTTTTCAGTAAGGGGTATGTTCCTGTTGAGCTACAATACTCTTGCTTCGTGAGTGAGATAGCAAATTAATAAAGTTCTTTTTGCTTTAAAAATAAAAATAAAAATCTTCCCATTTCCTTTAATAAAGATTAAGACTTAATGTCTTTGTATGTCTTGTAACTCTCTTGTTCTAATTTTGTTATTTGTGTCCTCTTAAAAATTGAGGCGACGATTTTGGTAAGCTAATGGAATTGAATGTTGGTATGCAATGTTGTATTTCTTTTAGAAAAATTGCCCCCATTGAGCATGGTGTCGTTCACTTAGCTTTACTACAATATTTTCACATTAAAGAATTAGAACGGGGGGCATTATATGGATTTAATGGTCATGTGTAAAAAATTTATGGTGTGCCTTGTTGAGCTTGATCTCAAATTTTCATTGCGTGAAGTATCTAAAAAAATTTTGAACTCTTTTGCAATAATAATAAATAAATTTCAACTTTATGTAGTAGATTTGGTAAACTTTGGTTGTTCATCAAACTTCTTTATGTATTGTTTCTTCTTTTTTTATAATAGTTAAATTAATAAAAAATGTATATTAATTATCATCAATCATACTTCTTAAAAATTATTTTCATTTTAAAATTTGGCGATATAAATAATAAACAATTAAGAGTTTTGTTAATCAATTAAATTAGCATAAGATATAATTATTTATGATATAGTTTATTTTTTTTCTATAATCAATTTATTTTCCAAAACATATATGGCCATAAGGGTTGCACCAATGTCAACGCTAGGGAACAATACCAAATAATGTTTTTATATTTGGTATAGTTTCCTAGCATCACATTCATGGAACCACCATAAGATCAGTAAAAATTATTAATACAATAGGTATAAATCTCGTATTTTACAACTCTTTGCTCTAACAGCCTTTCCAAATATTGGCGATGTGGGATAGATTTAACATATGTCCACGTATACAATGTTTTTGCTAGTTTTTTTTATAAGCTCACATATATGAATATCAGCAATGCAAACAATTTTTTCCATTTTCCTTTATTAAATGTTTAAAGTTAATATTTTTCGTAAGCCTTGCAACTCTCTCTTTTGAATCCCTTCTAACTTTATTATCTATCAAGTTCAAAGTCGGTAAAAACTTCTTCATTAAATGTTTAAACTTTATATTTTTCGTACGTCTTGCAACTCTCTGTTTTGAATCCCTTTTAACTTGATTATCTATGAAGTTCAAAGTTGGTAAAAACTTCTTCTTCTTCTTCTTCTTCTTCTTCTTCTTCTTCTTCTTCTTCTTCTTCTTCTTCTTCTTCGTAGCTACTCTAAACCACGCAAATTAACATATGGTGTAGTTTCCTAGCATAACATCATTGAAATCAAGGTAAGATGGATAAGAGCTAAAAGACAATACTTTTGTTACAGCAGTTATGTTTCATGTGTTGTCTATCAGCGTGATAAGCGCTAAAAGACAACACTTTTAGACAATACTTTTTGGTAGTGTTGTCTTTCACTTTTTATGTAATGAAAAGATAAAGATTTTTACAACACTTTTGTAAACCGTTGTTGTTTTCTAATAATTTTTTTATTTTATTATTTTATAGAATTTATTAAATATTATACATTTAGCAATATTTTAATTTTAGTATTTTATGAACTTCAATTAAAACAAACTTATCAACAGGTTCCCCCCCCCCCCCCCTCTCTCTCTCTCTCTCGCGCGCGCGCACACACACACACACACAAAAACTAAATCTGGTTCAGCTAATTCAATTATTTTTTGTGTTGTTTGCTGCAGAGAAATCAGGGCAGGAGGCGATGGTGGCTCTATTGATGGATATGGGCTGAAACTTGTATATACAACTCTGTTATTATGCGATACCAAAAGAGCAGTTTCCTCACAGGGTATGGCGTAATTTTTTGGCGTAAAATTTCGGTCTGCGTTTATTATTATTATTATTATTATTATTATTATTATTATTATTATTATTATTATTATTATTATTTTGTTGAATGTCTTCTAAGTTGAAGCTGTCATTAGTTCCTAATCCGATTTATGTGTTTTTGCCTAAAATAAATTGATCTTTGTGTTTCAAAATATAATAAAATTTGTTAAAAAACATATCTAAAAAAATAAAAATTAAAAAATCAAAGCAACCTCCTTACCTAGACTTAAACCATTTGTTCTACATGATCATATTGAACATGATTCAACATAATATTTATACAAATAAATATTTTATCTTAATTTTATGCATTTAACCACTTCTCTTCTTCCCCAAAACTGATTCAAAAATATAGGATATGGCTATTCATACCCCCAAAACCTCCAAATATATCATATAATAATTATAACAAAAGTAGACATAAATAAATTGACTAAAACATCCTTATATATTTCTATTTTTTTTTATTTTTGTTTATATTCTCAACTGTAGAAGCCCCGCATTGCTTCTTCTTCTCCATGTTTCATCAATACAGAGAAGTTAGAATTCCAAGTTTATGGTTTTCTTGAGATTCGGCTTTAAATTTAAGGCCAAACTTAATAATTAATACACTCTTAAAACTATTCTTTAAATGATTTTTCTCCAAACTTGATTTTGTTAAGAATTTTGTGTGCAAGGATTCATATATATATATATATATATATGCTCGTTGTATGTGGGCACGCCTAATGGTCTTAATCAGCAACTCAATGGAGTCCAGTCACATTGAAATCTAAGTCACCCACATACAGCGAAGTTGTCTGTCGTTGCTCAGCCAGGCGCCGCCACATTCTGGTTTTAAACCTAAATTTGTGTCATTTTTCAATTCCAGCCATAATTATTTTCCTTCCTTCTTGTTGTTACTGATCTGAGAAAGAAAGATAATTTTTTTTTTAATTTTTGGGTAGAGAAAAGGGAATATTCTTTTCCTTCCTTCTTATTGTTACTTATTGAGAAATAAAGAGGATTTTTTCCTTTTTTTTTTGATTGTTAATAAAGAGGATTTTTTTTTTTTTTTTTTTTTTTTTTTGGATTGTTGGTAAAGAAGAGAAAAAATTTTGAAATTTTTTTCTGAAAAAACAAAGAACTTTTTATATGATTTATCAATTTGTGTAGGAAATTACGGAGGGTTAAACAGTCAGGTTGGGATGAAGATTAATTTTATTTTTTTATTTTTTATTTTTAGTGAAAAGGGTATAAAGGGTACAAATAAGGTACATTTAGTAAAAAAAGAGAATTATTAATTTTTAATTGGGTATATTTAAATTTTGGGGTATGATTAGAGATTTTGGAGGTATGAATAGCCATACCCAATGAAAAAATTCTCTCCCCCAAAATCTTCAAACCCCAAAAACTATTTCTTCATCTTCAAACCCAAAAATCATTTTCTCCATCCGTCCACTGCATTAGGAAAGGAAGAGGGAAAAAGAGGAAATTAAAATTCACAAACTGCACTCAGACAAACGAGCATTTCAATCGCAATTTGCCCTTTTTTAGCATCTCTCCTCAAGGTCTCCACATTCTTCTGATTTCTTTCTCCAGGTACAGCTGTGTCCCCCGTTTTTTTGATGCAGTTGAATTCTTGTAGGTTTCTTTGCCCAATTTTTTTTCTCAATTTATAGTGCAAGGATTAGTCCGAATAGTGCTTATAACTTTGAATCCTTGTAACTATACGATATTTGAGTTTCTGGATGCAATCGGGGTAACAGTTGAGATTCGGACATCAGCACATAGATAGTATCTATAATTTTGAATCCATGAATCACTGTTTGTCTATATAATGTATATATGTATAGATACATTCTTTTCAAGTTCGAGGAAATCCCTCCATCTTTTGTGTGATGATTTGTGTCCGTTTTTTCGTTTTGTGGAATAGCTGTTTATACTATGTATTGATTTTGATAAGTTTGTAAATTTTCATATGTGTTGCCTGCATCCCATTAGATCTATCAGAAAGCTTAAAGTTGTTCTGTTTGTAACATATTCCCAATTTGCTGTATATTATGATGATGTTTATGCTGCGAAGATTAAGAAACTGACAGTCAAGGTTGCGATATCATCATAATTTAAAATCAAATTTGTTAACTTTTTGGCATTAAAGATGGCTTTGAGCTAAAATATATGCATTTGGATCTCTGTATTAGTGTTTCTCTTTGCTTTCTCAGCTGACGCCGTCGTTGAAGACGGTATGTTCTCTCTCTCTCTCTCTGAACTCGCCGGTTACAGAATTCTTGATATTAGGATTTTTTTTTTTGAAGAAAATAAAATTAGTAAATTACATGTGATGGTACTAGTAGGATGATGCTTCTAATCTGAAGAGTTAATGGAAGCTTAAAATATGGCATCGGAAAGATGCACAGATTTATACAACAACGTTTGTGTCGCTGAGGTTTGAGGAACTTCTGAGGGAATGTATAATCTGTAATGATTATAGTGTTCACGCAATTTGTTAATTTACATAGTTTTTGTTCAAGTTAAATATTATTATATTAGTTCATATTAATTTACATTAATTTTTAAGTTTAAAAACCAAATGTATTTTTATGAACTTGAATGAGATAAATAAAAAATTAGATTTATTATTAAATCTCAGTAGAACATACATATTAATGACAGTAATAGCCATTATGAGTATTATAATTAAAAGAGGGAAATAAATATACAAAAAACTTGTTTTCATTCTTTGGTATTTTCTAGCGCTGCCTGGAGCAGGTTTCCTATTATGAGATTGTGTGTTTCATGGGCTTTTAGCATCGGGTTGGACTTGCTCTCATGGAAACATTTAGATTGGAAAAGTTCAGTTTGGAATGAGGATTGATGTCTGATTTTCTCAAGTTTGGTTAATGAAATTTGTTGAAATCGCTTACTTAAGAACTAAAACACAATTCTTGATGCTGTAATTCGCTGCTCTTACCACTTCCAATAAGTGTACTCATTTTTTTTTTCAACTGTAATTTGATGTTTAAGGACAAAATAAGCTTAATTTAATTTTTACATATTTCTTTATAATTATTATAGCAAGATAGTTGAGGAATTGAGGCATAAAATAGGCATACTGAAGTTTGATCAAAGGTGATTTGGAGTCTGTAGTCCCAATTATCCCACAGTGAGTATCCCAATTATTTTTTGTACATTTGTGTTTCATTTTATATTTTATACATATTATATATCCTATAATTTATTTATTAAGTTTTTTTACTTTGGGCAAGGCCACTCTATCACGATGGCATAAAAAAACTTTAAAAGCTTGCAGCATTACAGAAAAAGCTCTTGGAATACGCACTATCTTGTAAGGCTACGATTTCTCTGTTACGTATGTCCCAATTCTTTTTTTAGTCCCTGTTTTTTACTTCTCTCTTTGAATGTCGTAAAATAGTCCCATAAATCGAGAGAATTGTTTACAGCACATGTTCAATACTGTTTTAAGTTATTGCAGTTATAACTTCCTAGCAAATTTTGCAATGGACAAACAATGAATGTTAATGGATAGACTATCAGATGAATACAAGGCTGGAGTAGAGTCTTTCATGCATTTTGCAATGCAAAATTCAGATGATATCAATTCAATGTTCTGTCCATGTTCGTCAGGGTTGTATTAATGCAATGGTAGGAAGCTACTCCAAACACGAATATTAATATATGTTGTTTCCTAGCACAATATAAATGGAACCGCCATATGACCAATAAAAATTATGAATAACCAAGTTATTGGTCTCATATTTAAAGGTAAAATGTATCAAATTCCTTGTGATTTTATAATTCAGCATAACAATTCTTTCCCTTCACAATTTCTTCAATAACATTTAAACTTAATGTCTATGTAAATCTTGAAACTCTCTTGTTTAATCCCTTTCTAATTTTGTTATAGTGCTCTTGAAAATTTATGAGGTGGATTTTGGTGAAAAAGGATAAATGAATGTTGATATACAATGCAGCATTTATTTTAGACAAATTGTCATCGTTGAGGAAGATATTGTTCACTTAGTATTACTACAATATTTTCAGGTTAAGGAATTAGAACTGGGCACTAAATGAAATAATGTTCATGTATAAAAAAAAATTAACTTAAATTTTATTGTGTCTAGTTGAGTTTTAAGTCAAATTTCCATTCCATGAAATACGTATTTTTTTTTTCCTTATGCTTCTACATTATAATAAACAAATAAGAAATGTGGTAGGTTCGGTAAACTTTGATTGTTAACTAAACTTCTTATATATTGGTTCTTATTTAAATAATATTAAAATTAGTAAAAAAAAAAATTGTAATCAACAAAAGTTGGTTTGCAAAATTTAATCTATGTGATTTCTATTCGCATTTATAAAATTTTTTTTTTTTAATTCGGTTATTTATATAAGAATTGTTAATCATACTTTTAAAAACTATTGATAATTTAAATAATTTAAATATTAATTTTATTGACATATAAAATTCAAATTAGCATAAAATAGAAGTATCTTTGATAAAAAAAAAAAATTTAAGTATTTTTCTATAAAAATTTTAAAATATCTTGTGGCCATAAGAGTTGCATCAATGTCAATGCTAGGGAACACCAAACCATGCATATGAACATTTAGTATATATTCCTAGCATGAAATCAGTGGAACCACTATACAACCAATAAAGGTTGCAAATAAAGAAGATATAAATCTCTTTTTTTATAGCTCTTTGCTCTAACAGTCTTCTCAAATGTTCGCGATGTGGAATAGACATAAAAATTTTATAACTTGTTTGTTTAAATTCTTTTGAATATCACTGAACTAAAAAATATTCCGTTACATCAATCAATTTTCTTCATACAACTCAACCATCACATATGGAAATAAAATATTGCATAATTTGATTCAATGTAATTTAGTACTATGAATCTGTACTCAAATTGAAAAGTAACTCAAGTCCGACTCAATTAAATTTTCAACTTCATTTCTATAAAATTCAATTTTATTAATTTTTTATTCTTTTTTTCATTCTATAGTTGAGGTAGACCAACCAAGTTTAGAGGGCTATTGCCTCTATTCCCACTCCATTAAATTTCAGAATGTTTTTAAATATAACATTTATTAGTTAAATATGAAACTTTTTTTTATTAATTATTCACATCTACATTTTGTTGTTTTTTTTTAACTCTCAATCAATAAATCTAAAAAAAATGTACTAATAAAGGTTATTTACCGAAATAATGTGAAAAAAACAAACAATTCGTAAAATAGGTGGAATTGAAAATCATTCCCAAAATAAGGTACAACGTCACGCTCGATGACGATGTTTGATAAAAACGTCAATGGGCCTGACGTTTTAATTTGAAAAAATAAAAACGTCAAGCCCTGACGTTTTCATTTTTCAAATATATATGCCACATGCCATTCATGCAAGTATATATATATATAAAGATATATATATAATTATATATATTATATATTTTTGTATATATATAAACATGTATATATATTTATAATTTTTATTTCTTATTTTTTTATATTATTTAATAGATGATTTTTATATTATTAGAAATCAATTAAAATTTTGTATTTTTAATTAAAGTAAATGAAATATAATATTAAATATGTTTAAATAAATTTTCGTATGTATATATATTTATTTCAATAATATATAAATTAATAATATAATTATAAACTCAAAAAAATTATAATTTAAAAAAATGATATTATAAAAAGTTATATTAAAGACATTAAGCAATATGTATTAATATTTTAAATATTTATATTACTATTTGAATAATTTTAAAAATATATATAAATATATTAATTATTTAATAAAATATAATATAATGTCTGGCCCACTGACGCTTTAAAAGTAACAACAGTGGGCTGACGTTTCTTTTAATTTTTTTTTAATTTTATATTATATATATTATTTAAATTTAATATATAAATTAAATGTTATTAATTCTGTTTAAAATATATATAATTATGGAATATATTTATTTTATCTTATATAAATATTTAATTAGAAATATATGTATATATAATTTTTTATATAAATATATATTATATAATTGTAAAGTAAAAAATTATATTTTTATTTAAGATAATTAAATCATATTATAAATAAATTTATAAAATTTAAAGAACATTTTTTAATATTTATTATATGTTTATTTTAACTATAATTTTATTATTTAAAAAATATATATAAATATACATATTTACATAAATATATAATGTCAGAAAGAAACGATAATGGACCTGACATTTCTTTTAATTTTTTAATTTTTGATTTATATATATTCTTTAATTTTATATTATATTATTTATAGTTAATATATATATTATTTTTTATTTATTCTTTTTAAAATATATGGTTATCATATATATTTATTTTTTTCTTATATAAATTTTTATTTAGAAATATATATATATTTTTTTAATATAAATATAACTTATATAATTGTAAATAGTTAAAATTTTTATATTTATTTAAGATTATAAAATCATATTATAAATAAATTTCAATAAATTAAATAATATTTATTAATAATTATTATATTTTTATTTTAAGTATAATTTCAATATTTTAAATAAAAAATATATAAATATAAATATACATATTTATAAATATATAAAAATTATATATATATATATATATGTAACGTCAGGCCCACTAACGTTTTAAAAGAAACATCAGTGGGCCTGACGTTCCTTAATTTATATTGTTTCTTCTATTTATTAAATATATATGTTAAAATATATGTAAAAATTTAATTTGAATATTCATTTATTTTTTATTTAATTTATCTATTTAAAAAATATATATATTATGTATATATCTATATTATTTCTTATATAAATATATAATATATAATTATAAACCAATAAATATTATATAGTAGTATTTCAATTAATTAAGTCATATTATAAATAAATTTCAAAAAATTAATGAATATTATTAATATTATATATTTTATTATAAGTATTTATTGAATGTAATTTAATATAAATTATTTGTAAAAATTTATAAATAAATTAATACATTATATATTAAAAATTGAAAATGTTATAAATATATTGTTTTATTTTTTGTAATTATATGTTATATAAATACAATTAATCATTAAAAGATCAAATGTAGGATTTGGTCTAGTGGTTAAAGGCCTACAACCTCTTTAAGAGGTGGGTTTAAACCCACACAACCCCAACTCATTTAGTTTTAAAAAAGAAAAAATGTTGAAAAAACGTCGATGTTATAGGGCCATGTATATATGTCCATATATATATGTACGTATGTCTATATATATATAATTTAACTAGATTATATATATTCTAAATATTTCTGTAATTATTATTTATTGAAATTATTTATTTAAAATTTATAAGAAAATATAATTATTCCTATATATAAATATTAATTATATACAAAAATATATAAGGTATATAGATATTTAGAGAATTTAATATTGAGATATATTGATTATTTTTTATTTATAAGAAAATTATTTGTTGTATTTTTATTTATTTAATATATATGATATATATATATATATATTTAAACACTATATAATTTTTTTAAATTATATTATTTATTAATTCATTTATAATATCTTAATAAATTTAATTTTAATATAACATAACCCTTTTATATAAAAATATGAATATAATTTATATATCTTTATATAAGTAAAATTATTTGAACATATTTAATATTTTATTTTATTTACTGTAATTAAAAATATTAAATTTTAATTGATTTTTAATAATATAAAATTTATTTATTAAATAATATAAAAAAATTTAGAAATACAAATTATAAATATATATACACACATTTATATATATACGAAAATATATGCTATATATAATTATACAATTATATATCTTTATATATATATATATATATACAAACACGGCTTTATATACAGATGTATCAAATGTATATGTATGCATATGTGTGAATAGTATGTAGCATATATATATTTGAAAAATAAAAACGTCAGTGGGCCTAATGTTTTTATTTTTCAAATTAAAAAGTCAGGCCCAGTGATATTTTTATCAAACATCGTTACTGCGCATGACGTTTTACCCTATTTTTAGAATGATTTTCAATTCCACCTTATTTTATGAATTTTTTTTGTTCACATTGTTTTGATAAATAACCCCTACTAACAATTGTGATCAATATTGCTACAATTATTACTTAAGCCTAAAGCTTAGCATGAATAATCGAACAATAATTGGTGTTGTGCGCCCTGCCCCTGTTGTAATGCAATGTAGGGACGATGGTTGAATGCCCAGGCAGCAAGCTACCATCTATGAATATCAACCAATGCAAGTAGTTTTTCTTCCATTTTCTTTTAGTAAATATTGAGGCTTAATGTATTTGTACATCTTGCAACTCTTTGGTTTGAATTCCTTCTAATTTAATTATTTATGAAGTTTGTTATTCTGATGGTCTACTCGATATAGCCCAATAAGAAATTTCTATAATCCAACTCAAGCTTATGACAACCCTAGATCAACTTATATACCAATATATATATTTGATGATATTCTCTCGCCTCTATATACGAAAATCAGAAGTGTATTTTATTGTCTTCTCTATTCTATCTTTTCTTACTTTGACCAATTAAGATAGACTTGTGTGTGTAAGAGAGTGATAGTCACTTATTGGGTTTGAGTATTGTTAGGATTGAACCATATTATATCACTCATCAATAACGAGGTGAACCACAATCTGAGCTGGACGAAAATTTAAACATCAATACCCAATAGTGGTATCAGAGGCATAGTTGTATTTAGATGAAAACTGTCTTCGTTATTCTAGGTTACTGTTCACATGAATAATAATCAATTTTCTTTTATTTATTTTGATGGTTGATGTGTCGCTGTAACTATTAAAAAAGAACACAAGCACTAGCGCTGAGAAGAACAATACTAGAAGCTGCCCCTTTTTTTTGTTGTTTCTTCACAGCAGACTCTCGCGAACGAAAAAAAGAAAAAGGGAGGAAAGGGGGAAGAAACCAGTGCTGCACAACACAGCACCGCACAGCAACGCACCACACTGCCAGCACCCCGGCGGCCCGCATCTGCCCATCTGCGTGCGGCCATTTGCACCCGCACCGTGTGCTAGACCCAGCGCTGCCAGTAAAATGTAATTTATTAAAAGAGAAAAGTTCAATGATCAAAAGTTGATTTTGCAGAATTTGATTTACATGAAAAAAGTAAATAATTTCCGAAAGTTGGCAATTTAAAACAAAAAAAACACATATATGATTTTGGCAAATCTATTAAAATATAATTAGCATAAAATAAAAATAAAAAAACACATATGATTTTGGAAAAACTTGTATGATTTTGGCAAATCTATTAAAATTAAATTATTAAAAAAAAACATATATGATTTTGGCAAATCTATTAAAATTAAGTTAGTATAAAATAAAAATTATCGTTATTATTATTATTTGTATTGTTTATATTTTGTATATATTATTTATTTATTTGACATTCTTTATTGGCACTTATTTTATTTATATTTTTGTATTATTATTATGATTATGATTATGATTATTATTATTATTTTTTTATTTTTTTATTTTTTAAATTTCATGTGGTCATAAATGTTTCACCAATGCCAAGGTTATGAAACTACTCCAAAACTTACAAATTAGCATTTGGTGTATTTTCCTAGCATCACATCAGTGGAACAACTATGTGACCAAACAATACTATGAATAAACATGCAA
Source organism: Caryopteris x clandonensis (assembly GCA_028749325.2). Classification (NCBI taxonomy): domain Eukaryota; kingdom Viridiplantae; phylum Streptophyta; class Magnoliopsida; order Lamiales; family Lamiaceae; genus Caryopteris; species Caryopteris x clandonensis. The sequence goes on from JAPYKT020000001.1 coordinate 1,867,511, forward strand.
TGAAACTCGGATTTCATAACTCTTTGTCCTGGAAATGCTTCCAAAGTTAGTGATGTGGGATATACTTAGAAAATTTTCATGTAAATAATATTTTTACTAGTTTTTTTTTAATTCAAGGCTCATATATATTAAAATAACATAAGATTTACTCATTTGCGACTCTCTAATTTCAATCACCTTCTAAATTTGTTACCTATGAAGTTCAAAGTTATCGATTTTAATTCTGTTGAAAATTTATGTGGTAAATTTTGATGAACCATTGAAATTGAACATTGATGTGAAATGTTGTATTCATTTTAAACAAATTCCCCCAATGAGCATGTTGTTGTTGGCCTTGTCTTAGTACAATTAGTATTTCTCCCATGTGTTGCACAATTTATAATATGATAATATAGTTATAGATAACATAAGATTTACTTATTTGCGACTCACTAATTTCATTCACCTTCTAAATTTGTTATCTATGAAGTTCAAAGTTATCGATTTGAATCCTGCTGAAAATTTATGTGGTAGATTTTGATGAACCATTGAAATTAAACATTGATATGAAATGTTGTATTCATTTTAAACATATTGCCCAGTAAGATGTTGTTGTTAACCTTGTCTTAGTACAAATATTATTACTCCCGCCCGTGTGTTGCATAATTTATATATGATATTATAATGAATTATTATAAAAAAAGAATTAAAATAAAATACGTAATTATAAAAAATATATTTTGATAAAAAATATTTTAAATTATAATATAAAATATATTGAATATTATAATAACCACAATTAATCTATGAAAAAGTTAGGATTAATGCAAAACTAATTAAGTTGTGTTTCTTCTTCTTCTTCTTCTTCTTCTTCTTCTTCTTCTTCTTCTTAAATGGTGTTTTTTCGTATTGTTATTTTATTAATATTATTATTGTTGTTGTTGTTGTTGTTGTTGTTATTGTTATTGTTATTATTAATATTATTATTATTATTATTATATTATTAGTATTATTATTATTATTATTATTTTGAAAAATTACATATGGTTGTAATGGTCGTATTAATGCAATGTTAAGAAGATAATCCAAACCATGCATATTAATATGGAAGCGCCATATGACCAATAAAAGTTATGAATAACCAACCTATGGATCACATTTAAGGGTAAAATGTGTCAAACCCCTTGTGATTTTATAATTCGGCACAACAATTTTTTTCCCTTCAAAATTTCTTCAATAAACATTTAAACTTAATGTTTATGTAAATCTTGCAACTCTCATGTTTAATCCCTTTCTAACTTTGTCATATGTATGCTCTTTAAAATTTATGAGGTGGATTTTGGTGAAACAGTATAATTGAATGTTGATATGCAATGTTGCATTTAGTTTAGACAAATTGTCCTTGTTGAGCAAGGTATTATTGTTCACTCAGTATTAACTTGTTCACTCAGTATTACTATAACATTTTAAATTACGGAATTAGAACAGGGCACTAGATGAAATAAATGTTCATGCATTAAAAAAAAAATTAATTTAATTGTGTGCAGTTGAGATTTATGTCAAATTTTTATGGCATGAAATACATAAAGTTTTTTACGCTTCTACAATAATAATAAACAAATAAGAATTTAAATGGTAGATTTGGTGAACTTTGATTGTTAACTAAACTTCTTATATATTGGTTCTTATTTAAATAATAGTTAAATTAATTAAAAAATGTAATCAACAAAAGTTGATTTGCAAAATTTGATCTACATGATTTCATTAATCCTACTTATAAAAAATATTTTTTTCCAAATTCAATTGTTTATATAAGAATTTTAATCGTACTTTTAAAAACTATTGACAATTTAAATAATAAAAATATTACTTTTTATTGATATATGAAACTCAAATTAGAATAAAATAGAATTATCTTGATATATTTTCAAAAATATTTTTCTATAAATAATTTTTAAATATCTTGTGGCTGTAAGGGTTGCACCAATGTCAACGCCAGGGAACTACACCAAACCCCTTTCTAATTTTGTTATTTGTGTCCTCTTAAAGATTAAGGCGTGGATTTTGGTGAGCTAATGGAATTGAATGTTGGTATGCAATGTTGTATTTCTTTTAGAAAACATGCCCCCATTGAGTATGGTGTCGTTCACTTAGCTTTACTACAATATTTTCACATTAAAGAATTAGAACGGAGCACTACATGGATTTAATGGTCATGTGTAAAAAATTTATGGTGTGGCTTGTTGAGCTTGATCTCAAAATTTCATGGCGTAAAATATCTAACATTTTTTTCAACTCTTGTGCAATAATAATAAATAAATTTCAACTTTATGTAGTAGATTTGGTGAACTTTGGTTGTTCCTCAAACTTCTTTATGTATTGTTTCTTCTTTTCCATAATAGTTAAATTAATAAAAAACGTATATGAAATATCATCAATCATACGTTTAAAAATTATTTTCATTTTAAAATTTGGCGATATAAATAATAAACAATTATGATTTTTGTTAATCAATTAAATTAGCATAAAATACAATTATTTTTTATATAGTTTTTTTTTTCTATAATCAATTTTTTTCCAAAACATATAGGGCCATAAGGATTGCACCAATGTCAATGCTAGGGAACTACACCAAATCATGTTTTTATATTTGCTATCTCTTCCTAGCATCACATCCATGGAACCACCATATATAACCAGTAAAAAATATTAATACAATAGGTATAAATCTCGTATTTTATAACTTTTTGCTCTAACAGCCTTTCCAAATGTTGGCGATGTGGGATAGATTTAACATATTTCCATGTATACAATGTTTTTGCTAGTTTTTTTTATAAGCTCGCTTATATGAATATCAGCCAATGCAAACAATTTTTTTTCCATTTTCCTTTATTAAATGTTTAAACTTAATGTTTTTCGTACGCCTTGTAACTCTCTCTTTTGAATCCCTTCTAATTTTATTATCTATGAAGTTCAAAGTCGATAAAAACTTCTTCATTAAATGTTTAAAGTTAATGTTTTTCTTACGTCTTGCAATTCTCTCTTTTGAATCCCTTCCAACTTTATTATCTATGAAGTTCAAAGTCGATAAAAACTTCTTCATTAAATGTTTAAAGTTAATGTTTTTCTTACGCCTTGTAACTCTCTGTTTTGAATCCCTTTTAATTTTCTTATCTATGAAGTTCAAAGTCGATAAAAACAACTTCTTTCTTCTTTTTCTAGGTAGCTACTCTAAACCACGCAAATTAACATATGGTGTAGTTTCCTAGCATAACATCATTGAAATCAAGGTAAGATGGATAATAGGTATGAATAAACAAGCAATGGTCTTAAATCTTATAACTCTTTGTGGTAGTACTCATCCATATGGAATATACATAATAAATTTCCATATTTACAATTAATTTTTATGTCCTCTTGAAAATCTATGTGGTGAATTTCGGTTTTACATGGAATAGAATGTTGATAGGCAATGTTGTATTTCTTTGGACAAACTGTCCCTGTTGAGCATTGTGTCATTCACTCAGTATTACTACTGTAACGCTCGATATTTTTTTATGTGATACTTTATTTGTTAAATTTATTCATATTTATGTATAACATTATTTATTAGTGTAAAGTCTCGTAACTTAAAGTTCATGCATAACATTATTTATTGTAAAGTCTTGTAACTTAATTTTATTCTTTTACTTTGATTTTTAAAAAGTGACTTGGACTCTCGAATATAATTATTTTTGGGGGGATGGAGGGAGTACTAACTAAAATTAGATTTGGAATTTTTTCCCTTTATTTAAATAGTTTCAAAAACTTGTTGATATATTCTCAAATTATATTTGGTTATTTTTAGAATTAGAGTTTTTTTTTTAATCAAACAATCGAAGTTTTTAAGAGTAGATAAAATTTTGATTTTATTTAATACCAATCAATACATTTTATGTCTCTCTCTGTATATATATATATATATATATATATATGTGTGTGTGTGTGTGTATATTATTAACCCTTAATTTAATTTTAAAAGTCTTGTATATTGATCAATTGATTTCTTTGAGTTATGTAAAATTATTGCTTCTAAGGCATTCCTAACAAAATTGATATTATAATATTTGAAAAAGATATCTAACAACCATTAATGTGATATATGAGACAATTCCTAAAAATTATTTACTGGACATTCTTTTACTATTATTATTATTTGATTTAATCCTAACAACCATTTAATTCATGGTGCATTGCATTTTCAAAATTAAATTTCGGTAGTTGATAATTAATGCATGAAGTTCACCACTTACAACGTGGTGTACAAATTTGGAGGATATGAAATGCTTCTTTAAGGTGTCAAAACCACTTTGCAATAAAATTGATGTTGTTCTAATATAAATAATAAAATAATATGGTGTATATTTTATAAGATCCACCTACGGATGACCAAGCAAAGAATCACACATGCACATGCCCGGCTTGGCTTGAACTCAGACTAGGCTAAGAGTTGTGGGCTATGGACATCTATACAGGGCCGTACGATTTACAAGCAATTGTGCATACATAGCACTCTAGTATGTTCCCAACTCTCACATCTTTCCCAATTTGTTGGTGCATTTGTGCTAGTGGTGCCAGTACCCAAACAACATAAATTATTTCATTTTTGGGCACCATATGAGCTTTAGCTTAGTCATATTGCATCTTGTGGAGAGAGGTCTCTCCTTGACTCAATGTATTCTAGTGGTGAGAAGTCTCACGTTGATTCAACGTATTCTATTCCTTTTTGAGGAGGTGCTTTTATTTTAGTCCAATTCTCATCTATTTCTAGTGATGATTTCAGTTCTGTGTCCAAAAGCCTTCAAAGAGTTTAAAAGTACTTTATATTTTTGTCTTAAAGTTATACGTTGTAGTAAATTGTTGGGTATTGTCACTCATTTTCGTGATAAACCAAAATCAATGATGTCAACACAAAGTCAACCTACTTCCCTAGGCTCATCTCTTCTGTTCTTTTTGCAAATGGAATACATTTTAAAAAATTGTATTATTAGAATAATTCATATATTTTCAAAAAAATATAACAGATTTTATATATGAGTATTACTTATAAGAAAGTATCATTCTTACGAAAAAAAAAAGTATAACTTTTGTTTTGAAGTACTATTAATGAGATTAGAAAATAATTCATTATCAATATATATATATATATATATATATATATATATCTATATGTTGAAAAAGTGCCCATATTAAAATAATATATCAATTTTTATCTATAGATCTATTATTTTATTTTAAAAAAATACTTATGTTTTAAATGTATTACTGAGATTAAAAAATATAGTCATTATCAAAATAAAATGTAATACCTTTTCTTGAAAAAGTATCATTTTTCGTCAAGTGACTTCCCGGAAAAAAAAAAGAAGAAAAAAAAAAAAAAAAAAAAAAGAAACGAAGCTATTATCTTTTTTCTAAAAAAACATCACCTTTTGTTGAAAGGTATATATAGCTTATTATTTAGAAGTATTAGCAATGAAATTTTAAAAAGTTATCCATTTCTGTTTAAAAAATATTTTCTTTCTAAAAAGAATAATTTTTATCAAAAAACTATAGTTTTTTGTTTAAAAAGTATTACTTTTGTTGTTACATTTTTGTATATGATAATATGAGAACAATTCAAAAGTTATCAATTATACCTTTGTATGGTTTTAAAATTAGATTTTGTTTTTTGTCCAGTATTTGAATAGTTTTATAAATTTGTTTATATATTCTCAAATTATATTTGGTTATTTTTTCAATTAGGGTATTTTATTTTCAGTTCCAATCAAACAACTAAAGTTTTTAAAAGTAGATAAAATTTTGATAGTATTTTATACCAAACCTTATATTTATGTATCTCTGCTCTCTCTAGCTATATATATATATATATATATATATATATATATATATATATGTCTGTATAATTTACCCTTATATAGTTTAATTTTGAAAATATTTTATACCAATAATATATAATTGATTTCTTAGAGTTATGTCCATGTCAGTTTCCTTCTTCTTAGGAATTTTCTAACAAAAATTGATATGATAATATTTGAGAAAATATCTACCCACCATTGATGTGATATATGAGAAATCCCTAACAACTATTTACAGGGTAATCTTTTACTCTTATTTTTTTTTTATTGAAACCTAATAACCGATAAGATTAGATGGTTTTGGAAAAAGTAAATGAACATATATATGATGCAAACATTAATGTTAAAATATATATGTTTGCGTGGGCCATGAAGAGATGATGCATGAGCACTGGACTAGTATTTATAGGGGAGAGGTCTGAGCATGCAATCCGCAGCAAAATAAGTAAATTTGTGAAGCACTACTAGCCACCTCCTCCAAATCACCCTACCCTCATCCACGGCCAAATCAACCGCCTTCGCTACTGGTTCCTTCCATCCTACCCCAATTGACGTCATCTTCCAAGGCGATGCAACCGAACGTGATGGGATTGTAATTCTTACAAGTATTGACGAAAATTCCATCCCGAAGCCACAAAGTGTTGGCCGAGTCTTGTACTCCAAGCCAGTGCAACTCTGGGAGCCAGGAAAACAAGCAAGCTTCGAGACCACCATAAAATTCAAAATCGACTCCAAGGGAAATGATGCTCCAGGTGACGGCATTGCCTTCTTTATTGCACCCGTTGGCACTGAAATCCTACCAGGTTCCACCGATGGCTATCTTGGCATCTACAAAGAACCCAACATTTTTGCTGTGGAATTCGACACCTATGTTAATTCATGGGACCCAGACAGTCCTCATATTGGAATCAACATCAACAATAAGAGGTCCGCGACTTGCATCCCTCGTGTGGACTTTCTAGGAAAAGAGGTGACTGCAACCATAACCTACAATGATAATATTGTCACTGTTGTGGCCAATACTGACACAAAAACTTTCAAGCTGAGCCACAACGTGGATCTGAGCCACGTTTGTCCTGAGCAGGTCCAGATTGGAGTCTCTGGTTCCACAGGAGATAACGTTCAATGTAATTACCTTCACTACTGGAGTTTCACTTTCGTCCTTATTGGCCATAATTAAGTGTGTCTCAAGATGACCTAGCGAGCAGTAAAGTGGTAGTTACGTGTCATTAATAAGGCCACCCTTGTACGTGACCAATTGTGTGTTATTATGAATAAAGACCACCTAACTAGCTATTAGGGTCATCATCTTTCTGCATCAAATATATATAGACTGCTTTAATCCATTATGTGACTTCATTTTCTCGCATATATTTTATGATTGGAATACTTTAAATATGACAATTAATCCAAGGGATAATTAATGCAAGTCAATATTTATAATTTGCAGCTTCACAGAATGCAATAACAGGCTACTCCGTAATTTTGGAACCCCGCCGACTTCTTGCGGACTTTTGATAATTAATTATATACTTTTGATGGAAATTTTGACGAAATTCACAAGAATCATTGATGTGATATTTTGAGGAAATACCTACAAATATTGATGTGTAAATCTTTTTCGGACATACGATTGTAACATGGATCAAATATAGTCGGAATTGTAAGATTATCGTAGATTCAATGCAGTTAACCCATTTCTTTATGTTCGTTCATTGTTAAATAATACAAACATAAATAGATCTGTTCAAATCTTAATAGATTTAATGATACAAACTCATGAAATAATATTATAAATTGAGAATTCAATCTCAAATTACTTAAAATTAAATATTTGTAAATTTGTAAATTAAATATTTATATAATTAATTTTTTTATTAAGTATCCACTTCTAGAAAAGAAATTACTTTTTAGCTCTGAATTAATAAGTCTAAACAGAGAATTCTAAAAAATAATTCTAATCAATAGAGCTGCAATTATTGTTTGGGCCTAAAACATAGTACTTCATAATTCTAATCAATAGTAACGACGGTGGAAGGCTAGAGCCTCTTGAAAATGCTTGTCGGCCATGGTCACTAGAAGACGCACGTAGCAAGCGACCTTATTTGCTCTTTCCCCTTAAAATAATAATTTAATATCATGTAAGCCAATAATTCACGTCTCAAAAATTAAACTGATAAAAGTAAATACTACACTTGATCTTAGTTAACATTTCTTTCAATCTATGGTTTCAATCCCTTGCAAAATCTTCTATCAAAAAGTCCAAAAATTTTGACTCCTTCTCCATTAGATATGATATGATCACAATCAAGATCATGCAAATTAAAATTGTTTGCAATCAAAACATACCTTGCCTCTTTTCTAGAGGTTGCCACCATAGCAACAGCATAGGGCAAAAGATGGCTCGGAACTTGCATTCTCGTCATGTACCTTGCCTCTTTTCTAGAGGTTGCCACCATAGCAACAGCTCAGGGAAAAAGATGCTCGGAACTTGCATTCCCATCATGTGCCTTGCCTCTTTCTGGAGGTTGCCACCATAGCAACAACTCAGGGCAAAGATGGCTCAGAACTTGCATTCTAGTCATGCCAGGAACATTCATCACCTCAAGTATCTCTATGATAATTAATTCAATACCGTATAAAAATTTTATTTGGAAATTTAGCTTACATGATTTTTGCTAAGCGTACTTTTTAAAATTTATGATTTTGCCAAATCTGGTGACTTAAACAACAAATAATATGTAAATCCAACTTTTAACAACTATTTTATTCTTCAAATTCGTAGATTTACATGAAAAAGCAACTGTAATTTTTTTCTAATATATTAAAATAAATGAGCATAAAATTCAATGAGCTAGAGAATTCTTTCAATTTCCAAAACAATATTCTTTTAGATAATCTCAACAATCAACTTTAGAAATAAAGCAATCAATAATTTTTGGAACAATGTTATTTAAAAAATTAATTTAACAAAAAAAGAAAAAAAAATAAAAGTAAAAGACCCTTACGTTTTTTAATGAATTTAAAGATTGGGGTTAATGCAAAACTATTTAAACTTGGTTTTTTTTTTTTTTTTAATATTATTATTCTGAAAATTCCCATATGATCATAAGGGTTGCGCCAATATCAATGTTGCCTCCTAGCATAACATCATTGACATCAAGGTATAACCAATAAAAGTTATAAATAAACAAGCAATGAATCTTAAATCTTATAACTCTTTGTGGTAGTACTCATCCATATGGAATATACTTAATAAAGATTTAAACAAGCAAGAAGTTCCTTTTTTTCCCCTTTTCTTTAATAAATATTCAAACTTAATGTCTCTATAAGTTTTGCAAATTCTAGTTGAACGCCTTTCAAAATTTGTTATTTATGTCCTCATAAAAATATAACTGGTGGATTTTGGGGAACTATGGAATTGAATATTGATATAGAATGTTGTATTTCTTATGGAAAAATTGACCCCATTGAGCGTGGTGTTGTTCATTTAGTAATACAACAATATTTCCAGGTTTAGGAATTAGAATAGGGCACTAGGTGGATTTATTGCTCATGTAAAAAATAAAAAATTAAAAAAAAAAAAAAAAAAAAAAACTTAACTGCAATTTAATTGTTTGACAAGCGGGGTTTCATGAAATACCTAAGTATTTTTAAAATGTTATGGAGTAATAATAAATAAATACAACTTTACGTGGTAGATTTGGTGAACTTTCATTGTTGCCCAAACTTATTATGCATTTTTATTTTCTTTTTTCCAATAATATGTAAATTGATTTAAATATGTAAATTGATTTAAAAAATGTAATCAATCTAACGTACTTTTAAAAACTATTTTTATTTTCATATCTAGCGATTTAAATAACAAATAATTTTGATTTTGTTAGTTTATTAAATTGAAATTAGCATAAAATATCTTTAATATGTTTTTGTAACATTTTTTATTAAAAAAAAAAACTCAAAATTGGTGTAACCGTAAGGGTTACACCAATATTAACATTTGATATATTTTGCTAGCATCACATCAGTGGAACCATTATATAACTATTAAAAGTTACAAACACTGAAGATATAGATATCATATTTTACAACTCTTTAACAGTCTTTCCAAATGTTAGCAATGTGGGGTAGAATTAACAAATTTGATGTATATAATGCTTGCTACTTTTTATGAAAAGCTAAGATATATGTATATTAGTCAACACAGGCAGTTTTTCTATCATTTTCTTTCTTAAATATTCAACTTAATGTTTTCATACGTCTTGCAACTCTCTAGGTTGAATCCCTTCTAACTTTACTATATATGAATTTTAAAGTTGTTTGTTTAAACCCTTTTGAAAATCAATACTACAAAAATCTTTCGGTTACCACATCAAAAATTTTTAGACAATCCCAACCATCAACTTTAGAAATAAAGTAATGCATAATTGTTTGTACAATGTTATTTAGGCGCTGCTTGGTTTGTGAGAGCGAATAGGAATAGGAATAGGAATAGGAACATAAATGATAGTATTAAAGAATATGAATGAATATGTTATAGTTGGGTGCTTGGTTGGTAATAAGGAATGACTCATTTTCATTAATGATGCTTAATTTAATTAAATCTTTAGGAATAGAAATACAATATGAAAACAAAAAGAAAAACAAAAATTTATATATATATATATATATATGTGTGTATATATATATTACTATAGATTTACTTATATATAAATAACTTTTAAATTTTATATATAAATAACTTTTACATATGAAATATATTTATTTGCATATATTTATACACATTTAAATATATATATATATTATTTATACATACTTAAATCATTATTTGTATCAATAATATATATACATATGCATGATATTTGTGTATATATATCTGAATATATATACCTATATATACAATAAGAATAATTAGTAATTTATATATAAGAAATATTTTTACATAATTATATAGTATATTATATGTGTGTGTTGTGATTTTTATATTAATAAATAGATAAATAATAAATATATTATATATCTGAATATATTTATTAATATATATGTGAATTTACATATTAGAAAATATAAGATATTATTTACACCTATAAATATATATTATATATTATATATATCTAAATATTTTACATATATTTATTTATATACTTATAAATATATATAAATAATATACATTTATATAAAAATATTATATACATATATGCATTTTAAAATAACGTTCATTTATTATAATAATAATAATATAATAATAATAATAATATTATTATTATTATTTTATTATTATTATTATTATTATTATTATTATTATTATTATTATTATTATATGAACATTTAGCATAGAATGAAAGTGATTCCTCCCAAGGAATGGAACATTCCCTACTTTTGAGGAATGAAATTACTATTCGTGGAATTATTCTTTCTTACCAAGTACTCAAAATTAATTTCATTCTCATTCTTTAGTTGTAAAGTGCCTAAACAAACACCCCCCTTAGAACTATGACATTTTAACTCAAATTCAAAAGTACTAAACCTTCACTCAATTAAACTTTCAACTTCATTATTTTACTAGACAATTTTATTAGATTATGTGTCACTTTCTTGATCATTTTATAGTTGAGCCTGGTCCAACCAAGAGTACATGTTTAAAGTTTACAAGATCTATAAAGTCCACTCCCTCCAGCTCCCTAAAATTTTAAAATATATAATATTAATAACATATTTAAATTTTATTGATTATCCACCTCTATAACAAACGAAGACAGCCCTAAATCAGTATCAGTATGTCTTAAAAAGAATCATATTAAATAGTTGGGAGCAATAGTACTACAATTATTACAAGAGGCCTAAAGTTTAGTATAATATTAGAGCTGTAAATGGTAGGGGGCAGGATGAATAGGGACAACGTTATCACACGCTTGACGTTCCATGCAGCAAGCAACCCTAGTGGGCTTTTATTATATTAATAGTATATTATAAAATTATATTATTATTATTAAAACAAATTATAAAAGAATTATTTATGTTACATTGCATTGTCATTTGTTTAAAAGTTATCTTTATTAAATAATAAACTACAAGATTATTTGGAGTCAATTTTAGAGTGTTCTCAACTCAATAAAAAATATCAACTTGCTAAAACATATATAAAGGTGGAACAATAAATTATAATATTATATAAATTAAACCATATAATATTTTTATTTACACTAAATACATTTATACTTTTACATCAAATTCATATAAAAAATTCATATTATTTATTCTAATTCAATGCATATGCCAAAATAAAATAAATAATTAAAAACTATATTTTTTCCATATAAAATATTGTAACATATTTTAAATATAATTTTTTATTTTAAAATATACAACATTTGTGTAAAATTAAAGATCACAAAAAATTTATTAATTTGATATATCATACGTAAAAATGAATTTAAAATAAAAAAGTTACTTGTTTATTTAAATTTTAGTAAAAGATAAAAATTAAATAAAAGGGAAAATTACAAATGTCAATAAATAATTGGAATGTGTAAAAAAAAAATTATAGAATTATTACTGCAAATACATATGGTGGTGACACGTGGCAACAAAACTATCCTTTTATATATAGAAGGATTTAATATCATGTGAGACAATAACTCACATATTAGATAACTAACTGATAAGAACATATATTTTCAATAAAAAGGAACATGTACTACACTTGATCTTAGTCAAAAGGTCAAGAAAGATATGCTTAGATCATTGTAGAACTTAGATTATATAGCATTTTACTGGATATGTAATTGAAATTATCCAATGAGGGATATAATAGATTTCACATTTATATTGTTTTTGCAATAATTTATCAACCTTTTATACATGGAAATTAGGCACATTTTTTTTCCTCTTCAATTTCCATTCCCATAATTATATTGGGTGCATCAATATGAATTTTACAATTTGAAAGACAGACTATATATACAACATTTTAATTGAACAAGACATAGATAAACTACTATAAACTTCAATAAAAGCTTCACGAGAAGTTCATTTTCATGTCTTGTCAAACCACATTTATCCAAATATATAGGTTAAGGATATTTTCATCCTCAACTAAATCATAATTAGTATATCCTATAAAATTATTAGTAGACAATAGTTATATTTTCTTGCATAGTTAGATCAATGAATAAAAATCTACCAACACTTGTTTTATCGGCATCCCTCTTGCGAGTCTTTAGTTTTCATCCCTCACAAAATCTGCTATCCATGTAGTCCAAAATTCCGACTCATTGTTATGATCATCTCCATTAGTTGTCTGTGATTAACACAATCTCAATAACTGATTGGCTGAAGGATAAACTAAGATACCTAAGATATTGATTAATCAATAATAAAAATTAAAGTACCTTTCCATCAGCGATGATATGACCATAGTCAAGATCTTGCAGACCAAAGCTGTTTGCAATTTGAACATCATAAGTGGTACGTAAGTTGAAGGTAATATCGAGTTTATGCATGTCTGATTTGTTAAAATTTCAAAAAAAAAATTGATAATTGCTAACATAAAACTCCTAATTTCATGTGCCTTGTCTAAAGACCGAACATATCTGCAATTTCTAGTGGAGTATAATTGGACAAAATTAAAAGTTATACGTAATTATCAAAAAAATCATAAAATTATATTAACAAATAATTTAGATAAAAAATTATCTCGTATAAGAAATAATTATTCAATAATGATGTCTTCAAAATCTAGGTTATCGGATCATGAAGTTTATAGTCTATAGAGGGAGAAAATTATAATATCATAAGAACATGGAAAACAAAAACATTCATGGGGCATTTGTTTGACAAAAAATTACATGTATATATACACTAATACACACCTCCCTTTGTTAAAAGAATTAAATTAAAAAAATTTTAAAAATATATATTAGAAAATAAGATAAATTATGTAATACCCGTATTTGTTCATCTTTCTTGAAAATAAAGGTGTTGGAAATGAATGGTTTTTAAAAATTATATTATTTGAAATTAATACTAAAGAAAACGTGAATACATGGAAAGAAGAAAGTGGAAAGGATTAATTGAAGACAAATATATAAGATTGCATTTGAATCGAAAGATTTCCTATTAGATTTGAAGTTCATAATATCAAATTTACTGGTGGTAGTTTGGATTTATATAAATTTGAAATACACCACTTTCAGTTTGAACTATTTTTGGATATATTTGGGTAAAATTAAAGTTCCCTTATTCGTATAAATGAAATCTTTGAATCCAAATGCCGTTTAAGGGAAATATTGACTAGGAGATTTATTAAATATTAGGCTAAAATTTTCCATAAAAAATGCTGAAAGAAAATTCATTATTTAGGACACATGGATTATTTTAATGCACATTGTGGAAGACTAATTTTTTAAAATAAGAAATGAAAAAAAGCATGGTGATGCATGTACGGTTGGTGGTGATAGCGCCCAAGCGAAATTGTATAATTATAATTTCCCTCTAGAACGAAAATATATTAAAGTTTGATCAATATAAAATTTATTATTAAATAATATAAAAATAAATAGATCTGGTTAGATCTTAATAGATTAATGGTACAGTTTCATGAATTATAAATTGAGAATTCAATCTCACACTACTAAAGAAATTGATGTTTTTTTTATAAAAGTAGAAATATTTGACACGATATGTACATTTGTTAGTTAAAACCGTTATCACACAACAATAACAACTATCTAATAAAACAAAATTGAAGTGAAAAAAAACTAAACAATTTACAGATATTCATGCAGATGGTGGTTAAGATTTCATATTTTCATGAAGCCTATTCACGTCGTTGTCAACCAACAGGACACGTACTTCAACCTTCATTGGATCGTAGAAAGCCATTGCAGTGAAAACCTTAGACAATTTGGCATATGATTTCATATTACAGACAACTTGTTATACCATTAGTCTGTAATTCTTTCTTTTTTCTTAATTTTTATGAAACTGATGCTGAAGCCATTTAATGAGGTTTGTTGCCATTTGTCAGATGTGTCTATTATATTGGAGCCACAAATAAAAGTGTTAATAGTCTTAAACAATGCTTTTGGTAGTTTCTATCAAAATCTCATATGTATAAGGTTTTGCTTATGCATATAGTAGTACTTAATAAATTATGACTATACACTCTTCTTATGTATTTTTTTTCAATAATATTTAAATTAATAAAAAATAAAATAAACTGTGATTTTAATTGTCAAGATTTGTATAATTTTATCGATCTAATTTTCCTAATCATTCTTTTGGAAAAAATGAAAATTATATCTCAACCAAAAATGGTAATTAGATTTAAAAAAAAAATTGATTGTGACTTTTACTGATCTATTAATATACAGTTATTATTATTTATTGACTAGTCGCATGTAATTGAAAGGGTTATGCCAATCAGTGTAGGAAGTTGCATCTTACTCTTGAAAATCTATAAATATCAAAATTCAAACAATCAACCACATTAATTACTAATATGATTTGAGATCAAATTCAAGAGTTATTCAAGTTTAACTCTACTACATATTCAATTGCATTACTTTAATGGAAAATTTTATTATCTTATTCGTCCCTTCTTGGATTATTTTATATTTGAGTTAGGGATAGCCTGAAGTGGATGCAAATGAACTATATGTGAGTCTTGCAACTCTCTAATTCGAATCCTTTGTAACTTTATTATCTATGAATTTCAAAGTTGTTGGTTAAATCCTTTTGAAAATCAATGAACTACAAAATTCTTTCGGTTACCACATCAATTTCTTTTAGACAATCTCAACCATCAATTTATGTAGAGTGTTATTCAATTCGAACTATCACTTTTTAACTCAAATTCAAAAGTAACTCAAGCCTGGCTTAATTAACATTTTGACTTCATCACTTTACTAGAGAATTTTATTAGATTATGTGTCACTTTCTTGACCATTTCATAGTTGAGTCGGGACCATCCAAGAGTGGATGTTTAAAGTTTACAAGGTCTATTGCCTCCACACACACTAGCTCTCTAAAATTTCAAAATATTTGTAAATATGTAAATTTGATAATTAAATATTAAAATTTTATTGATTATCCACCTCTAAAATCAAGTCCTAAATTAGTAAGCCTAAAAAAGAATTGTATTAAATAGTTGGGAGCAATAGCGCTACAATTATTATGTAGAATCTAAAGCTTAACAAAATATTGGAGCTATAAATGGTAGGGGCCAGTATGAATAGGGATAATGTTGCGACGACACTTTACAGTCCATGCAGCAAGCTACCCTAGTGAGTTTTTTTTCCTTCAAAAATAAATTTAATATCATGTGAGACAATAACTTACATATTTGATAACTTACTCATAAGAACATATACCTTCAATAAAAAAGAGCATATACTACATTTGATCTTAATCAAAAGGCCAAAAAATATATATATATACTTAGATCATTGTAGGACTTTGATTATATAGTGTTTTACTTGACATGTCATTGAAATTCTCCAATGAGAGATATAATAGATGTCGCATTAATATTGTTTTTGCAATAATTTATCAACCTTATATTGACATGAAAATTAGACACACTTTTTTTCCTTTTCAATTTCCATTTCCAATAATTATATTGGTTGCATCAATATGAATTTTACAATTTGAAAAACAGTTTAGATACAATATTTTAATTGACCAACACATAAATAACCTACTCTAAACTTTAATAAAATCTTAATGAAAAGTTCATTTCATTTCTTTTCAAACCCCATAAATCCAAATATATAGTTTAAGGATATTTCCATCCTCAACTAAATCATATCTAATATATCCTATAAAATTAGTAAATGACACTTATATTTTCTTGCATAGGTCAGGTCAACGAATGAAAATTTGCCAAAAGTTGTTGTAACTTGGCATCTCTCTAGCGAGTCTTTAGTTTCCATCCCTCGCAAAATCTGCTATCCATGAAGTCCAAAATTCCGACTCCTTGTTATGATCATCTACATCACTTGTCTGTGATAGACACAATTTCAATAATTAATCAGCTGAAGAATAAACTAAGTTCAATAAGACATTGATTAATTAGTAATATAAATTAAAGTACCTTCCCGTCAGATATGATATGACCATAATCAAGGTCTTGCAGACCAAAGTTGTTTACAAATTGAACATCATCACTGGTACAAAAGTCGAAGGTGGTATCAAGTTGATGGCCTCGATTTTGTGTTGCCATCGTCATATTTCCAACCAAATCTCCATTGGAAATTCCATTCATGTTGTTGTTTAAAACAATGTTAGCATTCAGTGTTCCTTGTCCTCCCATGTTGATGTTGCATATATTGTTAGAAGGTGTCCAAGTTTGGTTGTTGATGCTTGTTCGTGTAGGGCCATGTTCGTTGGGTTGGAAACCTTTGATCAAACGAGGGAACAATCCATAACATTTTGAATTTGAAGGATGTGAATCAGATTTTTTTGATGATTTTGAAGGTTTTAAGCGACGACCTTGCCTCTCTTCTTGAAGTTTCCAACCATAGCGCCATTTCTGTATCAAGAGTATTTATTTATGATTCCAAATACAAAATAAGAAGAAAAAAAAAGTAAAAGAATATCAAATTTTGGAATAGAAGATGGAATACAGAACATAACAGAAGGTCTTAATCCAATTTAATATGTAAATCTAACCTGAAGATGGCTGGCAACTTGCATTCTTGTTAGGCCGGGAACATTCATCAGGTCAAGTATGTCTTTGGGGAAACATCCTTAACAAAACAGATAATTCACACCATATCAAACATTATTAAAAAAAAAAACATACATAAAAAAGGTAATGTTTAGGAATGAATGAAAGCATACTTCCTTCACCAAGATGCCTAACAGCAGCCAAGAATTTTTCATGAAGTTCAGGTGTCCATTCAGTGCAAAACTTCGATCTCATGAAGGGATTGGAAAAACTATCTTCCGAGTTGATACATTTTAAATGCTCACTATTTCCTTTAAGGGATGGTTCATCCTTCTCTAATACACATTGATTCACAGTCACACCTTCAGAAAGCTTCGAGTTTTCTCTACTTTTTCTTGATTTTTCCCTTAAAACATGCTGCCATAAGTACTTCAGTTCATACACATTGTTTGGTTTTTCCATGAAAAGGAATGCTCCATCTTCAATTGCACACTTCGCTAGAGTTGCATTGGCATGAGTTGACATCACTTTATTTGCACATTCAAAGATAGAATTCATCAATTAAAAAAATTATTTAGAAGTAATTAAAAATTATTTGTGAAAGGAAATACTTACAAATTACTATTAGACCCATGTCAATAGCCTCATGCAGAAGTTTGTACCCTTCTAAATTAGATGAGGTTATGTCAATCATCAGAAGATCGAAAGTCGTCTTGCCATTGGACATCATTGATGAAGCTGCAGCAATGTTATGAGAGGCTGTAACTGAAAGCAATTGAATTAGCCAAGTGAGAAGAAAATATTAATATAACAACAACAACAACAACAATAACAGCAAGAATAATAATAATAATAATAATAATAATAATAATAATAATAAGTAGAAAAGAATAATTTATTTACAAATTGAATTGTTAAAGTTCCTGAAAGATCAAAGTAATCTTGTGGTTTTATACTCGAGCTATGAATAAAGACAAATCTTGTCGCTTTATAAATAAATTTCTCAAATATATTAAACTATAAACGTAAATATTGTCGTTTTATAAATAAGTTTCTTGCAGATTTTCAGATATAAAAGTAACTCTTGGCGTTTTCTAAAAACTTGAAGACATTCGACCATAAAAGTAAATTTTGTTATTTCGTAATTAAATTCTTCAAAGACTTTCAATAAATTTTTAATGTAAATTAGGCAATGTAAAAAGAACAGGAAAAAGAAAGATTTAATATAATTTATATAAGGATTAGTCGTAAAAAAGAAAGAAAAATAATTTAGGTAAAAATTATCTTCTATAAAATTACACATTATTCACGATAACAATAATGCTGTGTTTGAAATCTTGGTTATCGAACATGAATTTTAACAAATATTTACAAATGTAATTCTATATGTATATACACACTAAAACACAGCATCCTATGCTAAAAGAATTATATTAAGAAAATAAAGAAAAGTACTGGAAAAGTAAGATAATGATGTAATAGTCCATCTTTCTTGAAAATAAATGTGTTGGAAATGAATGGTTTCTAAAAATTGAAATTATTACAAAACACTAAGGAAAATGTGAATTCATGGAAGGAAGAAAATGGGAAAGACTGGATGAAGATTTCATATTAGATTTGAAGTACATAACATCAAATATTGGTAGTTGTTTCGATTTATATGAATTTGAAATATTTTTTGATAGATTTGGATGGATTTTAAATTGATTTTAATTTGATTAGTCCAAATTCGTATATACCAAATCTTTGAATCCAAATGTAATCTAAGAGAAATATTAACCAGGAGATTTATTAAATATTATGCTAAAATTTTCAACAAATTTTTTTTGAAAGGAAATTCATTATTTAGAACATAAATATTATATAGACCAGTTATTTCAATGCACATTTTGG
Organism: Caryopteris x clandonensis; assembly: GCA_028749325.2. NCBI lineage: Eukaryota > Viridiplantae > Streptophyta > Magnoliopsida > Lamiales > Lamiaceae > Caryopteris > Caryopteris x clandonensis. The sequence continues at coordinate 1,886,948 of JAPYKT020000001.1, forward strand.
AAAACTAATTTTTTTTAAATAATATAAATAAATAAATAAAATTCATGATGATGCAGGTATCGAAATTATATAATTACAACTTCCATCTTAATTTGAATAGAATGGAAAATATTAAAATATAATCAGTATAAAATTTATTATTAAATCTTATAAACATAAATAGATCTGTTCAGATCTTAATTGTAGAATCTCATGAAATAATATTGTAAATTGAGAATTCAATCTCAAACCACTCAAAAAAAAAAAAAATTCATATTTTTATAAAAGTAAAAATTTTATTATGACATGTACATAAATTTTATTATGACATGTACATACATTGGTTAAAACCGTTATCATACAACGAAAACAACTGCCTGTTTAATCTAATTAAAACTAAACAATTTCCAGATATTCGTGCAGATGGTGGTTAAGATTTGATACCTTTATATAAATTGAGCTCCAGCAATCTATAAGTTTCATGAAGTCTATTCACGTCATTGTCGACCAACAGGACACGCACTTCAACCTTCATTGGATCGTAGAAAGCCATTGCAGCAACAACCTTAAATTTCTCCTTCCCTCTGATGTAATGAACTTAATTAAACTGAGAGAATGAAGCCAAATTATTTCTCACGCCTCAATATAAAGAAGTCTGGACTAGTATCTGGTCTTTTCACATTAACCCCATGTTAACTCTCTCTCTTTCTCTCACACACACTCACATACACAATTAGTTATACAATTAGTCAGTAATTCTTTCTTTTCTCTTACTTTTATGAAAATTTATCCGATAGAATTTGAAACTGATGCTGAAGCCATTTAATGAGGTTTGTTGCCATTTGTCAGATGTGTCTATTATTATTGGAACGACAAATAAAAGTGTTAATAGTCTTATACAATGCTTTTGGTGGTTTCTATCAAAATCTCATATGTAGAGGATTTTGCTTATACTCATTGTAGTACTTAATAAATTATGCCTATACGAACTTCTTGTGTATTTTTTTCTTTTTTTTTTCAACATTATGTAAATTAATAAAAAAATTAATATGAACAATGATTTTAATTGTCAAGAGTTGATTTGTAAATTTTGATCAACTTGTATGTGTGTCTGTCTGTTTGTGTTACATAATAATAATCTGCCAATCAAATTTGGTAATTTATGATTGTGATTTTCACTAATCTATGAAAATCAAATTTTGGTAGTTTTTATCAAAAGCTCATATAAGTATATATGAATATCAACTAATATAAGCAATTTTTCTTCCCTTTTTCTTTATTAAAGATTTAGAATTAACGTCTAAGTACATTTTGCAACACTCATATCTCAATATGGCCTTTCTAAATGTGTTATTTATGAAGTTCAAAATATGGGGTTCAAAATTCAAACGATTAACGACATTAATTTTTTTTTTTAAACATTCTCTATTTCATCCTCTAGAAATAAAATATTAGAATGTTATGTAGAATATTAATTAGTAATATGGTTCTCAACTACACATTCAACTTCATTATTTTTATAGACAATTTTATTATCTTATTTATCCCTTCTTGAATCATTTTATACTTGAGTAAGGGACAATGAGAAGCGGATGCTAGTGGACTATAGCATTCATTCCCACTTAATGGTTTTAAATATTCAAAATTGATTATTTGTATTATTAAAATTTTATTAATTATCCTCTTTTATAAGAAAATTTACTTTTTAGCTCTCAATCAATAAGTCTAAAAGGAGAATTCTAAAAAATAATTCTAATCAATAGTGCTATAATTATTACAAGGCTAAAATTTAGTATGAATACTTGAACTATAATTGGTGGGATGCGCCAAATCCATATTGTAATGCAATGCAGGAACGACTTTAAAAGGCTAGAGCCACTTGAAAACACTTGTAGGCCATGGTCACTAGAAGGCCGAAGTAACAGGCTATCATAGTTGGTCTTTCTCCTTAAAATAATAATTTAATATCATGTGAGCCAATAATTTACGTTTCAAAAATTAAACTGATAAAAACATATACCACACTTGATTTTAGTTAACGTTTATGTCATAAGAGTCTCTGGTTTCAATCCCTTGCAAAATCTTCTATCAATAAGTCCAAAATTTTGACTTTTTGTGACGATCATCTCCATTAGATATGATATTATCATAATCAAGATCATGCAAATTATAGTTCACCGGAGGTTGCCACCATAGCAACAGCTCAGAGCTGAAGATGGCTCGGAACTTGCATTCGCACCATGCCAGGAACATTCATCAGCTCAAGTATCTCTTTGGTAATTAATTCAATACCATATCAAATTTTGATTTGAGAATTTAGTTTACATGATTTTTGCTAATCGAACATTTTAAAAGTATCATTTTGCCAAATTTGATGATTTAGACAACAACTAATATGTAAATCCCACTTTTAAGAACTATGTTATTCTTCAAATTCGAAGATTTACATAAAAAAAAAACAATTGTGATTTTTTCTAAAAATGAGCATAAAATTCAAATTCTCTTTAGGGTTAATTGCGCGCGCACACACACAAAAGGCAATGGTTAGATAGTTTTGGATTTTAACCTAAGCTTTTAAATTGTTGCAAAAAAGAATCTTTATCGTTTAATTATTATTGCAAATTAAAGAACGAGTGAACTATCCTGCAACATGTGCTGTGGCGTCCATTCAATTAGTTACCAAAAGTTATTAAATTTCCCAACCAAAATGGCACATATGATAGTGTGGAACATTGTGTTCACTTACAAATACGATATACCTTATTAATCTACAAGAAACATCGAATTCCTCCTTTGTGTATCAAACTTATTATGAACTCAATCCCACCAAAATATGACCAATAAAAATTATGAATAAACAAGCAGTGGATCTCATATTTTATAACACAGTCATTCCAAATGTTTGTGATGTGGATATACTTCATGAATTTTCAAAAATGAGATTATTTTTTTGTCAATCTTGATCAGGATCTCATATATATGAATATTAACCTATGTAATCAATTATTTTTTATTCCCTTTTCCTTTATTAAGACTAATGTCTTTGTATGTCTTTTAACTCTCTTGTTCAACCCCTTTCTAGTTGTTATTTGTATCCTATTGAAAATTGATGCGTGGATTTTGGTGAGCTAATGAAATTGAATGTTCATACGCAATATTTTATTTCTTTAAGAAAAACCATCCCCATCGAGCATGGTGTCATTCACTAAGCTTTACTACAATATTTTCACTCTAAGGAATTAGAACGGAGCACTACAAGGATATAATGCTCATGCAAAAAATTTATGATGTGTCATGTTGAGCTTGAGGTGAAATTTTCATGGCGTGAAATATTTAAAAAAAAATTCAACTCTTCTGTGGTAATAATAAATAAATTTTGACTTTATGTTGTAGATTTGGTGAGCTTTAATTGTAGCACAAACTTCTTATGCATTTTTTCTTCTTTTTTATAAAATTTAAATTAATTAAAAAAATAGAATCAATATCATCAATCATACTCATACAAAATTATAAAAAATTATTTTTATTTTAAATTTGACAATATAAATAATAACACACAATTGTGATTTTCGTTAATCAATTAAATTCAAATTAGCATAAAATACAATTAATTTTTAAAATATATTTTTTACTTTTTTATAATTAATTAATTTTCCAAAACAGATGTGGCTGTGCACCAATGTCAACGCTAGAGAACTACACCAAATCATGCATAATTACATTTAGTACAGTTACATAGCATCACATGAGCGGTGGTAACACTAGGGAACTACACCAAATCATGCATATTTACATTTAGTATAGTTACCTAGCATCACATGAGTGGAACCACCTTATGACAAGTAAAAGTTATTAATATAGTAGGTATGAATCTCTCATTTTATAACTCTTTGCTCTAATAGCATTTTTAAATATCGCATTTTATAACTCTTTGCACTAATAGCATTTTCAAATATTGACAATGTGGGAAAGACTTAACAAATTTCCACATGCACAATGTTTTTGCTATTTTTTGTCAAAAGCTCCCATATTAACATAAGCCAATGCAAACAAATTTTCTTCCATTTTCCTTCATTAAATGCTTAAACATAATGTGTTGTGTATGTCTTGCAACTCCGTGTTATGAATCTCTTCTAAACTTTATTATCTTAAAATTCAAAATTGTTCATAAAAATTATTCTAAAAATCAATGAGCTACGAAATGCTTTCGATTACCGCAACAATTTTCTTTTAGATAATACCAACAATCAACTGTAGAAATAAGCAATGAATAATTTATGGTACAGTGTTATTTAAATAAATTAATTTACCAAAAAAAAAAAAAGTAAAAGAATTGTACTTTTTTTTAAACAATTTAAAAGTTGGGGTTAATGCAAAACTATTAAAACTTGGTGTTTTTTTAATAGTATTATTATTGTTATAAAATTCTTATAGGATCATAAGGGTTGAACCAATGTCAATGCTAGGAAGCTACTCAAAACCATGCATATTAACATATGGTGTAGTCTTCTAGCATAACATCATTGAAATCAAGGTATGACCTAGATATGGGCACGGTTCCTGTTTGGAATCGGAGACGCCGGTCAACGGTTCGGTTCAACCGTTGATCCGGTTCTGGTTCCAACCGGAATCAAAACCGTCGGAGTAACGGTTCGGTATCGGTTCTCAATTTTTTTGGAACCGGAATCGCTAGTTCGGAACCGACGGTTCGGATTCCGGTTCGATTCCAGATTGAATATAAAAATTATAGTCATTGGAGATCAACGGCTGAAATTAAATAGCCGTTGATCTTCAACGGTCGAGATGGAATAACCGTTGAGAACCGCCGGTTCCGAACCGGAACCGGGAACCAGCGGTTCTCAATGGCTCTTTTGATTTATTTTTTCCTATTAATACCCCTTCCTACTCATTTTATTTCACAATATCTAATCTCTCTCAATCTCCCTCAATCTCTCTCAATTATCTTGTGATCTTTCTCAATCTCTCTAAATCTCTCCCGACATCTTTCTCAATCTCTTTCAATTATCTTGTGATCTCCCTCAATCTCTCTCGATTATCTTGTTATCTCTCTCAATCTCCCTCAATCTCTCTCAATTATCTTTATCTTGTCATCTTTCTCAATCTCTCTCAAAATGTCGAGCTCAAGCCAAAGAGGACGTGGAGGTAGAGGATCATCTTCTTTATCTCGACAAGCAAAAGGAAATCACCTATGCCGACAAGTACAAGTGCCGGAACCGGATTACCTCTACCATCTCCTTTGGTTCCAAGGTATATAAATCTTGATGATGAAGATATTGAAATTCCGATCTAGTGGCAAGAAGATTTTGAAGCTCAATTAGGTTTGTATTTATTTTATAAAATATCTCTCTCAAATATTATTTTATACTTTTTATTTTAAATATCTCTCTCAACTATCTATGGTTAATAATTTATTATGATTATCAATTTAGGTGCACAAAACGAATCTACCGAAGAAGAACGTCTTCCAACTCAAGAGAGTCAAAGTCAAAGTACGTGATAGACTCAAAGTGGACGAGATGAGGCACTAAGATCGGATATATTTGCCATTCACTTCAAAAGAGATATGCAAAATAATAAAGCAATTTGAAACTATTGTGGGGTGGAATATATTTTTCAAAAAGGAGGAGGTTATGGCACGCTCAAAAAACATTTGCAATATCACCATCCGGACAAAGTCGGAAACGATCGGCGTCAAACACAAATACATCGTGGAGGATTCTCCGAATTCACCAATGAATCAAAAGGTACGGCTTCTTTATTTAAATATTCCGAACCAACAATGAGAAAATATTTATCAAAAATGATTTGTGGCATGTCTTTACCTTTTAATTTTGCTGAAAACGATTTGTATAAAAACCTTGTGTCACTATCAATGAACCCTCAAGTGTCCGGTGTTTCACGTAGAACATTAGTTCGTGATATTGAAAAAATTGTAGGTGAATTTAAGTTGTCTTTAATTGATATGTTTAATTCTTTACAACAAAAAGTTTCAATTTGTGCGAATATATGGGCGGATCATTGGAGAGAACATAGTTTTTTAAGACTTGTCATTGGATAGATAATTCATGGACAATGCAAAAAAGACTACTTGCATGTAGAGAATTTGATCAAATACACACGGCCGCAAATATTTCTCATAAAATTCATACTATTTTGCAAGAATATAATTTAGTTACAAAAATTTTTTCAATTTCATTTGACAATGCTAGTGCTAATACTGCTAATTTGCCATTATTAATTCAAATTTATCAACCATTATTTAAGGGTAGATTTTTTCACATTAGATGCAAGTACCATGTTTTAAATTTGTGTGTACAAGATGGCATGGAACATTTTAAAGCACATATAGGTCATATTAGATTAGCAATTGGATATTTAGCTAGACATGCAACTTTATGCAAAAAAATGGAAAAGATTTTGTAAAGCATTTGGTATGAGTGCACACAAAAAAATCACTAAAGATGTGCCTAATAGTTGGAATTCAACATATAAAATGTTGAATTCTTCTTATGAGGTTAGAAATGAATTATGTATATTTTTTTTCACAATAACAATTAGGCATTCCTTTATTTCCAAGTTCATGGGATACATGTGTTGAATTAATGTCTCTTTTGAAAGTTTTTAAAGATGCAACGGAAGAATTATCCGGATGTCACTATCCCACTTCTCCTTTAGGTATAGATCATTGTGTTAAAATTGCACTTATTTTACAATCATATTATTCGCATGACACTTTACAAAATTGCATTGCAAGCATGAGAAGTAAATGGTTAAAATATTATCAAGAAATTCCCGATTTATTTTTAGTTACAAAACTTTTAGATCCTAGAATTAGAGAAAATGGTTTAGAAGAATTACTAAGAATGTATTATGATGCATTATTTCCGGTTAAAGATGATGACCCTCCCAATCCGTATATAATTGTAGGTAACACAAAACATGATTGTTTTAAAGAATATAAAATTTATTATGGTGATAATTTAAATAGTGAAAGCGGTCACGGAAATGAAGATATTGGTGGAGGTAGTTCGGTTTCGGATCAACCGGAACATTATCAAGATCCGAACTTTGAACACCTTAATCAATATTATAGGTTTTATGATATTTAGAAAATTAAAAAAACCTAGGAGTAATAGTCCTTATCAAGAATTAGATAATTATCTATCTACTATTTTTGAAGAACTTGGATTTGATACATCTAACGAGCTTTTGAGATGGTGGTCTCAAAGAGCAAAAAACTTTCTTATTTTATCACTAATGGCAAAGGAAATATTTGCATACCCGGCATCCACAGTCTCGGTTGAACAAGCATTTAGCACCTGCGGTTGCATTTTGAATCTTCGAATATCCAATTTAAAAGTGGAAAATCTAGAAAATCAAGCTTTACTTCATGATTGGTCGAACGCCGAGGTAAAAAAACAAGAAGTAAATTTTGATGAAGAGGATGAGTATGAAAATGGAAACGAGTATTCGACCACATCCGGGAGTGATTGAGTCACGCCACTTCTCAAGCATCAAGGTACTAATATTACAAGAAGGTAAGAGAACTACGTCGACTATAATTCCTCAACTATGAGGATACGTAGGTAACTTAATTCTAAATTAGAAATTAAATTTTAATTTCTAATTTATAGTTAAGCTCAAGTCTTTTTTTTTTCTCTCTTCTATTTTTTTTTTTTTAATATGTTGTAATTGAAAACTTGTAAAATTGTAATCTCTTGTTAAAAGAAGTAAATGTTTTTAGGTAAGTTAATTTTTTGTTGTAACTTTTCTATTTTTTTTTTTTTTTGTAATTTTATTATAAGTTGTAAAGTAAGTTTTGATTGTTGTATTTTTTTTATTTTTTTTTTTGTAAAAGGTAATTGTTTTAGTTAAGTTAACTATATATTCAATTCAATCTCTTGTGATAATCAAATTCAAAAGACCAAAATTATTTTTGAAAGTTGTTAATTAAAAAAAAAAAGAACAGTGGAATCAGAATCGGAACTGGAGAACCGCCGGTTTCGGAACCGAAACTGGAACCGTGCCCATAGGTATGACCAATACAAATTATGAATAAAGAAGCAATGAGCCTTAAATTTTATAACTCTTTGTGGTAGTACTCATCCATATGGAATATACTAAATAAATTTTCATATATACAATCAATGTTTTTTTAACAGTTCTAATTAGAATCTCATATATATGAATATCAACCCATGCAAGTAATTCTTTTTATTTTCCATTTCCTTTAATAAATATTATAAGTTAATGTCTCTATAAGTCTTGCAACTCTCTAGTTGAACCCCTTTCAAATTTTGTTATTTATGTTCTCTTAAAAATCTATATGGTGGATTTTGGTGAACCATGGAATTAAATGTTGATATGCAATATTGTATTTTATTTGGACAAACTGCCCCCATTGAGCACGGTGTCTCACTTACTATTACCACAATATTTTCGAGTTTAAGAATTACAATGGGGCACAGAAACGTATAAAATAAACTTAACTTCAATATTATTGTTTGACAAGTTGGGTTTCATGTTGAATTTTCATGGCATGAAATATCTAAGATTTTTTAGAAATCTTCTGCAATAATAATAAATAAATACGACTTTATGTTGTAGATTTGGTGAACTTGATTGCTGTCCAAACTTCTTATGTATTTTTTCTTTTTTTCAATAATGATTATTAATTTTAAAAATGTAATCAATTTAACGTACTTTTTAAAACTATTTTTATTTTCAAATTTGGCAATTTAAATAACAAATAATTGTGATTTTTGTTAGTCTATTAAATTTAAATTGGCATAAAAATATAAAAAACAAAATGAAAAATTGATGTGGTGGTAAGGGTTATACCAATGTCAAAGGTAGAGAACTACACGAAATGCATATTAACATTTCAGGCAAAAATGACATTATATTGTTATTTTCAAAAAAAATTGCAAAAATATAGTAAAAAAAAAATTTTTTTTATTGTAAGTAAAGTCGCCCCTGCGAGGGGCGACATTCAAATAAATTTTTTTTTTTAATTTTTTTTTTAATGTCGCCCCTGGCAGGGGCGACTCTAAATTTTTTTTTTTTTTTTTTTGGTTTTTTTTTAAATGCTGGAGCCTTCACTCGGTCGGGCACTCGGTCGCGCGCCTTACTCGGTCGGCCGAGTGGTCATTCTTACTCGGTCGAGACACTCGGCCCCCGTAGTACTCGGCCGACCGAGTACTTCCTTCCACTCGGTCGAGCACTTCACTCGGCCGGCCGAGTGCGAACTCGAATTTTGATTTTTAACATCCACTTCAATATTACTCGGTTAAGACACTCGGCCTTAACATTATTCGGCCGACCGAGTTTGAGGAATGTGATGAGAAATATGCAAGGTGTATAAATACAAAGAGAGAGTGTAGGAGACTCTAACACATAAACGATGTGGGACAGGCAAAAGGTGTATAATACAAAGAGAGAGTGTAGGAGACTCTCAAACATAAACGATGTGGGACAGGCAAAAGGTGTATAAATAAAAAGAGAGAGTTTCTATTGGACCTTATTTTATTTATTTCTTTCTTTCTTTTTTTAAATTGTGTAATACCAAATTAATACAAAATTAATTTGGTATTACACAAGTTTATTAAGATTTCACCTTCTCCAATTTTAATAAAAGAAAAGAGAGACCGTGTTCCTTTTATTACTTCATGTCCCATATCTAATATGAAATTATTATTACTATAAATTAGATAAAATAATTTATTTAATAATAGAAACAAATCATAAATATTCTCAGAAAGTGTATATTTGGACCATCAATAAGTGTATATTATTGTGGGTAACAATAATAATAATATTCATTTTACAAAACTATATTTCTTACAATCTTTACAAATAAAATAATAAAATAATTTGTATATTCTTAAATATTTGTTCTTAAATATTAATTAGCTCAAAGTTATATTATAAATATATTTTATTTTATTTTATTTTTTAAATATATCACAAATCGTGCATCGTGCGGAAGCAATACTAATACTAATATGATCATGAAATAGCCAAAATATAGTTTTCGCGTCCATTATTAATTTTTAAAAACATAACTATTTTTTAAAATAGATGAGTTAACTTTTAATTAGTTGAACTTTATTTTTATTTTCTTTTTTTGGGAATTTTTTTTTTCCAGTTTGTTAAATTACAATATCGATATTTAATAAAATAAAATATTTTAAATAATTCCAAAAAATAAAATATTTTATTTTATTTTACATGCACCTTTGAATGATGAAGTGCACATACATCAAAAAGAAATTACAAAGTTATGACCCATATAAATAAATAAATAATTTACAATTTAAAAAATGTATGTGTTTATTTACAATTTAAAAAAAGAAAGAAATAAATAAATAAAATAAGGTCCAATAGAAACTCTCTCTTTTTATTTATACACCTTTTGCCTGTCCCACATCGTTTATGTTTGAGAGTCTCCTACACTCTCTCTTTGTATTTATACACCTTTTGCCTGTCCCACATCGTTTATGTGTTAGAGTCTCCTACACTCTCTCTTTGTATTTATACACCTTGCATATTTCTCATCACATTCCTCAAACTCGGTCGGCCGAATAATGTTAAGGCCGAGTGTCTTGACCGAGTAATATTGAAGTGGATGTTAAAAATCAAAATCCGAGTTCGCACTCGGCCGGCCGAGTGAAGTGCTCGACCGAGTGCCGTGAAGTACTCGGTCGGCCGAGTGTCTCGACCGAGTAAGAATGACCACTCGGCCGGCCGAGTAAGGCGCGCGACCGAGTGCCCGACCGAGTGAAGGCTCCAGCATTTAAAAAAAAAACCAAAAAAAAAAAATTTTAGAGTCCAGGGGCGACATTAAAAAAAAAATTAAAAAAAAAAATTTATTTGAATGTCGCCCCTCGCTTGGGCGACTTTACTTAAATTTTAATTTTTTTTTTTTTTACTATATTTTGGCAATTTTTTTTGAAAAATACAATATATTATCATTTTTGCCAACATTTCATATATTTTCCTTGCGTCACATCTATGGAACGAACATATGACCAATAAAAGTTGCTAATACTGAAAATATAAATTTAATATTTTATTACTCTTTGCGCTAAGAGCCTTTCCAAAGGTTAGCGATGTGGGATAGAATTAACATTTTTTTATGCATATAATGCTTGCTAGTTTTTTATAAAAACCTCACATATATGAATATCAGCCAAGCAGACAGTTCTTCCTTCTTTTTTTATTACATATTCAAACTTAATGTTCTCGTACATCTTCCCACTGTCTTGTTTGAATCCCTTCTAACTTTATTATCTATGAATTTTCAAAGTTCTTGGTTTAAATTCTTTTGAAAATTAATTAACTACAAAAATCTTTCGATTACCACATCAATTTTTTTTAAACAATCTCAACAATCAACTGTAGAAATAAAGTAATGCATAATTTTTTGTACAATGTAAGTTAATTAGAACTATGACTCTGTAACTCAATTTCAAAAGTAACTCAAGCCCGAAACAATTAACCTTTAAACTTTATTACATCACTAGACAATTTTATTAGATTATGTGGCACTTTCTTGATCATTTTATAGTTGAGTCGAGTCCAATCAAGAGTGGATGTTTAAAGTTTATAGGGATCTATAGCCTCCACTTCCACTGGCTCCCTAAAAGTTCAAAATATTTTTAAATATTTGAATTTATTAATTATATATTAAAATTTTATTGATTATCTACCTCCATAAAAAAAACAGCCCCAAATCAGCAAGTCCAAAAAAAATTATATTAAATAGTTGGGAGCAATAGAGCCACAATTATTACGGGGGGCCAAAAGCTTATCATAATATTAGAGCTATAAATGGTAGAGGGCCCTAGTATGAATAGGATTGACATTGTGACGACGCACGCTTGCTTGACAACCATATATACATGAAAATTAGACATATTTTTTTTTTCCTTTTCAATTTCCATTTCCCATAATTATTTTGGGAGCACTAATATGAATTTTAAAATTTGAAAGACAGTCTATATATGCAATATTTTAATTGATCAAGACATAAATAAACTACTATAAGCTTTAATAAAATCTTCACCGAAAATTCATTTTCATGTCTTATCAAACCACATTTATCCAAATATATATTTTAAGGATATTTTCATCCTCAACTAAATCATATCTAGTATATCCTATAAATTTAGTAAGCGACAATTATATTTTCTTGCATATAGGTCAGATCAACGAATAAAAATCTGCCATTAGTTGTTGTAGCTCGGCATCTCTCTTGCGAGTCTTTAGTTTCCATCCCTTGCAAAATCTGCTATCCATGAAGTCCAAAATTCTGACTCCTTGTTGTGATCATCTCCATTAGTTGTCTGTGATGAACACAATCTCAATAATTGATCAGTTGAAGAATAAGCTAAGTTACGTAACACATTGATTAATTAGAAATATAAATTAAAGTACCTTTCCATCAGAGACAATATGACCATAGTCAAGATCTTTCAAACCAAAATTGTTTGCAATTTGAACATCATCACTGGTACGAAAGTCAAAGGTGGTATCGAGTTGATGACCTTGAGTTGGTGCTGCCATCGTCATACTTTCAAGCAAATATTCATCGGAAATTTCATTCATGTTATTGTTGTTTAAAACAATGTTAGCATTCATTGTTCCTTGTTCTCCCATATTGATGTTGCATATATTGTCGGAAGGTGTCCAAGTTTGGTTGTTAATGCTTGTTCTTATCATGCCTTCTTCATCGGGTTGGAAGCCTTTGATCAAACGAGGAAACAATCCATACCTTTTTGTATTTGAACGATGTGAATCAGATTTTTTTGATGATTTTGGAGCTTTTAAGCGACGACCTAGCCTCTCCTCGGGATGTTGCCATCCATAGCGGCATTTCTGTAACAAGTGTATTTATTTATGTTTCCAAATACAAAATAAGAAGAAAAAAAAAAGTAAAAGAACATCAAATTTTGGGATATAAGATGGAATATATAATAGAATGGAATATTCTAATCCAATTTTATACGTTAATCTAACCTGAAGATGGCTTGCAACTTGCATCCTTGTGAGGCCAGGAACATTCATCAGCTCAAGTATGTCGCTGGGGAAACATCCTTAACAAAACAGATAATTCAACACCATATCAAACATTTTTAGAAAAAATAAAAAAAAAAACAACCTAAAAAAGGCATGTTTAGGAATGAATGGAAGCATACTTCCTTCACCAAGATGCCTAACAGCAGCCATGAATTTTTCATGAAGTTCGGGTGTCCATTCAGTGCAAAACTTGGATCTCGTGAAGGGATCGGAAAAACTATCTTCCAAGTTGATATAGTTTAAATGCTCGCAATTTCCTTTAAGGGATGTTTCATCCTTCTCTAATATACGTTGATTCATAGTTGCGCCTTTAGAAAACTTTGAGTTTTCTCTACTTTTTCTTGATTTTTCCCTCAAAACATGTTGCCATAAGTACTTCAGTTCATACACATTGTTTGGTTTTTCCATGAAAAGGAATGCTCCATCTTCAATTGCACACTTTGCTAGAGTTGCATTGGCATCGGTTGACATCACTTTATTTGGACATTCAAAGATAGAAGTGATCAATTAATATAATGATAAAAGCAATATAATTATATAGTGAATTTTATTTTATACTCGTTAACTTTAACTCTATCCAATATATATTATTTAATTTTACAAATTTCAATAATGATCTATAACTTTTGATATTGTCAAATTTATGCATGTTTAATTCGTCAGAATTTCAAAAAATATCGATAATTGCTGACATAAAACTCCTAGTTATAATGCCCGAACACATCACTAATTTCTAGTGGAATATAGTTGCACAAAATTAAAAGTTAGATGTAATTATAAAAAACTCGTACAATTATAGGTTATATATTTGACAAGACCATAGTTAACGAGCATCAAATGAACTTTTTTTTCATGAACTATGTATGCATGCTACTACTTGGAAAAATTAATTGTCAAAGTAAATACTTACAAATTACTATTAGACCCATGTCAATAGCCTCATGCAGAAGTTTGTACCCTTCTAAATTAGATGAGCTTACGTCAATCATCACAAGATCGAAAGTTGTTTTGCCTTTGGACAACATTGATGACGCTACTGAAACGTCGTGAAAGGCTGTAACTGAAAGAAATTGAAATAGCCAAGTGAGAAGAAAACAAAAAATTAAATAAATAATAATAATAATAATAATAATAATAATAAAGAATAATTTATTTACGAATTTAATTGTTACAGTTTCTGAAAGAAAAAAATAATCTTGTGGTTTTGTACTCGAGCTACGAATAAAGACAAATATTGTCGTATTATAAATTAGTTTTTCAAAAATATTCAACTATAAAAGTAAAATATTGTCGTTTTATACATAAGTTTCTCGCAGATAATCAGCTATAAAAGTAAATCTTGTCGTTTTATAAAAACCTGAAGACATTCGACCATAAAAGTAAAGTTTGTTGTTTCATAGTTAAATTCCTCAAATACTTTTGATAAATTTTACATGTAAATAGAAAAATGTAAATTAGGCAATGTAAATAAAAAAGGAAAAAAGAAAGAATTTATATAATTTATATAAGAAAATAATTTAGATAAAGTCTCCCATAAGAGATAATTTATACAATAATGATATCTTTAAAATCTAGGTTATGGGAACATGAAATTTATAGTTTATAGAGGGAGAAAATTATAATATCATAAGAACGTGGAAAAAGAAAACAAGCAAGGGGCATTTGTTTAACAAAAAAATTACAAATGTTATTATATATGTATGTATCCACTAATACACACCTCCCTTTGTTAAAAGAGTTAAATTAAGAAATAAAAAAATATTAGAAAGGTAAGTTAATGATGTAATACCAGTATTTGTCCATCTTCCTTGAAAATAAATGTGTTGGAAATGAATGGTTTTTAGAAATTAGTTATTTTAAATTTCAACAAATTGAAATTATTACAAAACACTTAGGAAAATGTGAATTCATGGAAGAAAGAAGATGGGAAGGACTATTTGAAGCAGATATATAAGATTGCATCTGCATCGAAAATTTTCAATAACAGATTTGAAGTTCATAATATCAAAATTAGTGGTGGTTGTTAAGATTTATATGGATTTGAAATACAACACTTTCAATTTAAAATATTTTTTAATAGATTTGGATCGATTTGAAATTAACTTTAATTTGAATAGTCCAAATTTGTATATACCAAATCTTTGAATCCAATTGTAATCTAAGAGGAATATTAACCAGGCGATTTATTAATCATTAGGCTAAAATTTTCCATAAAAATTGTTGAAAGAAAATTCATTATTTAGAACATCAATATTATATACATCAGTTATGTCAGTGCACATTTTGGAAAAAATAATTTTAAAAAAATAATATAAATAAATAAAAATTGTGATGATGCATGTATCGGTGGTAGTCATAGAGCACAAGCGAAATTATATAATTATAATTTCAACTTAGTTTGAATAGAACAAAAAATTATTAAAGCTTGATCAGTATAAAATGTATTATTGAATAATATAAACATAAATATATCTGTTCAGATTTTAATAAATTAATGGTACAGTCTCATGAAAGAATATAGTAATTGAGAATTCAATTTCAAACCACTAAAAAAAAGATTATATTTTTATAAAAGTAAAAATATTATCGTGATGTGTACATTCGTTAGTTAAAACGGTTATCATATAACGATAAAAACTGCATGCTTCATCAA
The DNA here is from genome assembly GCA_028749325.2 of Caryopteris x clandonensis. Lineage (NCBI taxonomy): Eukaryota > Viridiplantae > Streptophyta > Magnoliopsida > Lamiales > Lamiaceae > Caryopteris > Caryopteris x clandonensis. The sequence continues at coordinate 1,902,681 of JAPYKT020000001.1, forward strand.
ATGAAACAAAAATGAACTGAATAAAACTAAAGAATTTACAAATATTCATGCAGATGGTGGTTAAGATTTGGTACCTTTATATAAGTTGAGCTCCAGCAATCTAGAAGTTTCATGAAGCATATTCACATCATTAGCAGCCAACAGGACACGCACTTCAACCTTCATTGGATCGTAGAAAGCCATTGCAGTGACCACCTTAAATTTTTCTCCTTCTCTCGGCTGTAATGAACTTATTTTACAATTTCACTGTCCAAAATTTAATTAATCTGAGAGAATGAAGCCAAATTATTTCTCAACCTCAATATATAAAGAAGAGTTTGGCCTAGTTTCTGTTCTTTTCACATTTAGCCCATTTTAACTCTCTCTCTCTCTCACACACACACAATTAGTTATACAATTAGTCAGTAATTCTTTCTTTTTCTTACTTTTATGAAAATTTATCCAATAGAAATTGTAACTGACGCTGAAGCCATTTAATGAGGTTTGTTGCCATTTGTCTGATGTGTGTATTATTATGGTGTTATTACAGTAGAACCAACACACTTTTGTAAAAGTCAAGATTAATTAAAATGTTAAAACTGCTGATATTACATTTCCAAGAAAAAGAAGAAGAAGAAGCTTTCTTGTATGTTTTGTTGGAGTATTTCAGCACAGACTACTATATTATGTGGGATTAAATTCATCAACTTTTCCCTTATTTTCAAACTTTTCAAGATTTCTTGTAATTTTAGTTTATATTTTGCATTTAGATCCTTAGAGTTCTCTGTCCTTGCTTCCTTAGAGGCCCCCAGTCCTATTTGCTAAAATCTAATTTTATATTATATCTCAAAAAAGTTTCCCCATGATAAAATTCTTGTGATTCTAAAGGTGTTGAATAACATAAAATTGAAGCATATCAATTTCAATTTTATTGTTCAATAAAAAATTTTAGAAATCAAAATATCATCCTTGATTTCATGTCATTATTAATATAAAAATAAATTAATTTAGTATTAGAAATAGAAACATTAATTCATGTTAATAGTGATCGTCATACATATATATGTTAAATAAGATTTTATAATTTTTGTATGTGTTCAATTTATTTGCAACATTTGAAATTAATAATTCATGTATATTACATAGTAAATTTGTAAGGCTTAATTAATAATTAAAATTGATGGATAACAAAATAAATATGTAATTTCTATATTCAAAACTACAAAAAATATATAATTATTTTGTGTAGATAACTCATATTCAAATATATATTTCATTTTATTAACTTATTTGTTTATTCTAATTATTAATAAGTCATATTATATAATCGTATAATGTACACGCTTGTATTATACTTTTGATGTAATACTAATAATAACTAAAAAGAATATGTTAATACTAGTATGGTATTAATATAATTATTATAGTATAAGAAAATTATTTAATTACAATTTTTATTTTAATATTTCAAAAATTTCACGAGTTCCATGTTAGTTTGCATTGAACGAAGATGTAATTCATTAAGGAGCTTAATTTTTCATATGTTTAACTACACCAACCACCCCGCCCCATAAAAAAGGCTCAATTTGTTTGGTTTGGCACAACCCAACTAGACAATCTATGACCCAAAGGTCTCGTACTGTTAAAAAGTTGACGGCCTTTCGGGTCAAATGGGCCTTTCGTCTTCTTGTCGACAATAGCTTTTCCCTTCACAATACAGTACGGGATCTTCATTCTGGGCTTTTTTTATTGGGTTCTTGCTTTATTGATTTATATAATAATAATAGTAGACTTGGTACGTATGAAACTGTGTTCATGGTGAACAATAGAAGAACATTTTGTTTTTGTTTTTATTTTAATTAAAATGATATAATTGATATAAATGGCATATATTTAATAAAAAGAAAAAATATATATCAATTTTATATGGAGTGTATATAGAGGTTTTGAATATGTGAATATCCACACCCTTTAATAAAATACATCATATATGTTATGTCCATGTGTTTTACAGTATATAAAAGAATGAACCCAAAAGTTTATATGCATATCATGAAACCCAATCTATATTATTACTTATTTAACTAAAAAATATTATTATTTATTTGTTACCTTAAAAAAATAATAATAATTTTCAAGCAAACAAGTAGTAATATTTTTTTAATAAACAAGTAATATTCTTAAATTAAATAAGTAATATTATAGATCAGGTACACAATACACCCGATGCATAAGAGACTCACTCATGGACAATAATGAATGTATCTAATCTTAAAATATTTTTCATGTTGTATAATTATATATATATATTGGATCCATATAAAATCTGTTTAGTCTAATACACAATTTCTCATATAAGCTAAATTAGAAAATATGGTGAGCAGATCAATTTACAACTACAACAACGTACTCAAATATAACGCAGCTAATTATTCCTTATCTACCTATTATTATTAAGTTTAAATTTAGGGCTTCGAATTAGAATGCAGATATGACTAAAAAAGTTAATTAATAATTATATATATTCATACAACATACAAATTTCAGAAAATGAATTTAAGTTATAGATTTGACATAATTTAATTAGCATTGATATCCACCATAATTCAGTCATAAATTTAGACATATTCCAAAAGTATTTGATACAATTAAGTAGCATAATCTTTGAATTCAGGCACATTTGAAAGTCTTAGTAAAAGGAGGACATAATTGACGAAAAAAAAAAAAGTAAAAAACTAATTAGGCATAATTCATGAAAGTTTTATATATTTCTAATAGCATAATTACATAAATGATAGTTAAACATTTCATTCAAAATATGTTTAACATAATATGAATTTAATCATTTACAAAAAAAAAATATATTAACGGGACAAAATACACAAATGATGTGCTAAATTTATTTGTGATAAAAAGCTAAAAATATTTAGTTATAATTAATATTGATTTTATGAACCTTACAGATACAATTTTTAAGATAAAATATAAAACAAATTTCTAGGTAAAAGTATTTTTTTTAAAATTCAGATGTGTTCTTACAACACTAAAAACTAAAATATTAAAGTAAAATTGAAATTGTCTTAGTCCAACTTGCCCAAAATAATTACATACTAAATTATATGTAATATTGTTATAAAAATATGATAATTTAAATTAGATTTTTAGGGTAACATTAATGTTTAACAAATTTTATATTAAACTTACTATCTATTATTTAATATAACCTAATATGGGATTGAATGATAGTGTCAAACTTCCTTTGAGTGAATTAATTTGAAAAATGTACCATAATTCATTCAAATTTTTCAAATTATTAAGAACATAATTACCTAAATAATAGTCAAACATGGTATTCAAAATATAAATGGCATATAATGAATTTAATTAGTATTTAAAAAATTATAATTAAATAAAAAATAAATCATTTATTTGTAATAAAAAGGATTTTTAAAATAGTGAGTATAATTAGGTGAAACTTAACTTTCAAAATGTGGACAATGATATCTTCTCATACATAAGAATTTCGAACTAAGAAAATATATAAGATGATTTTTTTATGAACATTACAAATATATATTTTTTTAGATAAAATATCTTAATTAATTTAAAATTTAAACTTTTTATGCATTTTTTTTTTAAAATTAGGATGTGATCTTAAAAGACTAAAAGCATAAATATTAAATTAAAGATTGAAAATATTTTGGTCCAACTTTTCCAAAATAACTACATACTAAATTACATGTAGTATTGTTTAAAAATATGATTATTTAAATTAGATATTCATGGTAACATTAATATTTTACAAATTTTGTATTAAATTTACTATCCATTACTTAATATAATGTAATATTGCCTTTAATGATAATGTCAAACTTTTTTTAAATGAATTAATTTAAAAAATGTGCCATAACCAATACAAGATTTTCTAAATTATTAAGAACATAAGTACCTAAGTAATAGTCAAATATCATATTCAAACCTAAATTGTCTATGTTAAATTTAATGTATAATTTATTTATGAAAGCAACGAACTTTTAAATGTAGTTTGATATAATTTCAAAATTGCCAAATGTTAATAATCGTTTCTACCATTTCTTATCCCAAAGAGACGAGATGATTTTGACAGAAGAAACAAAGTCCAATATCAATAGTACTTGATCGCTAAATATCAACTATAGAATGATTTTTTTCTTGTAAAGACCATCATATCTTATAATTGAAGACCTTGACCAACTCGACAACATAAAAAAATAACACATTCCAAATAAAGCTATAAAAAATTAATTTTTATTTAAATACTCCTATTCTATTAAATTATTATTTTTAAAATAAAGTCATTATAATCAATAGGTCTTACTATAACATAAATATAAAAGATGCATAATATAACATTTATTACTAAAACGAAGCTTATATTGAAAATGAGTAATTTAATTGGAAATTTAAAGAATATTTTCAAACCCATAATTGCACCAAATTCATGTTTCCCGCCCAACACCACCCCAGATGTTCCACCTCATCCTTTTACAACTCAGCCTTACCTCACTCCCCTAAACACCACGCGCCACCCCCATGCCCCCGCCCCCCTCCACCCCCACATAAATACAAACGTTGTCCGTAACGTATACACTCTCTTTCTTTCTCCGCAACTCTGCTTTCTGCGAAAAGGGAAAAAATGCCATGCCTGGGCAACCTCCTCAATTCACCAGCTTCAGCTATACCAGAACTCAAGCCCATTCTTTACGAAACCAAATTGGACCCGAAACTCAACCTGGGTGTTGCCCGAGAACCGGACCCTGTTACGCCGAAGCTGGCGGGCGAATTGACAGCGTCCAATGATGACGAGAAACAAGAACTCAGAGGAAATGGTGAAGAGGGAGGAGCAATTGGAGAGAGCCCGCAACCGGAATCCGACCTGGAGAAGGATTTTAGTTCCTTCTCCGAGACAGAGCTCCAGTTGAATGAGGCCAATAAAGATGGAGATAGAATTAAAAGGGCCTCGAAGCCATGCATCAGAGTTAAGGGGCCCACATTCGCGAAGCTTTTTCAAGAATGGGCTAAGAGGAAAATTGAGGAAGGGATTCCTGAATTCAAGTGCTCCTTTCCCTTTCTTGTTGGTGCTCCGAAATTGGTAAATTTTTCTATACTGTTTCTTGAAGTTTAAGGGCCTGTGTGTGTGCGTGTGTGGTTTGGGTGGGTGGCGAAATCATGATAAATTAAATTCTGTGTTTTCTTGTATATGGAGCTAATTTGGGGATGGCTGTATTTCTCCAGAATGTGTTAATTAAGCCTTGCTTGTCCCCGATGGTCATCTATGTGTTATATAAATTACTTGCTGTCAATTGCTAGTAATTTTTCTTGCTGTCAATTACTGGTCATAAATTTCATTTTGTTCTTAATAATGGATTCTTGGTTTTCCATTGCTGGTTCTGCTCTTCGAAGTTGAGTTGGAGATTTATTTTGATTGTTCTAATACTAATTTCATCTCAATAATTATTTTGTACCAGTTGTATCTTTTGTTTTTTGGAATGCTACTATTATGTTGGTTTTTGAGAATTGATAATTTTCTTGCTTTGATCTTAAGTTAATCAGTTTGGATGGTTGAGTTAGAGGAGAATTTGAAGTTTTAGTTCATTTATTTTTCTAGCTTTTCTGGCTGTTTATGATGCTTGCTAGAAGGAAAAAAAGAGTTTATTTTTGCAATTATTATTCCTTTTGTAATTTTTTCACTTGCTTGGTGGGTTAATATCCTCGTAAGCTAAAATTTGATAGCATAAAAAGATAGGTTTAGTTAACTAAGGAATGCCAACCTTTATCGATAGGGAAAAAAAAAAAAAGGAGATATTTCTTTTTCTTCCAAGAAAATTCAATATAGATTTTACGTCGTTTTATTTGTAGTATATTTTCGTTTTATTTGTAGTATATTTAATTTATTTATAAACTATTATCATGTTGAAAACATTTTCCAAGTAGGCGCCAATTTCTGTAAGCCTAGTTTAGAGAAGAAAAAGGATTATCTTGGGAACAAACCAAGCTTTTGAGAGATTGCTACATTAGTACATTATGTTATCTCATGGTAAAGAATAAGATAATTTTTTGGAAGCTCCAGTGTTGAAAGTCTTCCTTGCTCTTTCTACGGCAATCCTAGTAGATATTAGAACAGCAGGAGCTGGTATCTCTATGATAATAACTTTTGATATTTGAGGTTCTAAATGCATTTTAATTTCAGTACTTCATTTCTAAAATGCTCTGAATAATATTTATTGAATTTTATTACTTCAGATTGAGTGTGGTGTTTGCCAAAGGGGAGTCTACCCTGAGGAGAAGATATTTTGCTCTGTTCGTGGTTGTCAGGGTGTCTTTCACCTAGTATGTGCAAAAGAAAGTCTCAGTTTCTCATCTTCAAAGCAAAAACAATTTAAGTGCGCTCACCATGTAAGTTAAGCTGAACCATTGCATTTAAGATTAAAAGCAAAGTTTTCTACACTTTGCAACTTGCAAGATTGTTCATGTTCATTTTGGTCATATCTGGATTATTCATTGAACAAGTTCAGATTACTGGATTATTCATTGAACAAGTTCAGATTAAGATTGCACTTGTCCATGCTCTGCAATTATAGTGGTGATTTCACAACAGAAGGTTGCTGCAGAAAGTGAAGTGGATCGACAAATTTTGTTCATGGAGTTATTTTTAGTCAAAATCCATAACTGACATTGATCATTATGCCGTTGTTGATAGTAAGGTTGCTAATAGTAGACTACTTCTACCCAGTTCTAGAAAGATTTAACATAGACCTAATACATAAAAATTTCCATAGATGCCAAATTGATTTCTCTCATCAAAATTGGCCTGAATATTTCTTTTTCTTATGTTTTAATATGAAAAATAAATAGCAAGGTAGATTGACTTGAGGATCAGAAATTCTCATTTATGTAGGCTGGGCTCAGTTTTTACAAATGCTTGTATTCAAATTATATTCAGTACTAGATTAGGCCTCTTAAATATACTGGTTACAAGTTCATTGTTTCAGATAATTATTTGTTGTTTACCGTGTCACATGAAGGCTTACATATCTCTTACCTTTTCTTACCTTTTTTCTGACCAGGCATGCTTTTTGTGTAAGCAGAAGAATCATTTGTGGCGATGCATAAGATGTCCTATAGCATGTCACGATAAATGTGCCCCATTTCCAGAGAATGTTGTTCATTTGCCTGAACGGCCTGGGGAAGCAATTTGTTGGAGGCATCACAATGATTGGCATCTAGAGAAGGTCTCCCTTCCTCTGTTCATCAACTGTTCTCCTAAATTTCCATTTGCTATAGATACTTTCATTGCTCGGGAATTAATATTCATACTTGGTCATTATTGTCTATTGTTTAATCATAAGCGCATGGATATTCTCTATCATACATCGGCTGAACAATGCCAGAAAAATGAAAAATCTGAAATAACTCGTGACACCAGTGACAGCTCCACTTGATGTTCCACAATTGACTATCAAGGCCAGAAGCACGATTCTAACATCCGTCTTCTAAGTTTTTCTATTTTAATTCTACATATAAATAGGTTTCTTTTGGCCATTTATTTGTCTGTTGCCACTGCAACAAAAGAATGATTGACATCATAATAACTTAAGCTGTAAGCCTGTTCGACATTTCTGTTATTGGCTGCTGCCACTGGAACTCGTTCCATTGGATTGATGTCCTTATTATAGGAAATTATGCAGTGTTGATGATGCGTGGCCAGAATATTTTTTGGAGAGTTTGTATGTCCATTTTGGCATGCAGATATAAAGTTTCCAAGTCAACATCACTTCAATTTCTAGTATGTCGGTTGCATGTTTTTAGCTTTCTGAATATTGATTACAATCCCCTGGATTTGGAGAACTTTTTAAATAAAAATATAAAAAATATAAAAGAAAGAAAGGAGGAAAGTGCAGGTTCAAAGTTAAATGGTACTTTGTGAAGCATTAAAATAAAAATATTTATGGTCAATGAATTGGCAAACAAACTTCCCTAGTCATGTTGGTAATCAAATTGTAGAAATACACAGAATTCAACTAAATCCTCATCGACACCTACTTGTATATATTTTCGACTCTCTATTTAACAGTTTTCATCAGGTGTGAACGACTAGCATGTAGATATCCTTAAATTTTATGCATATGCACGACAAACATTGTTTTGCAAACACACAATACACACACGTGGAGTGAGAGAATTAGACCTTTCGTAGGAAACATACGCTAGTTGAAAGCTTCGAAAACAATTGCTCGCCGAAAGCTAGTTGAGTTCTTGGGAAAATTCCAGTTGAAAGAAATTCAAAATGGTGATCCACATTCCCTATTAAAGGTTACTAATGATAATTTTGTAAGTGACATTTACATAATTATCTCTAGCCTTATTCTTTATTTGCAAAATTGTCATCATGCGTACATATAATTGTGCGATTGATTGCATTAATGTGGCTCTTGTGGCCATAGATATATAATATTAATGGCAAGTCACGTATTTACTACATATGCTTTTGTATCTATGTTGCATTAGTAGTTTGTGGGCTCAACACGTGTTCAAGTAAAAAATGAAGGAAATAAGGGACACATCCATTGGTAGCCATAACATTGACCTTGTTTATACAATCACACATTTACTCTAGGAGGAAATTTAGAATGGTTGATATGGATGGAACTAATATACTCTAGGGAGAAAATTAGAGTGATTGATGTAATAGACTTTTCTAGCAAATACAAAATAAGTGCTCTTGGAATCTATGTTAGAGTTCTGTATGAGCTCATCCAGTGGACCATGTCATAGCAAAATGGTTAATAGAGTCTTTTTTAAGAGTACGATGGGTGTGGGAGGTTCATTTGGATGTATATTATAAGTAGACATTGAGTGCTTAGAAAATGCAGTCAGAACTTGTGCCAATAGGGATGTGATACCACATGTTAATAGTGGGAGGAAATTTTGAAATGTTTATAACTCAGTAGGATATGTTCCTTTAGCAACTATGTTAATTATATTTTACAAAGCGAAGACACGCATAACGTAGATGTTACCACCCCAGAGTCTCACGTGCGGTCCCCTTCCCATGTGTTTGGGGAGTGGCATTTATCACTTCAGTTTAACTAATTGATAGGATGAGGTCGAATGATTTGGAGGTAGGGAAATATGCAATGTCAAAAGGGCGAATCATGAGATTCTCCTAAGGTGGATTGTGAAATCCATGAGTTATAGATTCTATCCCATTTTTGTACTTTGCTGTTCCAGTAATGGTCTTCCTTTGGATTAAGTATATACTTACTTCATTTTGAAAATCAATTTGACAAGTGGAATAAAAAATAAAGATATTTGAAATACTCTAAGCAATAAATTTTTACATGTGTAACCGTATATTTAATATTATGCATTTTACGACAACTGCCTTCTATTATATAGTTTTTACATTTGAAACAGTCCTAAAAGTTGACTCCATAAAGGAAGAGACCAGTGAATTTGAGAATTTATGAATTTGAAAATTTGGATTTGTGACCGACTTTTAATCCAAGCAATTGTTGGCTGCCAAGCTATTAATCTCCCTGGAATGTTGTCTTGACACAAACTTTTACTATCCTTTTTCTGGAGAATTTATTGTTATTATTATTATGAAGGTGTAAGTATATTTAGATCGAAAAAATGGAGAATAGGCTAATGTTTCTGTTAGCTTTTGCTTGTAATTATTTCAATTAATTACACTGGCTGACAGACACGACTAACAAATCTCTGTTTCCTATGCAGCACGAGGTTCCCGCAAATACCATGGAGGTCAGGATTTGATTGTTTGTTCATTTTCCTTGTAGATGTAGAAAAAACAAAGTCTTCTTATGGTTTATAGTGAATCATTGTTCTGAATCTGAAATATTAAACCACTTAGGATTTTGCTTGGAACATGAAATAACTTTTATTCCCCCTTTACTAACTTTATTTCTTTTGGTTACTTTGTTGGGCTTTTCAGGATATATTCTCTCTCTTGCCTCTTCCATATAATGAGGAGGAGTTTAAAATTGACATAAACTTGAAAGACCAGTCGGAAACTAAGTTGGAGCCTCGTCCATATGTTCACATCAAGCGGAGTATCCTTTCAGCATCAGCTTTCTTCTAAGCATCTAGTATAAAGAAATTTGACTATCACTAAATATGTCAACTTAGATAATTTGCTAGAACATGAGTGATGCTAATTAAAGAAACTTAGATCGGTTCAATGATTAATGAGTTTTAGGTATTTGGTACAAAGAAATTATCTTTTTTGAACCTTAACTTAATTAGATGTGTACCTTGTCAAGAGAAAACGTAGTAATGTTGATACTGATATTGGATGCACAAGCTGCACTTCTAGTCAATGCTCTGATGGTTGTGTATGCAGGTAATGTTCTTCATTATCATAACATAACTTTTTAGTACGAAACAGTTATGTTATGTAATAAGTTCCTTGAAGTAAAGTTACATATCCTAAGAACAAATAATTGCTTATGCTGTTAATCTTTGTGTAACAGGGTTCAGTGTATCAGCTGCTCAAAAGCTTGTCGTTGCTCCAAAAATTGTGCAAACCGACCCTTCCAGAAAGTGAAAAAGATCCAGGTTGTCAAGGTAATTTTTTTTTTTTTTTTTAATCTTGTTTCGAACATAGTCCTTCCTTCCTTTTGTTTTTTCACCCTCAAATATCAATAACACTGTATGGTGCTTATCAGACAGAACTTTGTGGTTGGGGTGTAGTGGCTGCTGAATCAATAAAAAAAGAAGATTTTATAGTAGAATATGTTGGAGAAGGTAACTTTTGCACAAATCAAAATAAAAATGCTTCATTTGCTTTCTCTTATGTGCATTTATAACTTACGTCTTGCGTTTCTGTGTCTGTTCCATTTACCATCATCTGCTTATTAGTTCATGCATTTGCTTCGAGATTTATATTCTGCTTCTTGCTTTGTTGATTTAGTACATACTTCCAGGATAATGTATCAAACTTTCCTGAAAAACTGTTATCAAATGATGAATGATACCATTGAAAGGCACAACATCAGTAATATATTAGTTCTGTAGTTCTTGAGCTTTAGCTTATTACCTTAATTATAGAATTTTAATAATTTGGAAAATTGATTTGTAATAAATGTAGTCAACTTATTGTGATTAAAAGAAAATGCATCTGTCCACTTTGAGTCCATTTGTGTACAACTTATGCAAAATGTCATCCACAATTTAAATGTAAATGTCAATTTTTCGCAGAGCCCGGGTTTGATTTGGCTTTTGTTAAGCAGAAAACATTCTGGTTCTAAAATACTTCTGATCTATTCTGTCTATCACATCAAGCTTTAGATTATTTCTGGCTCCTTTAGATCTGCACATCTTTTTGTTGAATATCACTTTCGTACTTTATACAAATCATTAGATATGCAAGTGCCTAAGTGTTGATTGTTTCACATTTTTTAGGAGAAGTTTTCTAGATAAAGATGAGTATTAGTTGGGCATATATGGCATTCTAAATGTTATGGAAATGGAAAAGCTTAATTTCACATTTAGCATGCCCAAAAGGTTGAAACAATAAGATTTTTCAGTTATCCGTGGAATTAATCATGTTTTGAATCATTTTCAGAAAACTGTATAGTATTTTCCTTGCATGGTAAAGCTTTTATCAATCACCAACGTGGTGCCTTATCAAGCTAACGATATGCTTTCATATTCAGTAATAGATGATGTCTTGTGTGAAAGAAGGCTGTGGGACATGAAAGATCAGGATGCCACGAACTTCTACATGTGCGAAATTAATAAGGACTTTGTGATTGATGCGACGTTCAAGGGAAATGCTTCGCGGTTTCTAAATCACAGCTGTGCCCCTAACTGTAAACTGGAGAAGTGGTAAACATTTTTTTATGACTTCTCACCAGTAATGTTCATATCTTTCCATTATAGGAAATTGTTTTCAGGGCAAACCCTGTATTTTTCTAGTCATTTAAGTCGATGGTTTGGTTGGATCATCTCGTATTTCCAGTTAGTAGGTGATTTTTCCATTGCTGGTTACGCACATTCAATTTGTTCTTCCACAAAGATCATCATATAGGGAGCTTAGAGAGCCATCTCAGTCATTTTTTTAAATATATATTTTTTATTTGCAAAATTATATATTTGAATTAATTGGTAATAGTTATATCTCACTACCCACCTAACCCTCCTTATATGCTTATGCTATACCAGAACTTGTGCATGAGAGCATTTTATGTTGTAATCCTCAATGAAGTCAAGATTGTAACTTTGTAAAAAAAAATTATTCACCGAGTTATATCTCTTTTCAGTCTTTATTCTGACTATATCTGCTGACGATCTAATTAATCCATAGGCAGGTCGAAGGGGAGGTACGCGTTGGTGTCTTTGCTTCTAGATCCATTGAGGTTGGAGAACCATTGACCTATGATTACCGGTATGCGACATTTCGTTTTAATTTCCATTTCTGTTATTTTTTAATGCACTTGGCTTAGAAATATGCTGGTTTACTGATATCACCGTTTTTGAGAAAAACCTTGAGCATGTTTGGCTTCATTTCTCTATTTTGTTTATGCACAAAAATGAAAAAGGATGAAACCATTCAACATTTGCCAGGTTGACAGTAAGAGGAAACTGAATTTTAGAGGTGATTCTTATGTTTCAGTGTTTATGACTAAGAAATGTTCTATCTAGGAATAAATAGAAGATTTAACTATATTCCAAGCGTGTATGAGGTAGCGAGTGCTTCACATAACTTGAAAATAAAGCAAAAGGTAAAAAACCAACAGTAGAATCTTTGATAGGATAAGCAAAATATTAATGAAGGATCTAGCTATCCCATGCATTTTCTAAAATATTCTCAAGAACATATATTCACAACTATATCTTGTAAGTTGTATGACATCTTTGTGGGATATTAATCACATTTAAATTAGTTGAACTGTTGAAGTCATGACATCAAAGCTCAAGCAAGCCTCTGTTAACTTTTCAAGATCAAGCACAGGGTAGAAGGCTAGCATAATGTTCTAAGAGGCGTCCAGCTGTTAAGGCGCCAGGTGGTCCTTAGCTGCTTCTCTTTTGCTAAAATCGGCCTAAAAAAGCACTGATCCTATGCAGCCCTGGTGGAAAGGTGCCACCTGTGCTTTAATTTGTTTTAGTAAATCTCAATAAAACGACTCCATTTACATCATAATATGTTAGAAATAAAAATAAATGCTGTAACATAGTTGAATACCTAAGTGGCTATGTCTAATTATGTGAATAAATAACTTGTATTAGGACAAAAACTTAAAGAAAACATTAATTAAAATCTATCTCTAGGCCCAAGAAGGTAAAATTACACCAATACTAGTTTTGTTTTTCTTATTTTTACAACAGACTTGTAGAAGTAGTCCCTTTTCCTTATTTAGCTTCTCAATAACTTCAATCCTAGCCTAAAATATGCAATAAATACATGGTACAACTCAGATCTTGAAAAAGTCAAGCTATAAGACTTAAAAGTAGAGGTTACTTACTACTTGATACATACATAAAAATGTCTTCGATTTCAAGGCCACATACAGACGCCACTGAGGCACCCAAAGCACAAGGAGCTGCCGGGTGCCTAGCACCGTTAGAGCATTGAGGGGGGGGGGGGGGGGATAGTCTTGGAGAATAAGTGTAAAATGTGAACCTTTATTTCAGATGATGTCGACGGGAGTCTCTTGTGTCTGTCTTTTCAGCTATTTACAGCTAGAGTTCTACATCTATAGTGGTGGTAAACATAGCATTAAGAAAATTATAAGCTGAATTCGAGCTTGCCAAAATGTCAAAAACAATTCCTTGTGCTCAAGTAGTTTGGTACATTTCTTGGCCTTTTGGCTAAGATCGAATGTAGTATCTCATCTGTTCTTATAAGCTCCAACTTAGAAAAAAAGAAAAGGAGTGAAAGTCAGTAGGGAACATGAGAAACACCTACTTGACCTGTAACGAGCAAGGCTGGAGTTTATGGCATCAAAATGAAGCTACTCTATCCTATTTAGACTTCTCAACACGCCTAGTTATCTACTTTGCAGACCCGTGTGGAATTCAACGGCCTCTTATGTGGTGATGGGTTAGAGAACAAGGGTGATTACACAAAAGAAGATGATTCTGGGTTAAGACGTTGATGTGTTGATAAGCCAATTCATTTATCAAAATTTTGTCAAAGTAATTGGTATATTTTAAACTGTAGATGCAGAGGTTAAGAGCTTGCCCCTTTACTCTTGCAGATTTATACAATTCGGGCCAGAGGTTGAGTGTCATTGTGGAGCTCCAAACTGCCGCGGCTATCTTGGAATGAAAAGGAAGATTGTGTTTGCCCCCCGAAGGACTAAAAGGAAGATGGATTTGAAGTTATCATGGGGTCCTAAAAAGCAAAGGTCATCAAAACAAATGGCGGGGATAGCTACAAATTGATTTCGTGCCAAATCCTGAGTCTTTGTGATGTTGTACATTTAATGTTGTTATTTTTATAGGAGATGCCAAATGAACTACAGATTTGAATTGTTTCGTAACAACGCAAATTTTCGTGTTAGTATGGGGGTAATACCTACCTCCGTAAACTTTTCGCTCATCCTCACTGGATGCGCTATAGGAAGAGGTGGGGGGGGGGGGGGGGGGGGGGGGGGGGGGGGGGGGGGGGGGGGAGGATAAAAAAACTACAGCTCAGTTTTTATATTGACTACATTCTGGTGTTCTCAAATGGAGATGCCTCATTCTTCACTGTAAATTGTGCAGGTATCCTCATTTTTTGGGTTGTAGAAAACTCTACAAACAGTTGAATGGATACATTAACCAGATTTTGGAGTTAGAATTCGAGCTACCTCATTTTTTTCATCGTCGTATCTATTTATTGCAGGTATTGTGCGTGTAGAACTAACAAAGTTGTATCCATTCACTTGCTTAGACAGATGTTGTAAGATGTGTTTTGAGCCGTTCATGTTTATATGTCTGTAGTGAATAAGTTCTGAAGTTTAAATGTGATGATTGCCTTTCAGTGTTGCAGCCTATGATTATTATGAAACATTAGGATTTTGGTATGGTATATGCTATATGTGGTGGAGTATATAGCGCTCTCTCTCTCTCTCTCTCTCTCTCTCTCTCTCTCTCCATTTTTATAATATAATAAATACATATTCTAGTGTACTCTATCCATTTTTGGGGGCCGCATCAAGCTATATTCGATCCATCTGAAGAAAGAAGGAATATTTTAATTCTTTCAGACATAGAAGTACTGTTACTTTATTTATATTTAATTCTTTTTATTAGTATTCTTATTAATGTATCTTGTGGGTTATAGAACAATCTTTTCCTTTGTAATCTATCTTTTATCATCCCAACAGGAAAAGTATGCTCTTTTTTTAAAGATCAAAACGGCCATAATCTATTAATGTGAAAGATCAATACAAACATTCAAAAGTATGCTTTGGGAGTTAACAATACTGTTTGTTGGCACGTCGACACTATTAAATATACGAGATTCTTGATTATTTACATATCATACCAATACCCGGGGGGGGGGGGGTGTTGGAATTTCCTCAAAAGTATGATGTTAACTGATTCCACCCTCCTTTGAGAAAGCATTTGCAGATCCTTTCCCAGTGCTTTCTATCAGGCTCTGCTTCCATTAATTGCAACTTAGCATCTTCCCCAAAACCTCTCTGTCAACAACCAAAAAAAAAGGGAAAAAAAATTATAATTTGATTTTATGATTGCCTTTTTAAAAAAAAAAAAAAAGTTTTTGAAACCTACTTATGAAAAGTTTACCTCGACAGAATTGTCTGTAAGAAGACGATCAATGAGATTAAGAAGAATGTCTTTAGTGTACTCAGGATGGCCCTGGATTCCTAAAATACAGTCACCAAATGTGAACATTTCAACTCCTGTTTTATCAGAACCTGCAAGTACTTGTGCTCCCACTGGCACCTCCCAAACCTGTCACAAATTCAATTGTCAGATTCTCACACACTGTCCCTATTTCTTCCAAATCCCTCTATTTCAACACCATCAATGCGCACGTCCATGTGTGTACTGATGGCGTTATCTATAAGCCTGGCACGTGCATGTTCAGGATTTAATGAAAGACATTGATGTTGTTTGAAATAGAAAATCTCGTGTGTACCTCATCTTGATGGCACTCGATGATTGAAAGAGTCGGAGGGATTTCATCATCTCCATAAGATAATGCGGATGAATAGAAATCTTCTGTGAGGCTCACTTTTCTAACTCCAAGATCCCAACCACTATAAGATCTTGCCACTTCACCTCCCAAAGCCCTACACAACACCTAAAAACAAAAACAAAAAAAAAAAAAATTTCGACAGAATTAAGGTCCCCCATTATTACTATATATAGAAAGAAAGATCAAAGATGATCAATCACTGATCACGAACCTGGTGACCAAAGCAAATGCCAAGCACTTTCTTCTGCATGGCAAACAAAGTTTGCAAGAGAAGGCAAAGCTGCAAAACCCAACACTCATTGCCATAAGCATCATGGGGGCTCCCACTGACAACAAAACCCTCGTACTTGTCCAGATCATCGATCTCTGGGAACTCCCCGTCGACGATGCGAAACAGGTCCCATCTCTCTCCATCGCCACCCAATGTCTCCACAAAGACATTGAAGTACCCTCCGTACACTTTCTTCACATATTCCGAGTCTTTTGCAGCTTGCAGAAGTGCATATCTTTTCTGATCACCTTCAACCTTCATTTTTCTTCGTTATTTAATGAATTTGGCTGCAGAGAATTTAAGTGAAGTTGGTGGTGAGGATGGCAAGATTGTTGTTGGGTAGCCATTGTTGCAGATGTGGGTTTTATAGGAGGAAAACACAGTGCCTAACTTTAGAGTGGAATTAAATTCACGTGCTTAATATTTCGAAGTATAATATTGGTTTAATTTTGATCTGCTATGGTATTGATTCTCTCCCTTACACTAACCTTGCTGTCTTGAAAGAGATAAATGCAAGAAATTCCACGCGGTTTTACTTACATTTCCACGTGGAAAGCTGTAAATTAGTTCATTCTGATTGCTTTCAGTCGTCAACGCTTGATCCTTCCTTTCTCCCCGATTCCATATTCCATATTCTATTTCATTTTATTTTTTATTCTATATTTTATTATTTTTAATGTAATTTAATTAATGATACTATTAAATATAAATTATATATAATAATTAATTTTTTTTAAAAATAAGCAAGTATTTACCCACATATTTTATTTATCTTATATTTCATTTTTTTAATATAGCCGATAGGTCATATATTATCATCAAATATATAATAATTAAAAAATACAACATAAAAAAAAAAAAAAAAAAAAAAAAGCAAGTATTGGCCCACAAAATATAAATTCTCTGTTCCCCGCTCCGAGCACACGAGGGCACACTACTGTGCGATGCGATCATGTGAACCATGTTTTTCAGAATATCGTTATCGTCAAAACAAATTCAATATGAATTTTACATTGTGTACACGCAACCGAACCAGGAGGTTAAATTAAGAAGTTATTCCACACCATTTTAATATGAATATTTTTTAGGGTGCGCTATTTATATTCTTAAAATTTTTAAATATATTTCATAATAATTATGATAAAATTAAATATAAATAAATTGATTAAAATATTTTTATATATTTATATATTTAAAAGTAATTTAATTTTATTCTTTTTTTTTATTTTCTTCTCAGCTGCATAACCCCGCAATTACGTTTACAAAGCTATTCTGAAATTGCAAATTCATACTCTTAGTTTTATTTTTATTGTCTTGTTCTTCTTTTTCTTCATGTTTATTGAACATATAAATACAAAAATTCTCCATATTTGTTGAATATAGAAATACGAAACTTTTACATGTTTATTGAATATAGAATACAAAACTGAAATTGTAGATCCATTCATGGTTTTCTTAAAATTCGATTTCAAATCTAAAATCTTTCACCACAAAGGCCAAATATGATAAGTAACACATATTTAACACAATTCTTTAAATGTTATTTAAACTTAATTTGGTTAAGAATTGTGTGTACAATGTTTCATATATATATATATGTGTGTGTGTGTGTGTGTGTGTGTAACAGAAAAATGTTATTCAATATAAGAGCAGGGTATTTAGATTTGAAAAGCAATCTAAACAAAATTTTCACAATTTCTAAACCTCTTCTAATTTGCAGCTGCAACAAAATAGTCTGAATCTCAAAAAGCATACATATATATATGTATATGTATATATATATATATATATATATTTCATATAAAACATAATTTTTCTTGCTAATGTGTTATACTAATATTTTTTTCTTCTTTTTTTGAATTTTTGAGTAGAGAAGAGAGAAGGTGGAGATTAAAAGGGAGAAATATGTATTGTAGATTAAAGAATAGAAAAATTGCAGAGAGAAATTTGTTGTTCAGAATTTTTCTAGGGAAGACATGAAATTTTTCTATTTTGTTTGTGAATTTGTGTTGAGAATTGGGGTTGCACATAGACATGGGCACGGTTCGGCGGTTCCGATTTCGGTTCCGGAACCGCAGGTCTTTGGAACCGGGAAGAGTGGAACCGGAACCGAACCGCCATATACACGGTTCCGGTTCCGGTTTCGGAACCGCCGGTTCCAACGGTTCCGGTTCCGGTTCCCGGTTCCTGGAACCGCCGGTTCAGCCGGTTCCTCTTTTTTTTTTTTTAATAACCAACAACTTTGAAATTTAATTTTTTGTCTTTCGAATTTGATTATCAGAAGAGATTGAATTGAATATATAGTTAACTTAACTAAAACAATTATATTTTACAAAAAAAAAAATTACAACAATCAAAATTTAACATTTACAACTTATAATAAAATAAAAAAACAAAATAGAAAAGTTACAACAAAAATTTAACTTACCCAAAAACATTTACTTCTTTTAACAAGAGATTACAACTTTACAAGTTTTCAATTACAACATATTAAAAAAAATAGAAGAGAAACAAAAAAAATAAAAAAAGACTTGAACGTAATTGTAAATTACAAATTAAAATTTAATTTCTAATTTACAATTAAGTTGCCTACGTATCCTCATAGTTGAGGAATCAAAGTCGACGTAGTTCTCTTACGGTCTTACCTTGATGCTTGGCGAGACTCAATCACTCCCGGATGTGGTCGAATACTAGGTTCCATCTTCATCCTCATCGTCTTCATCAAAATTTACTTCTTGTTTTCTTACCTCGGCGTTCGACCAATCATGAAGTAAAGCTTGATTTTCTAGGTTTTCCACCCTTAAATTGGATCTTCGAAGATCCAAAATGTAACCGCCGGTGCTAAATGCTTGTTCAACCGAGACGGTGGATGCCGGATACGCAAAAATTTCCTTTGGCATGAGAGATAAAATAGAAAAGCTTTTTGCTCTTCGAGACCACCATCTCAAGAGCTCGTTAGGTGTATCAAATCCAAGTTCTTCAAAAGTAGTAGATAGATAATTATCTACTTCTTGATAAAGACTATTACTCCTAGGTTTTTTTAATTTTCTAATATCATAAAACCTATAATATTGATTGAGGTGTTGAAAGTTCGGATCGTGATGATGTTCGGGTTGATCCGAAACCGAACTACCTCCACCAATATTATCATTTTCATGACCGCTTTCACTATTTAAACTATCACCATACAAAATTTTATATTCTTTAAAACAATCATAAAGTAATTGTTTTGTGTTACCTACAATTATATGCGGATTAGGAGTGTCATCATCCTTAACCGGAAATAATGCATCATAATACATTGTTAGTAATTCTTCTAAACCATCTTCTCTAATTTTAGGATCTAAAAGTTTTGCAATTAAAAATAAATTGGGAATTTCTTGATAATACTTTAACCATTTAATTCCCATGCTTGCAATGCAATTTTGTAAAGAGTCATGCAAATAATATGATTGTAAAATAAGTGCAATTTTAACACAATGATCTACAACTAAAGGAGAAGTGGGATAGTAACATCCGGATAATTCCTCCGCTGCATCTTTAAAAACTTTCAAAAGAGACATTAATTCTACACATGTATCCCATAAACTCGGAAATAAAGGAATGCCTAATTGTTCTTGTGAAAAAAATGTACATAATTCATTTCTAACCTCATAAGATGAATTCAACATTTTATAGGTCGAATTCCAACGATTAGGTACATCTTTAGTGATTTTTTTGGGTTCCAGCATACCATATGCTTTACAAAATCTGCTCCATTTTTTGCATAAAGTTGCATGTCTTTATAAATGTCCAATTGCTAATCTAATAGGACCTATATATGATTTAAAATGTTCCATGCCATCTTGTACACACAAATTTAAAACATGACACATGCATCTAATGTGGAAAAATCTACCCTTAAAAGATGGTTGACACATTTGAACTAATAAAGGCAAACTAGCAGTATTAGCACTAGCATTGTCAAATGAAATTGAAAAAATTTTTGTAACTAAATTATATTCTTGCAAAATCGTATGAATTTTATGAGCAATATTTGTGGCCGTGTGTTCTTGATCAAATTCTCTATATGCAAGTAATCGTTTTTGCATTGTCCATGAATTATCTATCCAATGACAAGTAAGTCCTAAGAAGCTATTTTCTCTCCAATGATCCGACCATATATCCGCACAAATTGAAACTTTTTGTTGTAAAGAACCAAACATATCAGTTAAAGAATACTTATATTCACCTACAATTTTTTCAATATCACGAACTAATGTTCTACGTGAAACACCGGACACTTGAGGGTTCATTGATAGTGAAACAAGATTTTTATACAAATCATTTTCAGCAAAATTAAAAGATAAAGACATGCGACAAACCATTTTTGACAAATATTTTCTCATTAAAGGTTCGGAATATTTAAATAAAGAAGGCGTACCTTGTAATTCATCGGTGGATCCGTTGAATCCTCCAGGACCTCCACGAGGTAGTTGTGTTTGCCGCCGATCGATTCCAACTTTGTCCGGATGGATACGTTGCAAATGTTTTTGAGCGTGCCATAACCTCCTCCTTTTTGAAACACATATTCCACCCCGCAGTAGTTGCAAAATGCTTTATTATTTTGGATATCTCTTTTGAAGTGGACGGCAAAGATATCCGATCTTAATGCCTCATCTCGTCCACTTTGTGTTTGTCGCGTACTTTGACTTTCACTCTCTTGAGTTGGATGCACTTCTTCTTCGTTAGATTCATTTTGTGCACCTAAATTGATAATAAAAATAAATTAATAGATAGTTGAGAGAGATATTTAAAAAAAAGTATAAAATAATATTTAAGAGGGATATTTTATAAAATAGATACAAACCTAATTGAGCTTCAAAATCTTCTTGCCATTCGACCGGAATTTCGATATATTCACCGTCAAGATTGAGATATCTTGGAACCAAAGGGGATGGTGGTGGCATTCCGGTTCCGGCACTTGAACTCGGCATAACCGATTTCCCTTTTGCTTTTCGAGAAAAAGAAGACGATCCTCTACCTCCACGTCCTCTTTGGCTTGAGCTCGACATTTTGAGAGAGATTAATAAAGATAAAGAATATAAAGATGATTGAGATCGAGAGAGATCGAGAGAGATCGAGAGAGAAATGTGAGAGAGCTTGAGAGAGATCGAGAGAGATTGAGAGAGATCGAGAGAGATTGAGAGAAATGTGAGAGAGCTTGAGAGAGATCGAGAGAGATTGAGAGAGATTGAGAGAGATGTAAGAGAGATTGAGAGAGATTGTGAAATGTGAATTGAAATGAGAGATGTAAGGGTATTTATAGGAAAAGGAAAAAAAAATTGAAATAGCCGTTGGGAACTGCCGGTTCCCGGTTCCGGAACCGCCGGTTCCCAACGGACATTTGATCTTGGCCGTTGAAGATCAACGGCTATTTAATCTCAGCCGTTGATCTTCAACGGCTATATTTTTTGAAATGCAGAACCGGGAACCGGGAACCGGAACCGGCGGTTCCGGTTCCAGAATTTACAAAACCGAAACCGAACCGGCTGTCTCACGGTTTCGGTTCCAAACCGGAACCGGAACCGGTCAACGGTTCGAACCGGACCGTTGACCACCGGTTCGGAACCGAAACCGTGCCCATGTCTAGTTGCACAGTCCTGATTTGTTTTTATTTTTTATTTTTATTTTTTTAATAAAAATGCTATAATGGGTATAAATAAGGTATATTTAGTAAAAAAAAGATAATTATTAATTTTACTTAAGATATATTTAAACTGTGTGATATGTTTAGAGATTTTGGGGTATGGATAGCTTCACCTTATTTTTAACACATGTTTTTCGCAACTATATATATCATTTATTTATTTATTGCCAAATGACGCAAAGTATATATAATGTGATTATATTGTCGGATACGTTGACTCAAACTACAAGCAAGCAAAATGTATATATGATTCAAATTATAATTATTAGTGAAAGTCGTGATTTTTTTATAAATTTTGCATGAACATTGAATTTTCGCCTAAATTATATACATATTGGAAGGAATACTAAGATGAATTTGAGAGCAAAAATATGGGTCATAATGGTAATATTTGTGTAGGTATCATACTTGTCAAACTTATGCAATAAGAGTGTGATAGTTTCTAATTTATAATAATTTAACAACAAACTACGCTCTTATACTTTATTATAACATTATTATTAGATTTAAATAAAAATAATGTAAACCAATAAAAAGACTAAAAAAAGCAACAACAAAAAAAGAGAGATAGAAACAAGTTGGTGAAGGAACATATATAGATATATATATATATATATATGTATTTAAATTTATTTATTTATTTTAAACATTTAAGTCTTAATATTGTAAGAGTGATTTAATTTTTTAATAATTTTTGTTACATAAATTGATAGGTTGCGTTAATAATTTCTTTGTTATTTTTTTTTCAAATTTAGCTTTTTGTCTTATCCAATCTTATACAACAGCGACACGTGTAATCAAATAAACAGTAGCAAAGATTATCCCCATTGAATTGGAGGAAAGAAAAGAGCAATATTCCAATTGGTTTTGCGTAGGATAGCTCTAAAAATTGACAGACAGAGTACCTGCAGAATATGAAAGCTTTTCTCCTTGTTTCCATCTTGGAGAATCTCTCTCTCATAACATTACCATAGTTCTATCTTTTTTTTTTTTTTTTTTTTTTGGGTTTTAATTCGACGTGAAATTCCATTTTTTCTTTAATTGACTATATATTGAAATAAAAAAAATATAAAATTACTCAAATTTTTTGAATTTTAATCAAAATGGGATTGAAACATCCTGAACGTTCCTATATTTGATTAATATCGTGCATGTTTCATTTTTTTTGTACACATAATGAAAATATTCTACTAAGAGACATGTATTAGCATGTTGATTAAGTTATGAAAATGTGTGCAACGGGGTAAATAAATGTATAGTATAATGTTATCGATAATGTAATAATAACATTACAGAAAATACAACATTAATAAAAAGAGAGATTGAAGTATATCATTCACAAGACTAACTTATGTCATCTTAGCAAGACAATTCACTATAATCAACTTGAATTACAAAGAGATTCATATGAGATAAATAACTATTGCACAATTATTTCTTCTAGCTAACTCTAACGTTTTAAATATGATTAACCCAATTGAGAAAACTATATTAAATACACACTCACAATATTTTCCTAGAAATTTAATCAGAATCGATAGCTTCTGAAATTCAACAAATACGGAAGATGTTGTCTTTAATGTGAAGAAACACTCTCAGCAATACTTGGTTCAGTCAATTCTCTTTCATTTTGAATTCCCAATTTCTAAGTGAGAACTTGTGTGGTTTTTATAGACGTCTTGATTCTATACAGACCACTTTTTAAAGTCATTCAGATCGTGTAAAAAGTGGGAGATATAGCCTCTAGAAAAATGAGATTCAACTTCATCTATTTTTTCCACTTTCCAAGGTACATAGTTTAAGACTTGATCTTCTCCAACTTTTTCGCTACACAATTTCTTATAAATCATGATGCTAGCTAAATCAAATAATATATAATTTTTTGAATAAAAAACGAACATAAAATTATTAAGACTTTTAAAACTAAAACTCTAACAATCTCTCAATTTTGTCTTTTTTCACGGAACTACACAACCACTAAAACAAGATACTCCCTAAAAAAATTATGTTCGGCAATATCCAAATTCCAGAACTTCCCACAAATAAATATTTAATCAAATGAATTGCACTCTCCTAAATTTGACTAGTCCGATTCAACATTGTTCATGAGTCTCTACTCCTTTTTTGTGGAGAAACCAAGGTAAAGAAAACATTCATAAAAGGAAGAAAGAAAGAACAAATGTGAAAAATCTGCCCAAGAAAATGTCTTCATTACAATAAGTATGATGACAATTGTTGCAACATGAGTGGTCCGTACCAAATCACCAACAAACCACTCAGATTGAAAAGTCTCTACAAATTAAGTGTGGGTTAGATCTAAGCTCGAATTATTATCCTTCGATAAGCATAACATGAACCATCAACAACAGTAAATTGCCTAAAAACTAGATTAGATAAATATATCACAAAACATGACCAAAAAAATAAGAACGAATCAAGTTTAAGCTCTTAATGTCAATTAAAAGTAGGTTTTACGGGGTAAACAAGTACATAATATAATGTTAACAATAATTTTATGATAACATTACAAAAGATACAGTAGAAATGAAAAGAGAAAAATGGATGTAAATCATCCACATGTTATAAATAATTTGTGATTATCGTCAAGATAAAATAATTCACTATAACCAATGTAAATTATAAATAGATTTTAATGAGAGAAAACAATTATCGAACAATTGATTTCATATTCGATTTTGTATTTCATCTCATATTGTTTACTAACATACTCTATGTGAATTGAATCACAAACATTTCTCTATTTCTTTTTATGTTTTATATTATATTCTAATTTTATAAATACACATCATGTGTATTGGATGATATCGTTAATGAACACATAACGTGTATTGATGAAATTGCAAGATAAGTTGAAACATAAAATAAAAATAGAGGATTTAGACTAGTAATAAATAACATCATAAATGAATATGTAATATTTACTAATAAAGTTTAAAAGGTAAAATGCGTAAAACCTCCATGTTGTTTCATAATTCTGCTTAATACTCCTAATATTTTGAAATTGTGTGAAACTTTTGCATGGTTTCATTAATATTGCACAAATCTCCAAATCCATCTGATGTGATAAAGTTGAGGTGCACGCACATTTACAGTGAATAAACATATTTTTTCTAACCTTATCCTCTAAAATTACAATTGTACCCTTTATGAATATGATATTTTTCTTCTTTCTATTTTCTTTTGTTTTTTTTCCTTTAATTTCTTTTCTTTCTTTTCCTTTGCTATTTTCTTTTATTTTAAAAATTATCCTTCTTCTTTTTCCTTCTTTTTATTTTCTTTTCTTTTATTTTTATTCTTCTCTTTTTTCCCTTCAACCATTTGATTTTCTCATTTTCTTGGGATGAACGGACTAATAAATTTATATAAAAAAATTCTAAATCACTATTTTTTTTTATATCAGTCACATTATATATCGATATAATCTACTAAATTACCTACCTTTTCAACTTCATAAATAAAAGTATAAGTATGTAAACAATTAAAAAAACAAAAAAAAAGCAAACATAATCACTATTAAATTTTTTTTATATCATTCACATTATATTAATAATAATCTTCCTATTACAAATAAAATTTACTACTTCATCAACCTCATAGCAATATTTTCAATAAAAAAATGTTAAATAATAATAAAAAAGAGCAAACAAATAAATAGTGAAAAGAAAAGTATTGATATGGGTTCTGATTTATGTCTGCTCAGTGGTGCTTTTCTCAAATGCCTTCTCTTGGGCATTGTCATATGGGCTTCAACTATAAGACATTGTTTAGATTCAAGAAAAGTAAAAGAGATGGGACGCCAATTATAAAAATGTATAGAGAGATTCGAAGTTCAAGATTGAGAAGGATAAGTTGAAAAAAAGAAAAACAAAAAAAGCAAAGAATAGGAAGACACAAGTGCCTTCATCCTCAGTCTCCAAACTCCGATAGATCTTCTTTACCAATTTCTCCTTAATCTTTTTCAGTCAATCCCAAATATGTGCGCCGCCCCAAATCATTTTGTATATTTTTTTTCCTTAAAGAATAAGAATTTCACTGAACCTTTTGCTATGAAATGAGAGAGAGAGAGAGAGAGAGAGAGAGAGATACAACAGCCAAATAATTCAGAAAAAAATTCATAAGAGATAGAGAGAGAGAGGATTCACAAAAAAACGATGGAGACAGAAAAAAGAATCTGAAGCAGAATAATTTGAAAGAGAGAGTAGACCAAAGAGATGTTAGAACTTTTTTTTAAATGAAGAGTGTTCAAGATTTTAATGAAATCATATAGAAGTTTTATACAATTTTAAACTATAAAAAAATGTTGAGTAAACTTATGAAACCACATAGAATTTGGCGCATTTTATCCAAAATTAAAATATAGAATCAAACACAAAATAAATTAATAATCTAAAAATTGACCGAAGCTATTCGCCTATAAATTCTAACATGGGCATCTCCGACAGTTGATACTATAGCAGAAGATTCTAAATTTGAACAAAAATGCACCACGTATAAATCCACAAATTAGTATCATTTCATACCAGAATAACTGAATAAACGTTAATAACAATACATACCAGAATGTCATGTGGATAGATTCTCCTTAAAAAATAATAATAAAAATAAAAAATAAAAAATAAAAAGTGGGATGAATAAATAGATTTTAGAGGTTAACATACGTGTTATCAAATAATGATTAGATATTAAGATTTTTTCCTAACCGTCTAAACTAGCATCTCCATTAGATAACAACAGTCTATCCATCGATTGAAATGGAGATCTAGTAAGAATCACTTTCGAGATGTCTAATTTCTAAACCATAAAATTGCTACACCATACATAAAATGGTACTATTGTTATCGACCAATATATCTTAATAAAATAAAATACAAAATATAAACAAAATACAATGTAAATTGTATGTTGCATCACCTATTATAGATAACTAAATAAAGATAAATGAAGAGTGAATTTTCGAATATATATAGTGGGATGTCATAAAGTATAATATTTATTTTTTTTACCTGAAAAATATATTGTTATATTTTTTCATAATTAATATATATTAATATAATAATTGAACTATTTATAAATATTAAATTATGCTAAAATTAATTTCCGAATTTGAAAAATTTTATTGACAATTTTCTTAAGGGAAAAAAGGAAAGAAAATGTTATAAATTTACTTGTGATTGGTTCTTTTTTTTTTTTCAAACAATTTTTTATAAAATTTAAAATACAAATACCAGTTTTTTTAATATTTGTTTATGTACAATATATTAAATTAATCATCTTTTCACAATCTTCACTTTTATATTCATATTGCATATTTTAAAATAAAATATTAAATTTAAAAAATATAATTATTTTTTGATTGACTATTGGGCTAGGTTAGTGTACTTAATGGATTGAACTATTTATGATGATTTGGAAATAAATTAATTATTTTTATGAGAATATTTATTTTTTTATTTAATCTTAATTTCTAAAAATAAATATATTAAAAATAGTGCATAAAAAAACCTAGTTACAGTACAATGCTCAGATATTTATTTTTCACAATCTTGAATTTTATATTTATATTGCATATTTTAAAATAAAATATTAAATTTAAAAAATATAATTATTTTTTGATTGATTATTGGGCTAGGTTAGTGTACTTAATGGATTGAACTATTTATGATGATTTGGAAATAAATAAATTATTTTTATGAGAACATTTATTTTTTTATTTAATCTTAATTTTTTTAAATAAATATATTAAAAATAGTGCATAAAAAAATCTAGTTTCGGTAAAATGCTCAGATATTTATTTTTCACAATCTTGAATTTTATATTCATATTGCATATTTTCAAATAAAATATTAAATTTAAAAAATATATTTATTTTTTGATTGATGAGAATATTTATTTTTTATTTAATCTTAATTTTTTAAAATAAATATATTAAAAATAGTGCATAAAAAATCTAGTTACGGTAAAATGCTCAGATATTTATTTTTCACAATCTTGAATTTTATATACATATTGCATATTTTAAAATAAAATATTAAATTTAAAAAATATAATTATCTTTGGATTGATTATTGGGCTAGGTTAGTGTACTTAATGGATTGAACTATTTATGATGATTTGGAAATAAATTAATTATTTTTATGAGAATATTTATTTTTTAATTAATCTTAATTTTTAAAATATATATATTAAAAATAGTGCATACAAAAATCTAGTTACGGTAAAATGCTCAGATAAGTGTGTTATGTGATCATTTATATCTATTATAGTTGAGGTCATTTGTGTTATATCATATATGTAGATGAAAAATGAATATTTCAAAATTAAATTTTAAATAAAGGAATACCGTAAGAAAAAAGGGGAAAAACAAATAAGAGAAGAAAACACGTGTTGGTTAAGATTTCAAATTAAAAAGTTTTTGGTAATACATATATATATATATATATATATATGTAAAAAATAATAAATAAAAAACATAGCATGTCCTTCTAGTAAACATATCAAATTCCAGTTTCAATTAAAAAAAATTAAATTTTGTATCCAACCAGTCTTGACATATCCTTTCCTTAAAGACATCAAACTGCACTTTCAATTTAGAACTCAAAATGTGATTCCAAACCACTTGCATGGGCCTCCTTATTGCACCATCTTCAAAGCTCTCTCAAATAAATAAATTGTAGATATTTTTTGATGGATTAGTATACCAGAGTTACATGTAAATCGATACGATTTGATCTCATATTCAGTGACTACTAATAAAGCAGAATATCAATATTTTATATTTTTCTATTCTTTAATCCGTTGAACTTTGTTTGAATAACATGATAAAATATATTAAAATAAAGTTAAATCAACATGCTCCTTTGTTGGCTTGATCTGTTTGTGAACGTAAATAAATAAGAATGAGAGAGAAACCCTCTTATTAAAATTCAAATATTCTTTGTTAGGCAGCCAAAAGAAAATAAAAGTTAGATATGTGTAATATTTCTTTCTGCAAAATAAGTAGTGTCTTGTCTGAAAATTTTAGGTACTAGATTCTTATTCCTTGTTCCCTTAGAGAACAAAGCCTGTTTGGTTTCATTATTATTTTTCTTTTTCTTTTTGTTATTATTTTTTTTTCCCTCTGATGATCTATATTCTTGACACCCTTGATCGATCCCATCTAGTTCATCTGGGTAATGAATGTTATCTAACCTACTTAACTTTCATTTCTAGAAATAAAATATTCTTGTTTATTGTATCTATAAGTTCGTTTTTCTCTCTTGAAATAGGTAAAAATATTTAGTACATTATGTGCATCGTACAACTCAGTTTAATATTATTATTCATTTAATTAAAAAATATTATTTATTTATTAAAAAATATTAATGCTCAAACACATCATTTGTCACCTTTAAAAAGTATTACTTGTTACTTTAAAAAATTGTTTTAATTTTTTAACAATATTACTTATTTATCTATCATGCATTACTAATTTATCTAAAAATTATTACTCGCTGGATTGCATGATGTATAGCCGATGCACAAGAGACCACTACTCAAGATACATACTATTAATCACAATATTATACTAATCATACAAGCTAAGCTATATATATATATATATATATTTATAATAAACCAACTGCTTCTATATTTGTTATTATTATTTTTCGTGTCCATTTTTCTTTCCACAAATGAAAAGACAGATTTTTAGGAAATGTTATTATATTCCTAACCAATAAGCATTTTTTTATATTTTTATTTGTTAATATTGGTAATGTTACTAAGTTTATCAAAACTAATAAAAAATTCTTATATCTTCATAGCTACTAACAAATCAATTATGAATTTGTGACAGATTCCATGTTATATATAATAATACAAAATATTGACATTGATATACCATATTTTATTTAATTTTCTTGATTTGAAAAGAAAATAATATATATTGGGTAATTTGATGATGGTATTTTATAAATAAAATTAATTAATGTTCATATATGAATTTATATATAATATTTATATCCTTATTATAATCATGATACATGAACATAATTATACATGTATTTTTTAAAATATTAATCTTATATATTTTTAATTTAATAATATTATAGTATAATAATATATGTCCAGTACGAGAGCTTAATAATTTTAATAAAACAATATTAACTATATATCTAAATTTTAAATTCAATTAACCAAAACACAAAAAAGTATTGCTAAAATTTCTAAGATGATTCCCCAAATATGCATTAATATATTGTTGCCCCCAAGAAAATATCTAATTATATTTTCAACACATATTCTCACGAAATAATCTCCCCCATGATGAGACCAAACATACATCATAACGAATATTATTTCACAAGTCATCATCATTGATCCTTCTCTACGTACACATACAAGTTCTTTATTTTATTAGCATCTTTTATTTTATTTTATATTTTATTTTATTTTGTTTATTAATAATTATTATTCTACATAACATATATTAATGAAATTAAATTTAAATATAAAATAAAAAATCCGCATATATGTTATTTAGCAGACACTTGCCACCACCACTAATTAAGACGAATTGCCCCTAACTTAAATGGTTTTTATTTATTTTTATTCTTTCCGTTTGGCTCAATGCATGATTTCTTAGAGGAAGCACCGAAAGATTGATGGAGAAACTTCTGAGATTTAATTAATTTGACCATATAATTAATGTGAAGTTAATGGAGTAACACAAAATAGCTTCCTACTTATAATCATGCAATTGATATGATATTTTTGGGATTTTAATGATTAGATACAATATTTATCGTTCAATCGTCTAACAAACACATACGAAAATACATTTATGACTATATTTAAATAAATAAGCAGTAGATTTCATCAGATGATATACGTATGTTACACCTATATTCCCTTATTTAAGAAATCCTTATCCATATGAACGGAAGTTGATAGAAATTCTTTCAAGTTGGCATGGAAGAATCTTGAAATAGAAGCATATATAGTTAGAGTGAATGAGGGTGGGTTCCCAACGAAGGAACGTACATGAATAAGAATTGTCTTATTCCAAATTGATTCTTGCAAGTGAGTTGATGCAGATGTGTTCTTGGACATAGGGTTCTAATCGAATTTAGCACATATTGAATTTTTTTAGGCCGAACGATAGAGTTTGGATTTTGATAGTGTGAGTTTACATGGCTCGTTAACTATTGAGCCGAGTTGAAACATAACTTGTTTAATTTATCAATACACTATTACAATTCGGATAATAGATCATACATAATAAACTACAAATTTAGATGAAATTAATGTTATTTTAAGAGTTAACAACAAATTATGAAATATTCATTGTTTATTGGTGGAAAACACACTAATAGACAACGGTTAAAATGAAAAATAAAAATAAAAAAATTACCTCTTAACACATTTTTACGCTAATAAGCGTACCAGAGTGTAGATGAGTTTAATAAATATAAATTAGTTTTTTCATAATGAATTGATTAAAATGGTGGGAAGGCATAATATGTATGCTGAAATTTATAAATTTATTCAAACAAATTAACTAGTTTAGTTACATATTTCTATATTAATCATATATATATATATATGTGTGTGTGTGTGTGTGTGTGTGTGTGTGTGTGTGTGTTTGTCAAACTGGTAATTTTATATTTTACAATTAAACTAGTTCACAAACTTATCTGCTCATGAGCGGACGAACTGAATATTGTCAAGTTCAACTTTGTATTAGCTTATTTTAGTGAGCCTCTTCAAACGAGCTGGTTTTTATCGAATTTAGCTAACTTAAATTTGATTCCATTGCAGCCTTATTTTGAGTTTTTATAATGTCTAATGAAATAAAAGCTTGAGGCCGCAGACCTAATCTATGAATTAACATAGTTCACAATAAGTTTATATAATTCAGTGTCTTGGCCTAGTTATGTATCATATGAACATAATTTTATGAGATGAAGATGAACATCCAACACTTACACGACCTTTCAATTTAAAAAATTGACTTTTGAAATGTGGTTATAAGTGTTATTGAAGTACATAAACATGAAGATGAACTTGTAATTCAGCCCATCGTTAATTCGATAAATATTCTTTCCACCAAACTGTAAAGGCAATCCTCAAATTCTTGTAGAAACATTTGTCACAACGTTGTCTCAAATTCCTTAGGCATATTTTATTACTATATATAGCTACAACATAATATTAACTTCAAATTTAAAAATTAAAGTATCTTTAGAAACATATATATTTTTCTATATTCCTTAATTTTACCACTAAAATACTTGGCTAAACTGTATTCTAAAAAAATAATAGCAAATCAACAGAGCATTATATTGTAATAAAATTATTTTATATATATATATATATATATAATAACAAAATTGCAACTAAAAATAGAAAATATAATTTTTCTACCTAAAATATCTTTCTGTATTTAAAAAGTTTGGTAACCAATGAGGATTTCTCTTTTTCTTTCTTTTTTCACTTCATTTTTTTAAGATTTATAATATTTTCATCTCAACTTCATTTTTTATTAAAAAAATATATATATCAAATTAATCACATTTTCATGATTTTTAATTTGATATCCATATTGCATATATAAATATATAATATTAATTTTTAAATATAAAATATATTTGCATAGACTAATTGTGGTATATTTTAATATATTATATATTTTTATGTTGTGAGATATTTTTATTTTAAACAAGTTTTTATTAAAAATATATTTTATATAATTATGTATTTTAATTTTAAAAAATATATTATTATATTTATAATAATTTATTATATTATTTTATTATAAATTGTGCCCGCACGCGACAAATACTAGTTGTAATAAAAAACGAATAGATCATTTTATTTCTTATTTTAATTTTGAACAATATCGGAGTTTAGAACAATAAAATTCGTTTACTAGATGGGTCAATGAAGCTGAAGGCGTACTTATTCCCACTCCATCATAATTCATAACTGGATATTAGGTAGCCCAATCAAACCTGTTTTTTTATTTCAGTTATAATCCAAGCCCAAGCCCACGCCCACGCCCAAGCCCAAGCCCAACCTCTAGCCCAAATAGCCTCATTGCCACTCAAATTTCATCTCAGTTTATTTATTATATTCATCCATTAAAGCTGTACATTGATTCGGATGAAAGAAACGACTAAATTATGTGTTTTCTTGTAATAATTACTGATAAAAATAAGCAAAATGAAAAGATGAATATTATTTTGTTATAAAACTCGTATTTTATAACAAAGAGATAATATTTAAAAAAGAACAAATCGAAATAGCAAACCCAAATATTATTATTATATTTTTCCACTTTTTGGAACAAAATTAGGAATTACTATAAATTAAAATCCTAGGAAAATAAAGTTTTCTAAAATTGGGATTTTAGTAAGTTGTTAGTGAGTGAGATGGTGCAGAACGTGGAGTAATCATGACAATCAAAATCTCTTTTTACCATTCGTTCATTGAGTATGCGCATTGTGTGTTCCTTCTATACTATACTATACTAGGGTTGGATTTGGTCCCATTCCCTAACCATTTAATATTTACATCCACGAATAACTTACCACATGAGTGGGACTGACTTTCACAACAATTTTCTGCATTTTAATTCCCAAATAATATCAACAGTTTTTATCTTTTCATGTAACAAAATAATATTCATCTTATGCCTATGCAATTATTATTATTATTATTATTATTATTATTATTATTATTATTCGTACATTTAGTTGTTACTAAGACTGACTATTCATTTTGTTTGGTTCAAAATCAAAATTGTTAATTTTACATCCAAGTTGAATTGAATGTTAGTAAGAAATCAAATATAATCGAACCGAAAAAACTCTGTTCAATTCGGTCAGTTTAATTGGTTGGATGATTTTTTTTACAATTTTTTTTCAATTTTAAATTAATTGTATTTAATGCTTAATTTGGATGGAACGGTCAAGTAAGACATTTTAAAAAAAATGTGTAGAGTCAATTTTCAAAAAATAAAAATAATGTAAACTGAATTAAATATTAAAAATATATATTTATATATATATATTTCAATTCAATTTAACCAACTGATTTTTCAAAAACAAAAAACAAATATTTAAATATATATATATATATATATATAATCGATCCAAACTTCACCAAATTATTTAATTCAGTTTTATTGTTCCAATTTCATTTTGGACCCCCCTAGTGGTTATGGTTACATAATCGAAAAATGTCTAATTAAAATCTTTCTAAGTTTTTATTACTTTAGCTACTGAGAGAGAGAGAGAGAGAGAGAGAGAGAGAGAGAGATTTTCACAAGTTTGACTATGCAGTTGATTAGTGGTCCAATTTTCTTTCAGTCGTTTCAGTATATGATGAGTGTAATCACGACCCTCATAATATATATTTCATTGTATCTATCTCATCACTTATAACTGCTTCAATACTTCATTCATACACATATCATTTAATAAATTTATATATATATATAGATAAATAATCAAAATACAACAATATTAATCAAATTAAACAATAAGTTATAGATTTTATATTTATTACATTTAAATAGTGTTACCTACTTCTATTTTTTTAAAGAGTCTTAAAAAATTTCAAGGAATATATATATATATATATATATATATTTCATATCCTCTAAAATATTTTATGGTAAAGTTTGGAGAGATAGAGTAAAAAATATGATTAAAATATAATAATATGGGTCCGACACATTGTTTGTATTCATGTATCTTTCTCTTTTCGAACTTTATAAAAAATTGATGAAAAAAAAATATAGAGAATCTATTTCCAAAATTTACTAAAGTGTCTCTAAATTTAACCTAAGAATGTAATCACATCCATAAAAATAAAACTTATAAACTGCATGATTTTCTGTTTATAAATCTCATTTATATTCTAAATTCACTATGTTTGTTTTCTCACAAGAAAAAATAAACAACTTTACGTATACTAAATATTTCCCTTAACACATTATACCTATTATCTTTTTATTTTTTAACAAAAAAAAATCAATAATTAAAGTATACAGAAGTATTCGAAACGGCAAACATTACCATCTTAGTTACATTTTACCAGAACATTCTTAAATGCAAAAAAATAGCAATAATTAAAGTGTACATTCAAGTCATGATATATAAAATTATATTTTAATATTTTATTTATGTTGTAAATAATTTTACCATTTACAATTTTTTAGTAAGTAAGATTAATTTTCTCTTCTATTAAGAAATAAATTTGTTTTACAAAGATTAATTCAAAATGTTATATCGCGAATCCAAAAGGATTTTAAACTAATTGAATTTTGAATTAAAAGAATCATTTTAAATGAACTAGTGAAATCAACCTTTAACCATATATTTTTTTCGAACTAAACAAGTCAGCCCGTTGAATCATAGCTCTTTTAAAATTCTTAAATACTTAAAATATTGCCAACTTTCAAAATCTCAATACAATATTTTCTATTTTATTTTATTTTTCATAACATATTTTAATTTCATTTATATAAGTCACTTATATAAAATAATATCACGAACAAATACTAATATATATTCATAAAGTTGTAAAATGTTAAAAAATAAAATAAAATAAATCCCAACTAATGTCTTCCATTTCAAGTTTAAAGCGAACAAAAGAATTCGTTTAAAAGCTTCCATGAAATCTTCATTCTTGAGGAACGAATTCTATAAATTAAAAATGAAGAAAAAAAGAAGAAAAAAAAAACTGACTGCTACCATAAAAGTGTAAAAGTATTAGCAGACCTTTTGCTTTTTCAAAAGCTATGCTATCGAATAAGCTGCCCACTGACATAACCGTAGAGAAGATGAAAGCCTAAATTTAGTTCAACCCTACCCTCCTCCTCTCCCCTTCACCCACCCCACCCCCAAAACACACAGCATACACAGTGAAGAAGCAAAACTACTCTTGATACTGTACAAGGTTTCATACATGCATGAGGGAATATAGTGCAGAAATAAATTTACTAAACAAACTGTGTGTTCATGCAGAAATTTAGTGCCGTTCGAGGGAATGTAGAAGGTACTTCGATCTCCATACATTTTGCAGATCACACGCTCAGTATGTGTGTTTCTGGTGGATCCCGTATAGTGGTTGTCCTCACTTTTGTTGATATATTTTGATACATCTCAGGAATTTTTGCAGTGATAATGATTTCTGAAAAAGCAAATAATGTTTCATGTAATGAAGAAGATCTGTATTGAAAACGATTGATATCTTAATCTCTTTTCATTGCTTTCTTCATCATGTTTCTTGTTTTTTTTTTAATTCACGTGATCGGTACACACATCTCTGTATATTTCTTCTGTTTTCGTTTGTTTCTGCAAAATAGTTGCCATCAATTTCTCAAGCCTGTTTGGCAATGGAGTTACTGTACCAGCTAAAGTATGATATTGTACAAATTTCTCTTATTTGTTGTCCTTTTGTTTTTTTTGCAGATATGGGTTGCCATGGGATATTACATCATAGCTTTTGCTGATTCAATTCGTGCCTTGGACTTGGTGCTTTGCCATTTTTGTTTAACAGGTATCTCTCTCTCTCTCTCTCTCTCTCTCCAATATTGACTTGCACAGTCTCTTTGCTTTTGCTGCACTGTGATGGGATTTGGTGGTGAGCTAATGGCCCATATAGCATTAACAACACAATTTACAGTCAAAACCAATCTATTGGAAACAGAACCCTAATTGAAAACCTACGTAATTAGCTGTAAAATATAAAGAAGAAATCCACCCCTCGAATCCCACAAAAAAATCTTGGGCTTAGAGAAGAATAGATATTGGTTGGTGCGAGTCTCGAAAAATAAAAAATCAAAATGGAACACACACACACACACAGCAAAAGGAGTACTGGAACTTGCTGCCTGTTCATTTGGTCGGGATGAATTTCCCATGTTGCCTGTAGGCTGTGGCCCCCTTTCAATTTTCTGGAATTTTTTTTTTTCATCTAAAAATCTTAATAGACAAGAGTTCAGCTTCCTTGTTCGATAAAATTTTGTTCCGAAATGGCGAATTCCCAAAGGCCAAACAAAGTTGGATTCTTTTGTTCAAATTTCATTTCATCTTCTTATCTTTTACCATAATTACATGTTACTTGCATATTTTTACAGTAAATACACGTTATGTGCATATCAATTAAGGATCGGCAATGCATAATATAGATGTTCTGTATAATGATAATGTAGAATTATAAATAAATAAAGCAAACATTAATTGAAAGAGAAGATCCATGTGACTAAACGAAGGAGTTGGACAGAGATTGCTCCCTCAAATCTGGCTAAACCGGCGACAGGGGGCCGACGTTAAGCTTGTGAATAGGAGAGATGAACAAATGGTGGGGTGAGGGTGGGGGTAGGGGTGGGTGGGTATACTTTTCTGTATATATGTGTGTGTATATAGAAAACAGCCAATCTCCAAGCCCCGTTCAAAGAGAAGAGAGAAAGAAACCCTTGTCTCAGACACAATTACCTGGCCTCACTGTGTTCAGACAGACATAGTAACCAGTGTGTCGACAGCGGATACATACAAAAAAACAACACAATCCAAATTAAGGCTTCTTGTACTGCAACTTTCTTGCCCTAGTACTAAAAATATGTTTACTCTCCCCTTGTAACAGGTCAAGATTGTCCATTAAAGCCTTTCGAAACAGTCACAATCCCCCAAACACAGCCTAGATTGTACTCTTCCACCATGAATTCCCCCTAAATTTTTCTGTTGAACATGATAGCAGGGTTCTCCGGCGGCCGGAAGCGGATGAGGTGGCGGCGGGAGGTGATGATGAAGGCCGTGAGAGTTGCATTTACATGGGAAGATGCCAAGAAAAAGCAGGCGATGGAAATGGCGAATCTTTATCCATCTTTTGAAATGGGGTTTCCATCCATTGTCCCTCTTCTTTTGCAGTAGCTTCTGATGGCGGCGGCGGCGGCAGCGTGATATTGGCAGGGACGGCTCAATCTTTTAATTTTGTGACTTTTTAACTTTTCCACTTGTTATTATTAATTTTTTTAGAAAAATCAACGTTTTCTGGTCATGTTTATATTCATAGAGTTCATGTTTCTTGGTTTCTTTAGCAAATTTTGGTGTTAATCCCAACTTCAAAGCTATGTGCTGCTGTTTAATGCCTTCAAATGGTTGGAGAGATGAAAATAAATTATCAGACAAA
The DNA here is from genome assembly GCA_028749325.2 of Caryopteris x clandonensis. Taxonomy (NCBI): domain Eukaryota; kingdom Viridiplantae; phylum Streptophyta; class Magnoliopsida; order Lamiales; family Lamiaceae; genus Caryopteris; species Caryopteris x clandonensis. The sequence continues at coordinate 1,941,033 of JAPYKT020000001.1, forward strand.
CTATAATTACATGTTATCGTATTAACTAATGCTGTGTAAAAGCCTATAGTATTAACTAATGCTGTGTAAAAGCCTACAGTAGGGAGATTTTGTAAATGTTATTTAGCCTTTCTAATTTCAATCGATCAACGTAAATTATACAATTTATAACCAAATCTACCCTCTAAATCCCATGGAAGAAAGGTCTTTTCTATCCACACCACCATTTCCTCTTTTCACACCACATTTACTAAATATACCACAAAAAATTACATTTAAAATTTTAAAATTACTAACCACACCACAAAAATACCTATAATACCCTTAACACTTAAAAAAAATTTAAAAAAAAAAAAAAAACAGCAAACCCTACCTCACTCCTGCGAACGCCGAACCCCCTTTCCCCACACCCACGCCGAACTGCTCCTAAGCCAACCCCACTGTCGCCGAACTGCTCCCCACCATCCCGAACTACTCGAGAACCTTCCACCGTCGAAGATCATGAACGCCGAACGCGAAACTCCAAGTAATCTGTCGCAATATGTTCCATGAAAATTTCCATTAAATTCGCGAATTCGAAATCCGTTCAGCGCTGGTTGGCCGAACAGCCTGCGAGGCGTTCGGCCAGTGTTGGCCGAACATAACACAACACGTTCGGCCACCTCTGGCCGAACACATCACACTGTGTTCGGCTAGGACAGGCCGAACGGTGAAAAACAGAATGGTGAAAAAAACAGAACGTACAAAAAAACATGAAAAATGAAGTGTCAGGGCGTTCGGCCAGTGTTGGCCGAACATAACACAACACGTTCGGCCACCTCTGGCCGAACACATCACACTGTGTTCGGCTAGGACAGGCCGAACATATTTCATTGCGTTCGGCCAACACTGGCCGAACGTCCTGACACTTCATTTTTTATGGTTTTTGTACGTTCTGTTCTTTTCGAACATAACAACAATGTTTAAGTTTGCGATTTCAATAATTTCATGTGATTAGAACAAATAATTGTTGATTGTCCATGAATATAAGAAAAAAAATGGTGAATAAATTAAATTTTTGATTTGAAATTTTTAGAATTTGAAAGAGAAGAGGAAGAGAAGAGGGAAGAGAATGGGTTTGAGGCATCAGAATTTGTTTTTTAATTTTGAAGGTTATATTGGTAATTTTATTAATGTCCATTTTTTGAAAAAAATGAACTTGGTGTGAAGAGTAAATCAAAGGAGGCCTATGAACGCATTAATGGTGTTTTCCAGGAAAAAAAGAAATGATTTATCCGAAATAGCTTAAATTGGTTGCTTCCGGAAATAGGAAATGGCAGACTTCCGTACATGCATGCATCACCTGTCCTGCTCCAACTGATGTGTCATTGATTGCTACAGTAGTTTGCAATTTTACAATGTGAACCCTTCTCTGCCTGCAATCATCAACTATCCTTCTCTATCTTCAATTCAATTTTCGGACCAAACAGTGTGTGTGCTCATGTTATCAATTCTATTAATGCAGAGATTATGATGTATCACTTATGTTGGTACTCTCTCTCTCTCAGTTCATTTCAAAAATTTCACCAACATAGTGTGTGTGCAAGATTCTAGGTTTGTGGGGGCCTAAGCTAGAATTGCGACAAAAAGCTTGTAATTGCAAATACGAATATATATTAAAGTGGAAAAGCTCAAAAACAAAGGTAAGAAAAAGACAAGAAAAGATGATGGTTATGACCTCTTTGGTCTTGCTTCATCCATGAAAGGTGTCTTTTCATCCTAGAAACATGCAATTCCAATCCTATGATGACTTCAATTTCCAATTTCCACACATCAAAAATGTTTGCGAGTTTTTTGGGCTTTTGAGGGGGCTTGATTTTGGGGAAGACATTTTCATAATTACTGCCCCCAACAAACTTAAATCAAGACCATAAGTTTGGTTGTGTTTTGGGAGAAGAATCAGGAAAGGGTGGAGGTGCCCCACAAATATATATACATAATTTTTGTAGAGAACCCAATATTAAACTTCTTAACGGCCACCTAGGTAAAGCTGAACTCGGCCTTATAACGAGAGGAGAGGCCTGAAATATGGGACAGACCCATATGACAAAGCAAAGTTTATGTTGCGCCTTAAAAATACTAGCCCCAAAGCAGGTCAAGCCAGCTTTGCCAACCTCGAATTCTCTCCTTGGCTGCCTAGTTGGCCAGGCTTAGCCGAACAGCACGAATTGCCAACTATAATCACAAGCAAACACCGTCACTATTTATATTAGACCTTGCTCTTTTTTTGCTTATGTATCCCAACACTTTCATATTACTCTATTAGGTTCCTTACCACTTCATAGATACATATAAGAGTGAGTGTGTAGGTGTGTCAGAGAGAGGGGGAGAGAGTGGGATCCAATATGCAAAGATAAGTTGTCAGCAACATATGGGCCTAATTCATTTATATTGACAGAAATCTTGAATACTTCATATGTAAAAACTAAGTGGTCTCCAATATACACAGATATATTGTCAGCAACATAGGGGCCTCCTCATTTACATTGACAGAAATCTTAAATACTCCACAGTAAATTATGGCGGAGAAGGGGTAAAACAAGAGTCTGCGTTAGTAAGTACAATAAATGCATTTATGGTCCATGGACTTGCTGTCTACTGCAGACTCAGAACACATGATATTAATTGTCGATCTGTTTCATGTGGGATTTAGATCATGTACTTAGCTAATAACGCAAAGCAAAAACCGTTGTGGTGTATTACAATGCAGAGAACCAGTCATTAGCTCTGCACAACATGACATAATATGCACTGTTTGCTATTTTCTTTCCCCCTTATCTACAGCAAAAACATATAGAAAGTGCAGTTGGCTACACTTATGGCCTATAGTCACATTTGTTCAGAGTAATAATTTATCAATTTACCATCCAAATTTCTGCACTAACTGCCTACACTAATGAAGCTCGGTTGATTGCCTAAAAACAACTTCAAACTAAAAATACAGGGAAATACTGAAATAGACCCTTAAAATGATTTGAGGTATAATCGACGTGCAATTGTTTCTTTATGATTCATGGAATTAATCCTGAAGTTATAAACTAGACCAAGAAAAGCATGATTTATTACATGAACGCATATGTATGTACTTGGGCCAAATCTTAATGTTCTGCAATTTCCTAGAGCAAGGAGTTTCCATAATAAAATCCAATGCACCATTAACTACTCGAAAACATAACCAAAAGTATAGCATAAGAGCCTGAATCAATTTCTTGCCCTTTCTCTTTTAGGTTAGCTTTGGATTGAGGGACTCAAACTACAAAAGAAGTTGCAATTGGTGGATTTCAAATCCAGCGCAGATTAGAGTGAATTAAATCCATCCAAATACAAGTCTGAAATGAAAGTCACGGATTTTCAAATTCACACCAATCCAGATTACTGCTAACGGATTTGATGCTAAGCATTTCAAATCAATACTCAAAATCTTCAATCCAAACACAACCTTATTTGATTCATGTTAAAAATGAATACTATGGCGAAGCGTACATGATGTTTAAAATGTTCTTGAAACCATTATAAACTCAAAGATAGTGTATGTACTAAATTGCATTTCAGAGACTCACAAGTCAGTCGCATTCAAGTGTGAGAAAATATGAGATTTCTCCAATTGAAAATCGAGACCATTATTCAAGATGCCTCTTATTACAGACATTGAGAAGCAAGCTCCATAATTTCTGCATCTATAGGAGGAGATACCTCACTTCTGGATTGGATTCCACTTCATTACTTAATGTTTTAGGGTGAACACGAATTGATTAACAATTAAATTTCTCATTTTCCTACCAAAGAAACATGTATAATGGCATTATAGGACATAATATAACACAGCAAAGAGGCTACACATACACGATAACGAGGCAAAAATTTCAAATTCACTCTTGTAACTTTTTTATCACCTGTAGATATGCAGTTCAGATGTTCTAGTTCTAACATTAACCCCATAAAAACATGCATTTGTATACTCTTTGTCAACAAAAAGAACTAAACTAAATACTGCCATTTTCAATAGCTCAGGACAAATGCTCTTAAGTTGAACTTGAATAAAATGCTCAGCTATCTTAGTTTGTAGTAAAAGCAAGTAACTAATCTTTATCCTATTAACTATCTAACAAAGTTCAATAAATTGAAAAAGGCAATACCAAAAAAAAAAAAAAAAAATTTATATATATATATATATATATATATATATATATTAGCAGACGTGTGGTTCTTAACAATTCAGTCACTTTCAAAAAGGACCATTCACAAATCACCAACTAATGATGGGCTCAGCAGTTAATAAGCATAATGAAATCCCATATAGCACAAGAAAACAAATAAAACTAAATAATGGAGATTTCCGTAAGCACAAATTCACAATTGCTAATGGAGGGTTATTTGAATCCTTGAGAACTCAGAGTGTAAAGTCTTGTTGCAACCCGAAGGAGATCATCACATTCTCATTATCATAATATTCCACAACATTGATTAAATTAGAAATCCAAATAAGTGATTCTTTAACAACATATTGTTACAAATACTCAACTTGAATACTCGATACATAGATGCTCTCATCCAAAAAGCTATTCATCATATTTACGCATGACACCACAAAATCGAACATTCAACATTTAAATTTCAAGAAACGAGATTTAGGATTCCCATAATTCACCTGTGTGACTATTGCTTCGAAGCAACATTCTCCAAATACCACTCGTAAGTACCTATAAGTCCATCTTTAAGTGAAATCTTCGGATCCCATCCTAAATTCGCAAGTTTTGAGCTATCCATGAGCTTCCTCGGAGTACCATCAGGCTTCGTCGAATCCCAGACAATCTCCCCTCCATATCCCACCACCTCCTTCACCAATTCAGCAAGCTCCTTAATGGTGACCTCCTTTCCACTGCCGACATTAACATGTTCCAAATCACTATAATTCTCCATCAAGAATACAATCGCATCCGCCAAGTCATCGACATGTAAGAACTCGCGCAGAGGAGTCCCACTCCCCCAAACCACTACTTTCTCCACATTATTCACTTTTGCCTCATGAAACCTGCGCAGCAGAGCGGGTAGGACGTGGGAGTTTTCAGGGTGGAAATTGTCATTAGGCCCGTATAAATTCGTGGGCATAGCGGAAATCGCATCAAAGGAATGCTGAATCCGGAATGCCTGGCACATCTTGATCCCCGAGATCTTTGCTATAGCATACCATTCGTTCGTGGGTTCGAGAGGAGCGGTTAACAGGGCAGATTCAGGTATAGGTTGCGGGGCGAATTTGGGGTAAATGCAGGAGGATCCGAGAAATAGGAGTTTTTTGGTGCTGTGTTTGAAGGCCGACGAAATGACGTTTGTCTGGATTTGGAGGTTGATTGTGATAAAGTCAGCAGGGTAGGTGTTGTTGGCATGTATCCCGCCGACTTTCGCGGCGGCGAGGATCACGAAGTGGGGCTTGTGTTCGGCGAAGAAGGCGTCGACGGAGGATTGAGATGTGAGGTCGAGTTCAGCATGAGTGCGGAGGAGGAGATTGGTGTAGCCAAGTGACTTAAGCTTGCGGACGACGGCGGAACCGACAAGTCCGCGGTGGCCGGCGACGAATATGGAGGCGGATTTGTCTGTGGTGATTGGATCCATTGGTAGTGACCGGTGGGGGTGGTGAAGATAGGTTTGGAATTCAGGAGTGCTCGAGTGGACAGTTGTCAGTGGTCGTCTTTCAGGGAATGCAGATACCTTGGGCTTTAGTTGGGCTTCAAGTTAAGTCTTTGGGCCTCGTTACGGACTTTAAATTTGGATTTTAGTACGAAGACTCTGGAAGCCCATTGGACTGAAAATGCTTTAATTTGAACTTATACGGGAACCCAAGATTCAGCCCAATCATGTTAAAGAAACCCGGTTCTTGTTTAAAGAACAAAATACTTTTTGAGGTTCCACCTAATTGAATGGGCCCAACTAGCTAGTTTGTTGATAAATATTACAACCGAAAATTAGCATATGCAGCGATATGCCTACTCATGTGAAGCGTGACTAGAAATGTCACTGGTCGGTTCCCATACTGCAATGCTATTTTAACTACCATTCTTGCTTATAAAATTTGGTACAATATGGGGATTCTCAGGGTCCTCAATTAATTCATACTTGAATTAACACTAAATTTTTATAATTCTTTTAGATAACATTAAAAAAATAAAAAATAAAATCATAGAGCTAAATAAAATTAAATACAACCTAACAAAATTAACTCAATAGCATCATTAGCAATTTAATCTTGAATATATATATATATATATATATATATATATATATATATATATAATAAAAATAAAAAACCTAACGAAAAATGGGGATGAATATGGGGAATCCCTAATTTAATTAAACGGTGACTGTACAGGGATGGGAATTCATCGGGGAACATAAATACCGTTCCTGCCCCATCCTCGCTAATTTTCTTTCGAGAAATCCCCACCTAGCTCCATCCCCAAATTATTCAGGGATTTCCTACTCCAAAATATTCGATTCCTCACAAGAAAACTGCCATCCTTAAGCGTGACTTCGTTGGGAGTATGAGTATTTTTTTTCTTTTTTATTTTTGAAACCTGGGATGATGATGAATATTTGAAGTAAGCAATATTGTTTTAATATTTGGAGCTGGCAAAATCAATCTAATAGATCAGTAAATTTTATAGACAATCCAATCAATTTGATATTTTTATATGAATTATACTTTAGGTATTATACTCGAAATCTTATCAAATTTATTCATGTGAGAGACCATTAATCTAACGGACCTCATAAATTCAATATATTTTAGGAGTTGGAGCGGCCTAAATTGAATTCTCACATCTAAACTTACGAAGTTAAATTATTTAAAACTTTAACTCATGTTTTCTCGAAACAAGAATCATATTTTATTATAATAAATTTTATTTTTAGTAAATTATATAAAAAGACAATATTTTAAAAACTATAAATTCTCACTTAACACAATATTATTTATTTATAATTTAACATAGGATGAAATTGAAGTTTAAATGATAAAATGGTGCTGTAACTTATTCTTGTCGCGTGTAATGATGTTAGATTACCAAATAAATAAAATTAGCAGGCTTGGTTAGATCAATCATCATAACATACTGAATATATATGTTATTAGGTTCGCCAATTGGCCATTGTGGTTGCTCACATAAGTAGCACTAATTTAGGGAATAGCATAATTAATTACAATGTTTTGACTTAATCGTCTATTCTTTAATAACATGTTGATGTGCCTAATTAATATTGAAGTTGAGATAATTTACATGTTCTGATCTATAGTTTCAGTCGAAATGATACTACATCAACCAAAATACATACAAAAGTTTATCATTGTTCAAGAATTGAATATTTATAAAAAAAGATATTAAATAATTTCGGGTCGATATTATCCATCAAAAGTTATATTTTGTTTTATATGTTTTAATGTTTTTTTTACATCTATATTAATAGTATAAAAGAACCACCAATGGAAAAATAAATACTCGACAAAAATTGTCCAATTTTGAAACTATTTGTGTAAAAAAGAAAAGATTGTACTTAAATTGGTTTGAATTTGTCTCTTTTCACAAATATTTAAAATACAAATGAAATTTATGTTTTTATAAGTTTTTTATGTCCAATATATCTATTTGATGCACTTTTTTAAGAGCTTTATTTTGAGACTCATATTGTGTATTTTAAAATAAGTTAATAGATTCAAAATATATTTTCTTTATTAATTTTTTGGATTAAATTTATGTATTAATTATTTGTGTTTGATTTTGGTTGCATTTAAGAATAAATTAATTAATTTGGTTAAGAAATAAAATTTATTAAATTATTTAAAAAAAATTATTTTTTAAAAAATCTAAAAAAAATTAATACCATCGTTACATAGTGGAGCCATATCTTCGACTGCTTTATTCTTCTTCAATTATGAACGCACGTTAATGAGCAGTAGTTTTTCATCAATTTTGGAATATATAGTTCTAAAAACTAACTTTCCTGTTGTGACAAAATTCACATAAAATCTTCCCTCACAATCAAAATTAAATTAAATAACAGTACAATTTGTGGATATATGGAAATAGCTCACCACTACAATTAAATCATACTTCCATCATTTTTGAATTGATATATTCTATTTATTTTTCATGTTTTGTTTGCACTTCTTTCGACTAAAATTTAATATTGAAATCGAACCAAAATAATTTGATCAATTTCAATCGATTGCCAAATAGCTGTGCACGCTTACACCAATCCAAAAAAAAAAAAAAAATCTTTTTTCCAACATTCCCAAGAACATGATAGTAACCAGTTCTGCAGAGGATACTAAATCCATTTAAATCACAATCGTTAAGACTTTAAAAGATCATAACTCAGAGAATGAGTGCGAGAACACTGAGAGGGAAAGCCCCGGCTACAGGAGGTTTTTTTTTGGGTTGGGCTCCTTAATTCATATTTTGTTGACGGTACCAAATGTGATATTTAATTATTTTACATCTCTCAATTTAGATAAAAGTTACTTATATTCTACTCAATTCTAATATAAATATATTTTTATTTAAGTATAAAATATTTTACTATTCATTTAGATGTAAATTCGATAAGTATGACTATCTAAATATATCGCGGACACCTACATTTCATTAAAAACATCTCTATAATTTCATTATATACATATATATATATATAAGTAAAATGACTTTTTTTTTTTAATTTTTTTCAAATGTGATTTTCATTTTCACATATAGACAAAATATATTTACTAAATATATTCAATAAAATTGAGATTTATACTAAATATGTTTGAATTTTTTAAAATTATAAAATAATATTTATATTTACCGTATATTTGTTAGTATATAAAAGTATATTAATATTTTCATCAAACTTTATTAACATTAGTAACATAAAAACTATTTATAACAAAATATATTAATTACTTTAAATTTGGTGATATTCCATAAGCAATAAAAATTTAAATTTATGCAAATTTAATATTATAAATATGATGTAATATATATACACGCACATCTATATATATAATATTATTATTTTTATCTTTTCCCCACTTTCCAAATTTTATTTTTTATTTTTTATAAGCTATATGCTATAGTAGATACGGATGTGTTTGACAAAATTTTAGCAGGTTTAGAATTTTTAAATAAAATATAATATTTTTAAAAAATAAGGCTTAGGAAATCGACGACGTGGGCTTGGTGAAGTAAAGGACAAAAAAAGTTTCATTAGGCCCACCCTACAGATTCTCTGCGCACAAATGCTATATTTTTGGAAACTTATTTAGACTCTGAATAGTTTACACAATCGACCCCTTCATTGTAATTTGTACGTCAAATCTCACTAGGTTAAAATGTGATAAAGATCGTGGTTTCATAATTCTGTGCAATATTTTTATAATTTTAAAATTATATAGAAATTTTCTTGTGGTTTTATGACGTTATTTTTTATGTATTTATTTATTATATTATCTTTCTTTTTCTTTAGTTTTTAAAAGTTTGTTCAACAAGAAGCTATTTTGATATTTGAGAGTCAGTTTTCATCCTTCATCAGTACTTCATTCTCTGCACCAGTATGAAATTTTTGAAATTTTTGCACTACTTTTAACTCAGATTTTTTATTGCCTTACCTTTTTTTTCTTTTTTTTTTTATATGATTATATCTTTTTTTTAATATTTAATATTATAATTTTTTATCTCAGTTATCCAAACTGAAATTAAATCAAGTTTTTTAAAATTATATGATGCGTAATTTAAATAATAATAAAAATATAATTTAAATAAGTATATGAGATTTTAAATATTATATACAAATTTAAATAGAATAGCATAATATTACCCGACATTCAATTTTACATAAATATTTTTTGATTATGATAGTTTAAGAATATAAGTAAAATAAATATTATCTCAAAATTTAATGTTAAATAAAATTACATATATAATGTTTTTAACAAATATTTAGTAATAAAAATAAATATTAAAAATAAAGAAAATAAAGATTATTGTGTAATATTATTTTTTAGTGGAGAAAGTAGTGCAAACTGTTGGAGAGAGTATGTAAATTTTACGCTAAAGTGGTGGATAATTTGCACTAGAGTAATGAACACTGTTGGAGATGGTCTAAGAGGGCTGTCGTCTTCTTCTCTCTTTTAAACTATTATACTTCATGTTCTTCTATTTCTTTCTCTCTCTAAAATTTTACTTTGAGATTCTCCTTCTCTGCATTTCTATGTTTCATATATTTTTTTATGTGTGCATATCCTGCCATCAAATTTTTTATTTTTTAGTTTGTAAGCCCTCCTAGCCCTTCGATTTCATGCCAAAGGTTCCATAAAATTATTGTTTATTTAAGGGGGTTTGCCCGGACTGAAGAAGGAGGAGATCGACATCGAGGTGGAGGAAGAGAATTTCTTCCTGATAAGCGGCGAACACAGCTGCAAGAAGGAGAAGAATGACACCTCACACCACATGGAAAGGATCTTCGGAAATTCTACCAAATTATTTAGGGCGGCGTAGATGTTTCGAGTGGACTGAAGTAGATGAAGAAGAAGTCGAAAAAGAAGACCCATCGGAGTCGGAGCTTGAGACGAAGATGGAAGACTGAAGTGGTGGAGAACAAAGAAGCTGAATAGGTGTTTTTCCCTTTCTTTTTTCTTTCTTTTTTCTATTTTCCATATATATGTTTCCTCTTCTTTTTTTTTTTATTTATTTTAACACGTATTCTTATTTAGAATATTGCTATGAGGTTAAAAACACTTTTTTTCATTATATGTTTGCTCCTTTTTTTTCCTTAAATTATTTACATATTTTTATTAAGACTATATTGCTATGAAAAAAATTATTTTATAAAATTATTAATCTTTCATAAAAAAAAAAGATGAAAATAGAAAAGAAAAGAAAGAAAAAATATCATATTTGTAAAGGGTAAAGTTGTAATTTCAAAGGGTAAAAATTTAGAAAAATATTAATTCGCAGCAAAACGCGCGTGCACCCCAACTTCATCAAAACTGACGGATTTTTAGATTTCGTGCAAGATTAATGAAATCATGGAGGAGTTTCATACAATTCTAGAACCATAAGAAGATCTCGTGCATAATTATGAAACCATGGTAGAGTTTGACAGATTTACCCCTATGATATATATATATATATATATATATATATATATATATATATAATCAGCTTCATAAATAACAAATTCTAAATATCTAATTCAATTATATGGTTTTTGAAAAATACATTTTGATTTGTTATGTAAAAAAGAAAATGTGGTGTATAAAAAATATTTGGTGATGCGCCGTCACCTTCGAATTTATTTTCAACAAATGGTGAGCCCCGAACTAATATGATAATTCAAAGAAAATCGGCATTTACAATAAAATCTCGAATTTCTCTTTTTTTTTTTTTTAGATTATTGGAAATTAAAAAAAATAGAAATAAGTAGTTTTGGATTTTTAATTAATAAAAACATATAAAAAAGATAAAGAGTATCAAGCCCTAGCTGCGGACACGCAACGCAGCTATAAATACGCTGCCTTCCGCAGAATCATCTCTCTCTCTCATTCATTGTGCTATTGTGATCCCGTCTCACCGTCCGATCCTTTGAGTCACCATTGTTATTTCTGCTACCTCTCTCTCTTTTCGCTCCATTGAAAACCCAAAAGAAGGCTTGGAAAAGGTTTAATCTCCTCCATTGCCACCGATGTGTTGTTAAATCGTACAAAACTAGAGTTTTTTTTTTTTTGAAATCATGATTACTTTAATTTGTCGGGTTTTTTGACACGTTTGGTTTCATGTTTATCGGCAATTTTTTCATTTAAATGATTTAGATTCAAGTTTTCTTTGACGATCTTTTGGTAGTAGAAAGAAATCACCATGTCCACAGATAAACATTGTTAGATCAGAATCTGCGCGCATGTGTAATTGTTCAACAATACTTCGAACTGTAAATGAACTTGCGGAAGCTTAAAATAAACTTTGATTTTAAACGAGGAAGAAATAACTTTTTCTCTCAAGTAATCTTATTAGAAGACATATTTGTTTCCACAAATGTTAGAGTAGAACTTACACGTATTTGGCTCCCCCTAAATACTAGTCTACCCGTGTAACTTTATCTTCTAAACACTTACTTGACCATCTAGTCTCTTAGATGGATTTGAATACAAACTCTCGTTTGTACAATATTGAAATCTCCCGAAATCAACGTGTGGTGAATTTCCAGTGTAATTCAGACTCTGCGATGTTCGCTATCGGTTCGCCTTGAGTTCTTATCAGTCTGTTGTATTCTCCCGAAAATAACAGCTCCTTCACCAGCCTCTCTATTTTTCTCTGCCCATATGATGGTAATTGAATATCTCAGAGAGTTACTTCATATATGGCTTCAGGTTGTATTTATAATCACGTCTTGTCCTTCAAGAAATCTACCAGTATCTTCTTCCTTCTTGGTTGTGATATGCATATCTTTGCATACGTGGTCGGGATATGCATATCTTATATCTTTATCATATCTTTCAAAGATATGTTTCCAGATTTCCTCTTGATTCTCCTTATTTTTAGTCATGACTTTCCTTTCGTTTCTCTACTCGTTCAACCGTGATCTTCTTCCAAGAATATCTCCACAATATCTTTTAAATCTGCAACCAAGAATATCTTAATTAAAATTTTCGAATAATTTGACAATAATATTTACCTTATCAATCTCCCCCTTTGGCATGTTGTTCGAAAATTCCAAGACCATCTTCAAGCTGCTACCTGCAAAAGGAAATATGCAAGAAGACTATGTACTAAGAGAAAGATGTTCACATGTAGTAGCAAACTATCATCCATCACGTTCAGTTAACAAAAAGAGCTAAACTACAAATATTGTTGTTAGGAACCTAACTACTAAAAGTGTATTATCCTATTACAAACTCTTAAAAAATTGTTCAAATTGTCTTAAAAAAAACATCCCAGTTTTAATCAAAACTGCTGCCACTTTCCCATTCTCCTTCGTCCTCGGTATCGTCCACCTCAGTCTCCTCAGTCGCCCGCTTCCTTTTTGTTGCCCTGCTTGTGACCTTCTTCTTCCCTTTATCTACAGCAGATGGTCGTTTCTTCTCCCCCTTTTTCGAGCTGCCTGCCAAAGGAGTGGAACCCCTGTAAGGTGCGCCCTAAGAGGGAACATCCAGAGATTTCAGAACGTTAGTAAAATAGAGCTTTTGAGGAGCAACTTCAGCAGCTAGAGTATCAAGGATCTTTAGTTGCTGTTATAGAAATAGAAGGAGATTGGCTGCGACTTCTGAGGGAGGAAGAGTTGGTGAAATGGTGCGTGGCCTGTAGGCAACATTGGCCTTACGCGAGGCCATGTTCAGCGGTGGGGCGGCTTTATGAAGAACATCAGTGGACTGAGCCTGGATGCCCTGATGCGATAGGAGGCCCCAAATGAGTGTAGGGAAGGGAAGTTTTTTGCAAGAACCTGGCTTCTCGACAAAACTCATGATGGCCTCGAATGCAATTCTTCCAAAGTCTATTGGAATGGTCTTCATGACTTTGAAGATGAACTGACATTGGGCCGATGTCAGGTGAGACTTGTTGGACGTAGGCGTCCAATTTTGTCTCCCTATCTTGTGAAGCCAGTTGGCCTCATGTGTCAGTATGGAGGGAGAAATCCCAGGCTTAGTCCAGCTGGTGAGCTTCCCGTCGCTCAGGAAGTCGACCACCTCCCCGAAGTCGACTTCCACATCCTCTTCTTCATCCAGGCCAGTCAACTCCAAGTAATCGTTTATGGCATCAACACTGAAATTAACAATCTTATTGCGGCCAAAAATTTTCCCAAATCGAGGGGATTTGGGATCCTGAACGCCAGTGACCAAGTTAGCATAAAATTCATGAACAATGGAACCATAAAATCTACCCAAATTTGTCACAGTAACCTCCAGACCAAATTTTTTGATAAACTCCATAACAAATGTTTTAACGAAATGCTTAAGATCAAGATTACGTTCGGGCCAAAAATCCATACCGAAAAATAACTTACACCGATCGGATGCTGCCTTCGTGTAGAACGACTTGGAGAAGGCCTTACCTCGAACCAGCGTATCATTTTCATTGTGAAGACGCCCTGGGGAGGACCCAGTTAAGGCGGCAGGAGAAGGGCCTGTGCGTCGATGGGAACGGCGGGGCGGAGATCTCGCCACTTCTTCCTCGAAAAAGGACTCATCAATGAGATGACGTCGCCGGGGAGTATGAATGGTGGTCTTTGCCGTAGATTTTGCTTTATGCTGGGCCTTGGTCTTTGAGGACAGACGTGAGGTTGTCTTGGGAGGAAGATCTTGAGGGGGAAGTAGAGATTCCTCCATAGGGGAAGGTTCCCCTTCTTGTGGGACTGAGGTAGCAGGAGGCGGAGTAGTTGCACCAGGCTGCGAAACATCTTTTGGAGCGGTTTCGGTCGGCGGGATGTCGGTGCACGGAGGCGACGGAGGACCGAAAGGGTGCGGGTCCTTACCCTAGTCGGCCGAAGGCTGCTCGTCATATTCTGGCGGAGGGATTGTTTCTAATGTTTCAGGGTTCAAGAACGGAACCAAGATCCAGCTCGGCCGTCGTCCGCTGGGTGAATCTCCTTGGTCCGCCATGAGAAAACTGTAGGGAGAAGTTGGGGAAATAGCACAAAGACAAAGACGTGAAAGAGAACTTGAAAGAGGTCAGGCACGGTCAATCATAAACTGACAATGATATGAAATGAGGGCGGTTGACGCCTCGATTCCTGTCAATTTTGCGAGATTTTATGTGGGCCAATTAAACCCTTTTTCGGCTCCCACTCATTACAATTATATAGTCATTGAAACACGATCACACGTCCAGGAAGTTGAAGAAGGGAAGACCACGTTCCCATTGACACGTGTTCCGAAACCAAGCCACGACCAGATAATCATCCGGGCCCTTTTTTGCATAAACAATTCATATAATCCTAGGAAAAAATTAGAGAGGCTGTAATATTTTTTTTTTTTTTTTGTGAGGGATGAAATCACAGATCACCATTCAAACATGAGTCTCAGTCAGGTAATTAGGTTTGAGAATACACTAAGAAAAATCCGCAAGTCCTCTCTTCTAGTATATGTTCACCCCCTTTTGATTGCTAAGTGAGTGTTACAATTTTTCCTTATTGCTCCTTCTGCCGAATCCTTGTGTAGTAGCTCGCAAACCACACAATAAAAAACCACACTGGGAAAACCCTGTGTGACGAGCTCCGAACCTTGTAACCCCTATATTTTGTACAACTTAGAGGTGAACATTATTAAGGAAGCTTTCACGGACCTGTCATTTTCTGTGCTTGGTGCTCTATCACATTGGTGACAGCAGTCCACAACATCATTTCAAGGTCGTAGCTCTTTTCCTTATACTGGGAGAGGAAATAATGGATTCAAAGTTCAAGACAAACAAAATTTTAAACCTGTGCGAGACTTTTGTTTTTCTAGGCAATCCGAGACTTCCATCCTCCCCTTTTGATTGGTACAACATTTACATAATACAACAGATCCCTAGAGATTTTCTCAGGGATATGAATTTTTGCTCATCTAGGGCCTTTGTGAAAATATGAGCCAGTTGACTTATGGTAGGAACATGTTCAAGGGTAATGACTCCATCTTCAACCAACTCTCGGATGTAATGGTATCTAATGTCTATATGTTTAGTTCTAGAGTGTTGCACAGAGTTTTTAAACATATTAATTGCACTCAGATTGTCGCATAATAGAGTCACAGAAGTCAAGTTCATACCATAGTCGCACAACATATGCATCATCCATACCAGTTAAGAGCATGAGCTCCCTGCAACTATGTATTCAGCTTCTGCTGTCGATAGTGAAATGCTGTTTTACATTTTGCTTAGCCAGGGTACAAGATTGTTTCCAATAAAGAAGCATCCTCCTGAAGTGCTCTTTCTATCATCCACATCGCCGGCCCAGTCGGCATCACAGTATCTTATAAGGAAAGGTTTAGTCTCAAAGGAGTATTTTAAGCCGTAGTTAGTGGTACCTGCCACATATCGTATGATTCTTTTCACGGCCTTAAGATAAGACTCCTTAGCATTTGATTGATATCTAGCGCATAGTCCAACACTAAAACTTGTGTCAGGTCGACTAGCAGTAAGGTACAGGAGACTTCCAATCATGCTTCTGTAGAGAGTTGAGTCAACACTTATTCCACCATCGTCCTTGGATAATTTGGTATTTATCCCCATGGGTGTGTGTGCTACTTTGCACCCTTCAAGTCCAAATTTCTTTACCAGGTTCTTGGCATACTTTTCTTGATGTATCGTAATTCCACTTTTGCTTTGTTTGACCTGTAGACCAAGAAAGTAGGAAAGTTCACCAACCATACTCATTTCAAATTCTCGAGACATTACCTGGACAAAGTCATTCACTTTTTGTTTGGATGTGGATCCAAACACAATGTCATCTACATCGATTTGTGCAATAATGATATCATTGTTCGACCACTGGATGAACAGGGTCTGATCTACTCCTCCCCGTTTATATCCTTGAGCAACCAGAAACTTTGTTAGTCTTTCATACCATGCTCTTGGAGATTGCTTCAACCCATATAGGGCTTTCTTCAGTTTGTAGACATGGTTTGGAAAGTGTTGGTCTTCAAACCCTTTTGGTTGTTCAACATATGCTTCATCTTTCAAGACACCGTTTAAGAATGCACTTTTTACATCCATTTGATAAAGAATGAATTTCTTAAGTCTTGCAAAAGAGAGAAGAATTCTTACTAACTCCAGTCGTGCAACTGGAGCGAAAGTTTCTTCAAAGTCAATTCCTTCTACCTGTGTATATCCTTGAGCCACGAATCGTGCTTTGTTCCGGGTGATGTTACATTGTTCATCAGTTTTGTTCTTAAAGATCCATTTGGTTCCGATGATGTTCGCACTGTCAGGTCTTGGTACAAGGGTCCAAACATCATTTCTAGCAAATTGCTCCAATTTCTCTTGCATTGCTAGTATTTAGTTGTTGTCCGTGAGTGCCTCTTTGACATTTTTGGGTTCGACCAGAGAGGTGTAGCAAGCATGGTGAACCAGTCCCTCCATTTTCCGATAATCTGGTTTTGGTTTGCATCGTGTCTTTATCCCTTCATTAAGTTCTCCAATGATGAGTTCCTTGGGATGTTCTTTTTGAATCTTTGTTGAAGGTTCGGTTCTACCGCTGTTTTCATTTGATGGTTCTTGGTCAGTTTCCGTGATGTCCTCACTATTCTGGTTTCCCATTGGTCGTCCAGCTGAAGAGCCAGATTCTTCCAAGTAGACTTCCTGTCTTACCAAAGAATCATCAAATACAATGTTAGTGCTTTCAATGAGTGTTTGAGTTCTCAGATTATAGACACGATAGGCTCTACTATTGGTCGAATATCCTAGGAACATAACAGTATCACTTTTGACATCAAATTTACCTAATTATTGTCTATCATTATATACGTATCATTTACAACCAAACACATAGAAGTGACTTAAATTAGGAGTTTTTCCTTTCCAGATTTCGTAACAGGTCACTCCCATTCCTTTTCTAAGGTATACCCTATTCGTAACATAGCATGTTGTACTTATGGCTTCAGCACACCATTTTTAGGCTACATCATTGCCTATCATCATAGCTCTAGCCATTTCTTGCAATGTGCGGGTTTTCCTTTCTACAACTCTATTTTGTTGAGGTGTTTTAGGTGCAGAGAATTCATGAGCAATACCTCGAAAGGCACAAAAATCAGTGAATGCAGTATTTTCAAATTCTCTACCATGGTCACTTCGTATTCGAACAACAAAATCATGTTTTTTATTTTCTATCAGTCGTATTAATTTTTCAAATTCATCAAAAGTATCTGATTTATCACGAAGAAATCTTACCCAGGTATATCTTGAGAAATCATCAACACATGCAAAAATATATCTCTTACCTCCAGCACTCTCAGTTTGAACAGGACCCATCAAGTCTATATGTAGCAAGGCCATGATCTATTTTGTACAAATGTCTTGTGTTACCTTGTGTGAGCTTTTTACCTGTTTACCAAGTTGGCGTGGTCCACATATAACTTGATCTTTGTTTGGGAGTTTAGGCAGTCCTCGTACACATTATGATTTTGACAAGGTAATGAGGTGTTTGTATCCTACATGTCCCAACTTTTGATGCCATATTTTTGTTGCTCCCGAGCTAACATTGTAGCATTCATGACTCCTGTTAAGAAGATAACAGTTGTTAGTGGATCGAGTTCCGGTAAGTATGCATTCATTATTTTTGTTTACCACCAAGTATTTGTCATGAGTGAAATTTACTTGAAGCCCTTGATCACAGATTTGGCTAATGCTCAATAGATTTGCCTTAAGATTTTCAACAAGAAACACATTAGATAATTTTGGCAAGCCATTTATGTTGAGAGTCCCCTGTCCAATGACCCGCTCACTCTTACCATCTCCAAAAGTTACTGACTCTCCTTTTATTGGGGTGATATCTGATAAGTATGATGTATTGCCTGTCATATGTCGTGAGTATCCACTGTCAAAGAACCATGTTCCAGTATTGTTCGCCTCGAGTGAGACTACTGAAGAGGTTAGACACATGTTTTTCTTAACAACCCAAATCTTTTTCACATTTGGTATTCTGTTTTTAGATTTTCTTACTTTCGAAGAGTCCAGTGACCTATGATTTTTTACAGGAACACCATATATATTCCAAGTTGAAATATTACCTGAATGTAGGTCACGTTTCATTCTTTAGCATCTTGATCGGATGTGCCCAGGTGCATCACAGTAATGGAAAATAGTAATAATTTTCTCATACCTTTTGTGTCTTGTTTCCTAGGTTGTCTTGTAGTATTCTGTCCTTCATGGTCGAATGTAGGGATTGTCGCTGGTACAAAGACTGTTGATCCTGATTTCTTTCTTCAATATATCCTATTCTTGTTTTATTGTTTTGTGGCCTTCCATATGCTAGGATTTCGTCAAATTTGGCTTTTTCTTTGTTCAGTCCTTGTATGGTTCGCACTACTTTGTTCAGCTCAGCTCGTAATTCTGTTAACTCATGATCCTTATCCTGGAATTTTGAGATGTAGTCCGTTAGTTCATTGATAAGTGAGGAGTTTACTTGGTGATTGCTTGTTGGAGTTGTCCGTACTATTTCTGAGTTGGCTTAGAGTGACTCAATTTCCATCTCGTAAAGTTGGGCCTGACGTTCGAGATTCCTCACATTCTTTTGGGACATAGTCAGTTCATCTCTCAATCTTTCATTTATTTCTCTTATGATATACAGTTCATGTTTCACTAGACTGAGTTCCTGATTCTCCGTGCTTAGTTCGCCTTTACTTTTGTATTCCTTTACTTGATTCTCCAACCTTCGAATAGTTTCTCTAGCTGCAGTACATCTAGCATATACGTCTAGATACAATCTCTCCAGATCTTTCGATCGTCAAAATCAGGTTCCTCAGCGTACTCTAGTTCTTCATCAGTTCGAACAACAGATGTGAGACATGCCAGGTCCTTTGATGACGTATAGACGGCAAAGTTACTGGGATATTCTATCTCTTGTTCGTCAATTTCTTCTTCTCCTTCAGATTCAGATTCACTCCAGGTGGCTTTTAGTGCTTTGTTCTTTCTTAGAAAATTTGGTCATTCTGCTTGATAGTGTCCGTATCCTCTACACTCTCTGCATTGTTCAGAGTCCTTTCGGTTTACCTGCCTTGTATTCGAGGGTTTGTTTCCACCTTTTCTGATGTTCTCTCCAGAGTTTGGACTTTTGTTGAACTGCTGCCTCTGATTGTATTTTTTCACAAGCTTGCTGTAATTTTTTGTGAGAAGTGTCATTTTGTCAGCAACTACTGTTACATCATCCTCGAATTGTTCAGTTGTTGTCTCCGTCTTTAGGGCTATCCCTTTGTTCTTTGGTGTGTCCATGCGATTGTTCAACTCAAACGTCATTAACTCTCCCATCAAGTCATCCAATGTCATCGGTGTGACTCTCATGAATGATTCTAGAACTGTGATTTTTTCTCTGAATCTAGGAGCTAGTGTTCTCATGATCATCATGATTTGAACATCTTCCTTGATAGCGTCACCGAGGGTGTAACATTGATTTACTATGTCGCTGAACCTAGCGTAGTACATCTCAATGTTTTCATCTTCAGACATTTGTATTCCATCGAATAGTGTGGCCAATCTTTGCAACTTTGATTTTCTTACGGACTCGTTTCCTTCAAATTGTTTTTGTAGAGCATCCCAAGCATCTTTGGTGGTTTGGCAGTGTATAATCAACTTGTGTCTCATGGCATCAACCGAAGCAAGAATAGCATACAGTGCTATGTAATTTGCCTTTTCGGCACACTTTTCATCCTCCGTCCATAGTGTCCTTGGTTTGTCTACAACCTTAGTTATGTTCGTTCCATCTTGCATCCTAGGCCACGTCCACTTTGTTTGGATTGCTTCTCCACATCGTTTGGATCTTAGATAGATAATCATCATTGATTTCCAAACAGATAGTTTTGTCCATCAAGTGTGGGTGGGAGTAGTGAGGTCCCTTCATGTGAACCCATGTGTCTGTCCCTGGATCTACCTGTTTAAAAAAAAACTGGAACCTGCTCTGGTGCCAATTGTTAGATCAGAATCTGTGCGCGTGTGTAATTGTTCAACAGTAGATCGAACTGTAAATGAACTTGCGGAAGCTTAAAATAAACTTTGATTTTAAACGAGGAAGAAATCCCTTCTTCCTCTCAAGTAATCTTATTAGAAGACATATTTGTTCCCACAAATGTTACAGTAGAACTTACACATATTTGGCTCCCCCTAAATACTAGTCTACCCGTGTAACTTAATCTTCTAAACACTTACTTGACCATCTAGTCCCCTAGATGGATTTGAATACAAACTCCCGTTTGTACAATGTTAAATCTCCCGAAATCAACGTGTGGTGAATTTCCAGTGTAATTCAGACTCTGCGATGTTCGCTATCGATTCGCCCTTGAGTTCTTATCAGTCTGTTGTATTCTCCCGAATATAACAGCTCCTTCACCAGCCTCTCTATTTTTCTCTGCCCATAAGATGGTAATTGCATATCTCGGAGAGTTACTTCATCTATGGCTTGAGGTTGTATTTATAGTCACGCCTTGTCCTTCAAGAAATCTGCCAGTATCTTCTTCCTTCTTGGTTGTGATATGCATATCTTTGCATAGGTGGTCTGGATATGCATATCTTATATCTTTATCGTATCTTTCAAAGAAATGTTCCCAGATTTCCTCTTGATTCTCCTTATTTTTAGTCATGATTTTCCTTTCGTTTCTCTACTCGTTCAACCGTGATCTTCTTCCAAGAATATCTCCACAATATCTTTTAAATCTGCAACCAAGAATATCTTAATTAGAATTTTTGAATAATTTGACAATAATATTTACCTTATCAAACATGAATAATCTGTATTTTAAATTGAATAAGGTTTTGGAATCTCTCTTTTGTTACCACATTAACCCATTTGTTATTCACTATTTACTTGGGATACTTTGCAGAAAAAGCGTTGATGATTGAATGGAGTCATCCAGCAGCAGTAGTAGAATCCTTTTCGAAGCCCTCCTCGGTTACATCATCGAAGACGTTCGTCCCAACGGTGGCATCGAGAAATTCTATTCTGCTGCTTACTCCAACGTAAGAAAAAATGATCTCCCCATTAATTTTCTCCTTTTTCTTTCAAATGATAATCTTATTTACGTTATAATGTGAATTCTGATTTTTGTTTTTCTTCTCTTTTGCTTCAATTGCAGTGCGTGAGGAAGCCATCCTGGTACTCCTTTTCTCACAAGAATATGGACACTTCTGTAGATTTGAAAATTTCTGCATAATTTTTGTTTTTCTTCTCATCTGATAGTCTAGCCTGAAAATCCTAGTACATAGAAGAAACCTTAGACTCGACGTTTCTCCTCAACAACTGTTTCATTGCTGCAATGGTTGTTTCCTGTAAATAATATTTGTTTACCTCAATTGAGGATTTGAGATCGTGTATTACAAAATAAATAGGAGAATACAATGTACAACAAGAAAGTGAAATACAAGGAAAATAAAATCAAAAAGATATTTACAATTAATGACTAAATCAAATCATATCCTTGACTGATTCAAATCGTATCAGGATCTTCTCAAAAAGATATTTACAATTAATGACTAAATCAAATCATATCCTTGACTGATTCAAATCGTATCAGGATCTTCGGAAATATTTCTAACATCCCCCCTCAAGCGAAGCGGATGCGGGTAAACGTGTAGCTTGGACCGAAAAAACTCAAAGAGAGGAAGTTGAAGACTCTTTGTGAAAATATCTGCAATCTGTAGGTGAGAAGGAACGAACTTAGTACAAAGACGCTTGGCAGTGACGAGCTCGCGAACAAAATGATAGTTAATGTCGATGTGTTTAGCACGCTTGTGAGCCACCGGATTTTGACTTAGAAATAATGCGCTTTTATTATTGCAAAGCAAGGTAGGTGGATCAGGGGGCAAGGCATGAAGCTCTCATAACAGGAGTGTGACCCAAATCACCTCGGAGGCAGCATTGGCCATAGCACGAAACTCGGACTCACAACTGGACCGAGAGACCGTAGGCTGTTTCTTGGCACTCCAAGAGACAAGGTTGGAGCCCAAGAAAATTGAATAACCATAAGTGGAACGCCGAGAGTCCAAACAGCGTGCCCAATCAGCATCGGAGTAAGCAACAAGAGCAGACGAACCCCGAGAAAAATCTAGATCAAAATAGAGAGTGCCTTTAACATAGCGCAGAATACACTTAACAGCCTGAAAATGATCTGTGGTAGGAGATGCTTGAAACTGACTGACAGTGTTGACCGAAAAAGATAGATCAGGCCGGGTGATTGTCAAATATTGAAGAGCACCCACAAGAGAACGATAAAAGGTGGGATCTGAATATGGCGTGCCATCACGACGAAGAAGCACATCAGCAGCAAGAGGAGTTGAGACGGGTTTGGAGTCAAGTAGGGCAGCCCGTTTAACAATATCATGAGTGTATTTCGATTGGCCAAGAAAGAGACCATGATCTGAATAAGTAACTTCAAGGCCAAGGAAATAATGAAGCCGACCAAGATCTTTGATAGCAAACTCCTTGCGAATGCGAGAAATAAGACGAGAGATAAAGGCTGAGTCATTGCCAGTAACGATTATGTCATCTACATACACCAGGAGATAAAGGATGAGAGACCCACGAGAGTAGATGAAGAGAGAAGTATCTGACTTACTCTCTACAAACCCCAAACTGAGCAAAAAGGTGCAAAAGCACTAGAACCAAGCCAGAGGAGCCTGCTTGAGCCCGTAAATCACCTTGTTGAGGCGACACACAAAAGAGGGACGAAGAGGGTCAGAATAGCCAGGCGGTTGCTCCATATAAACAGGCTTGGTAAGAACCCCATGCAAGAAGGCATTATTGACATCGAGCTGATGAAGAGACCAGTTTCGCATGACTGCCAGGGTAAGAATGATGCGAACAGTGGAGGCTTTAACAACAGGACTGAATGTATGATCATAGTCAAACCCAGGAAGTAGTGAAAACCCTTAAGCCACTAAGCGGGCTTTAAAACGATCGATTGAGCCATCAGCCAAGAACTTGGTTCGAAACACCCATTTGGAACCAATCACATTTTCATCAGAAGGTCGAGGAACCAAGTCCCAAGTGTGATTTGTGCGAAGTGCCCGAAGTTCATCATCCATTGCCGCAACCCAATGTGGAGATTTAGATGCAGACTTAAACCCTTTAGGCTCTGAGTGAGAATGAATAGTCGACAACAGAGCATTGTGATCAATGTAAGCAGTGGAAGGAGGATACTTTAGCTTAAAGATACCATCTTGTGAACGAGTCCGCATGGAATGAGTTGGGTGAAGAACCGGCTGATGCGGCGGAGCAGGAGGAGCAAGAGGTAGAGGATCCACAGGAGCAGGGGACGGTGGAGCCGGTGGAGTAACATCCTGTCTGGGCAAGATGGACTGAGCAGGATCCAGACAAAGAAGGCACGGGTCAGGTGTGTGAGAGCGTGACCGGCTAGGCTGAGCTGGAGAAGAAACAACCTGATGGACCTGAGGATAAGGCTCCACAAAAGCAGCATAATCCAGCGAGCTAACAGGAGTGGAGAGTGTGTTGGCCGAGTATGGAAGACAATTCTCGTCAAATTGAGCATGATGAGTGATATAAAAACGAGAGGTGGCAGGATCAAGACAACAGAAACCCTTGTGCTTGGAGCTATAACCCAAAAATACGCAAGGCAAAGACCTGGGCGATAGTTTGTGCTCAGCATAGTCCCTAAGATAGGGATAGACTCGACATCCAAAAACATGAAAATTGTCATAAGCAGGAGGAGCGGAGAACAACAGCTCATAGGGTGACTTATTTTTCAAGACCGAAGATGGCAGTCTGTTAATAGTATAAATTGCAGTAGCAAATGCCTCTACCCAAAAAGTTAAAGGAACAGAAGCATGAAACAGCATTGGTAAACCAGTTTCAGTGATATGTCTGTGTTTGCGTTCCGCCCTACCATTCTGGGCAGGAGTGTAGGGACAGGACATAGAGTGCAAAATACCACAAGACTGAAACAGAGACTGTAGTTTATTGCTTCCAAACTCAGTGCCTCCATCTGACTGAAAACGTTTAATAGTACATCCAAATTGATTTTCCACCAAGGTCTTAAACAGCACAAAAGTATCATAAAAATCAGATTTCAAACGCAGCGGATAAAACCAAGAATAGCGAGAAAAATCATCGATAAAGACCACGTAATAGCGAAAACCATCAAAAGATGTAACAGGAGACGGCCCCCATAAATCACAGTGAATAAGATCCAAAACATGATCAGCGCGCTTAGTACTAGAATTAAAAGGCAATCTCTTACTTTTAGCCAACTGACAAGAAGAACAACTAGTAGGGTTCAGTAAAACAGATGTAACCGACAAACAACCCAAAGTACTAAGCAATTTGATAGTATCAAAACTAACATGCCCTAAGCGGCGATGCCATAAATCAAAAGAACCACGTACGCCACGAGTCTTTAAAGCAGCAACAAGACCCGCATGTCCTCTGTCCAAAATGTAAAGCCCATTTTCTTTTCTACCCCGAGCCAAAGGTAGACCTGTTTCCCGATTCTGAATTTTGAACATTCGATCAGTAAATACAACATTAACAGGATAGTCGGCAGTCAGTTTACTAACAGATAATAAGTTCTTCGTAATATGAGGAACGAGCAACACATCCAAAAGAGATAAATCAGCAGAAAGAGCATGCGACCAATATGTGAAATGGAAAGAGAATTACCATTACCGACAATGACATTGTCGGAGCCCGTATAAGCTGAAACAGAATCTAAGTTGGACGAAGAATTCGTCATGTGGGCAGAGGCGCCCGTATCTACGTACCAATCAGAAGAGGGCGACGTGAGGGAGCAACCGGTGCGAAAGGACTCCGCAAGATTGGCCTGAGACGGAGGTTGCTTGTACCGATCAGGACAAGATGGAGCATAGTGTCCATCTGTTCGACATATCTGACAGTGGGGAGGACGACGTCCACGACCGCGACCACCCGAATTAGGGTTTCGAGCATTACCACGGCCACTGGATGAAAATCTGTTCTGGGACGATCCACGAGAACCTGTATTGGTATTGAAGCGGGACTGCTGCTGTTTCTGGGTATGAGCAGCGAAGGCAGCGGTAACCTGGGATGAGGAAGAGCCTGCGGTACGTCCAATGACCGAGTAAAGAGGTCATGCGCTTCTGCCTTCGACAGAAGGTCTGGAAACGAGGGCAGCGGCGTGAGATTAATTTGAGACGTTGCAAAAGACAGAAACTCGGAACCAAGTCCCCTGAGAAACCAATGGGATTTGTCAGTGGGATCAAGGACGCATCCCATGGAGGCCAACTGATCACAGAGAGATTTGAAATGAGCGCCGAACTCGAAAACTGAACGCGACCCCTTCTTGAGCAGTTGCAACTCATCTTTCAAACGTAATTTGCCGGCTTTGGAGGAAGTGTTAAATGCCGTGGAGAGTGTAGACCAGAGATCGGCTGACGTGGAGCAACCAACCATGACGGCCATTGTGTCTTCCGTGAGAGTGGACATGAGAAAAACACGGACGATTTGATCTCGAGCGAGCCAATCCGCGTATGCCGGATTAGGCTGAGGGACACCGCCTTCAGTGATGGTCTGGGAAGGAGGAGGAGTAGATCCATCCACGTAGGGCAGAAACTTCTACGTCGCCAACAACGGGAATACTTGCGCATGCCATAGAATATAATTGGTTGCCGTCAGTTTAACAGGAACCATATGTGTCATGGCCTGTAGGGTGAGTGTGGCATCAAAGACGGATGATGAAGAGGCAGTGTTGCCAACCATGGTCGAACACAGCCGAGGAGCATGAGGCTTTGAGAGGAAAGGGAAGAATTGAGGAAAATTAAGGTTTTCAGGATTAGGCTGATACCATGTAAATAATATTTGTTTACCTCAATTGAGGATTTGAGATCGTGTATTACAAAATAAATAGGAGAATACAATGTACAATAAGAAAGCGAAATACAAGGAAAATAAAATCAAAAAGATATTTACAATTAATGACTAAATCAAATCATATCCTTGACTGATTCAAATCGTATCAGGATCTTCTCAAAAAGATATTTACAATTAATGACTAAATCAAATCATATCCTTGACTGATTCAAATCGTATTAGGATCTTCGGAAATATCTCTAACATTTCCGCTATTGGTTTCGAGGGTTTTGAGAAGAGACTTGAAATCACTTTCTCGAAGACGTTTACCGATCTCAACGGGCTGGGTCTTCGAGCTCTAACTCGGGCCCATCTCGACTTCATACTCGAGCCCGCGTGCTGTACCATTGTCTCTCAGCTCTCCAACACGGAGTTTGACTCGTACGTGCTCTCCGAGTCCAGTCTGTTCGTTTACCCTCTGAAAATCCTTCTGAAGACATGTGGGATCACCAAGCTTTTGATGTCAATCTCATAAATCTTGAAACTCGCCGATTCTCTCTCCCTCGCACCCTGACTGTTCGCTACTCGCATGGAACCTTCATCTTCCAGAATTCCCAGCCTGCCCCTCACCGTAGCTTTGTTGAAGAGGTTGAGTTTCTGAACTCGTTTTTTAAGAATGGCTGTGCTTTATACTCGGCGATCCGAGTCTCTCCAACCGGAACTGGCATGTCTATGTGGCGTTGATGGATTCGCAGAGGGGGGTCGATCGGACCGCTGTAAATCTGGAGATGTGCATGACCGGGTTAGACCGGGAAAAGTCCGCCGTGTTTTTCAAAAATCGGGTGGTGGCAGTAAAATGACGAAAATGTCCGGCATAGATGAGATAATACCAACCCATGCAATTTGCGATTATGAGTTTGAGCCCTGTGGGTACTCGATGAATGGGATTGAAGGCACAACATATTCTACGGTGCACGTCACGCCAGAGGAGGGGTTCAGCTACGCCAGCTATGAGGCCATGGGCCTCGACTTGCAGTCTATTGGGCTTGAGCCGTTGTTGAAGAGAGTGCTGAGGTGTTTCGGCCCAAAGGAGTTCAGTGTCGCGGTCACGTGCGCCGGAGATGCAGGGCTCGAGGAGATATGGTTCGCTAACGTGGACAAGTACACGTGTCAGAGATCGGCAGCGCAGTCGTTGCAAGGTGGTGGCTGGGTGATTTATGGGTGTTTTTGGCGAAGGAGAGGGGATGCTCGACTCAAATTCCGGCCAAGTCGGCTATGCAATGCTGGAAGGAGGTGGCGGAGTGTGGCAGCACGGCGGCGGTTGCGTTCTCTTGTGTGGGACAATTTTAGGCCAGAGGTTCTATTTGATCCTTATGAATAAATTGAGATTTGGGTTAAAGATGTGATCTAATAATATGATCACAAAATATCACCTGTCGCCATGAATATTTATATTTCTCAATTTCAGCATCATTTTGGTTTTGGATTAACATTAGAATGATACTTTTTTATATCAAAAGTATTTTGTTTTAAACTTTTTTGCATTTTATATATTTATATATAATATTATCTTTTTTATATTTTGTAAGTTATAAAATACTTATACATGATTTCAAAATGAAAAAAGATACAAATTAGCCCTTAAATTATTATCTTAAATTCAAATTTGACCGTAAATTATTTTTTGGTACAAATAGAATCTTTGACTTTAAAAATAGGTCAAATAAACCCTAAACTTTTTATTACAAAATAAATAGGTCATTTCAATAAATTAAAATAAGAAAATAAATTACAAAAATATTTAAATAAATAAAAAATTACTAAATAAAATGATAAAATCTAAGTTATTTAATAAGTTAAAAAATCAAAATACCTTAAATTATTTAAATATAATAAAACATAGAATAGCTAAAAAAACATAACAAATCATCATATCTCAAAACTTTTTTTATATTTAAATTATTAATAAATTTTACTTTATTACTTTATTACTTTATTAATTTATATAAATATATTAATGTTTAATTTATTGATTTTTGTCTTGGCTGCCCGTCACAAATTGAACTATTTAAAAATTATTCAATATCATTATCTTAATCTAAGATAAATTAAAACTGAATGAAGAGAACTTAGGCAGATCTAAAAGGGCTAGGAAAAGGTCTAAAATCCTAACCCACTGTAGGTAATTCTCATGTTTTTATTAGTATTATAAACGTGTTTATGTTTTTCTTAGTTATGGCATCAAATTTTTAATGATACTGATATTTTATTGATGGATACACATTTATATACCTATTTTGTTATTCATAAAAATATAATATTTTTTAAAATCTAAATAAATATTGGGATGCGTTTACTTGAAGGGATAATCTGGGATTATAATACATTATCCGACCGCTGTTTACTTAGTGAGTCGAACAAGGTGTTTAAATCCCTGACCCCGGGATTGGCACATATATCAAGTGAAAAATGTTACCTTTCCATAACACCTGTATTTACCGAAACATCCCAGTCCTCATTCTCTTCGATTCTTCGCGAATCAAGTTTTACCGCTGCACATATTGTTCGCGAACCCTAGCCCCGCGCCGCGCCACATCAATTCTTCGCAAACCCTAGCCCCGCGCCGCTGCACATCAATTCTTCGCGAACCCTAGCCCCGCGCCGCACCACATCAATTCTTTGCGAACCCTAGCCCTGCGCTGCACATCAATACGTGTTCCTTCCCCGTCTGTCCGTGGTGAAAGCGCTCCTCGACAGCGGTGCTCCGTGGAATACTCTATCTCCTACCAATGTCTCTCCTGGAGATTTTGCCATGGAAAATGGCCATCAATCCGCCTTCGACCTCCTCCTTAATGCAGGTCTATCTCTTGATTTTTTGCGTGTTAGTATATTTATTTTTTTGGATTTTCTAAAGATGGAAGTGGTCGTAATGTGGTCTTGTAGATGCTAACATCTGGACTGTATATTCACACACATAGCTACTGGGTGTGTTGTGTGCTGTTTGTCAATGTCCTCACTATATTAGAAAGAAGATTTTGTTTCACTATGGATTAATGTGTGTACTGAAGAGTGGCGTTGGGTTGAAAAGTAGTATAGAGTAGTGCAAACTTCAGAAACATGTGTTATTTCCTTTTGTAAGACGAACATCTATGACATGAAAAATCCAAAGTTGAATGCAGTACAAAAGGAATGCCCATATTTTGATTCGAATGCCAGTTACGAGAATCAATTAGAAGAGAGAGAACAAACTTTTATTATCAATAATATAAAAAATTATAGCTCGAGACGAAGGCGACTCACACAAAAAAGGAGGAGTCACAAATTCTATAATAATTGAAGTCCGTCGGAAGAGATTAACGAAAATTATGTCCTTGTTTAGTGAAGAGTGTCCGCCCGTCAGACGGACTCCAGATGTTACCGCTCCACACCACAATGGCGACTGGTGGAGAAAGGGGGCAGAGTCACAAAGGCAGAAATAATTGAAGGCTATGGGAAGTAGTTACCGAAAATATTGTGTAATTAATAGGGGTATTTAAGTAATTTTCATCTACCTTTATATGCAATCCCATGAAGTAAATACATGATATGGATAAGACATGATGCAAATCACACGAAATAAACGTAGGATAAGATAAATAATCAGGCTAATAATCTCATATATAACACAACATTATCCTATTCAACCTAATACAATTTCTTCAGGGTGTGTTTACTTTTATGAATTTGGATTAGGGTGGATAGGATAAGGGTGTATTATAATGGGTGTATTATTTATCTTATCCCACGTTTACTTCATGTGATTCGTTTGATAAGTTATCCATTTTTTTTGTTTACTTAATGGGATTACATACATAAGCTGCAAAAAATGACTAAAATACCCTTGCACACACCAAATAATAATGATAATAATAACAACAACAACAACAATATTAATAATTAATATAGTCATAATATTAACAACTATAATAATAATTAATATAGCTATAATAATAAGAATAATAACAATAAAAATAAAAAATACAGTAATAATAATAACTATAATAATAAAAATATTAATAATAATAAATATAACAATAATAATTACAATAACAGTAGTAGTAGTGGTAATAATAATAATAATAATAATAATAACAACAACGATAACAATAAAAATATTAATAATAAGCAAATTAATAATAATAACGATAATAATAGTGATAATGATAATAATAATAATAATAACAACAACAACAGTAATAATTAAAATAGTTATAATAATAAAAATAAGAACAGTAATAATTTTAATTTACAATAATAATAATAAGAGTAATTATAATAATAAAAATATTAATAATAATAAAGATGATGATAATGATAATAATAATAATATCAATAATAACAATAATAGTAAAAATAATAATAACAAAAATTATAAAAATATTAATAAGAAATGTCATAATAATAATAACGATAATAATAATAATAATAATAATAATAAAATAATAAATAAGAATAATAATAACAATAATAATAAAAAATATAATTATAATAATAAGATAATAATAATAAATATTAATAATAACAATAATAAGGATGATAATAATAAAAATATTATTAATAATTGTCATGATAATATTAGCGATAATAATAATAATATTAATAAATAATTATAATAAAAAGAAGAATAATAATAAATAATAATAATAATAATAAGGATAATAATAAAAATATTAATAATAATTATAATAATAATAAGAATTATAATGATAAATAATAATTATAACGATAATAATAATAATAATAATAATAATAATAATAATAATAATAATAATAAATAACAATAATAATAATAATAATAATAATAATAATAATAATAATAATAATAATAGGGAGAAGAAAGGGAAGTAGGTTTAAGTGGGGGTATTTTTGTCATTTTCTAACACAAAATTAGGAGGGATAATAAATCCCACCAAAAATGGAGGGATATATAATCCATACTTATAGGCCTAAATTTTTCAAAATTCGTGTCTATCCCGGGTATTCGGGATAAAACGACTTTTTCACCCCACGAAGTAAACATGGGATATGCTTGGATTATTAATCCTAATTCAAGCTAATCCATAAAAGTAAACGGGGCCTCAAAGTAAATGCAGCCTAATTGGATTAGAATTGGTATTGATATTCTAACTATTTATTATACTTATATTATTCTTCCAGAGTTTATATATTAATATTATAAGAAGAAAACTCTTTGTTTAAAATTTTAATTAAGATAAGTCAATAATGGGAATGGGACTGCACAATTACAGCGTTACTTAAGTAAGGCCCATTATTAATTGATGGGCTAACCCACATCATATTGGGTCCGGTCCAAGTTTGGAATCAAGTTTGAGTCTTAGGCCTCTAAATTTATGCTCTTTTTTTCCTTAGTTTTTATATACTATATCTTATATTTTCTTATAATAAAATTGTTTTTTATTTATAATAAGATTGTTACTTAGAGTTATTTATAGATGAATACTTTGTGTAGGTCACCTTATTTTTTCAATACTTTGTGTTTGTCACCTTATTTTTTCTACCCACATTGAAAATATATTTCTCTCTTTATAGGTACAGGTCCTTAACCACAATTGTTGCTTGCAAGTCAGTATAATTATTCGTGTAGATATTATTAGATGGCTACTACATATATTATATTTTATTATATTAATAATATATGATAAATTATTATTATTATAAAAATTTACATAATAATTATTCATATTAATTATATTTATATAAATATTATGTATTTTTTATTTTTTTATTATAATATATTATATTGTCATTCCCTTAAAATTATCTTGATTAAATAATAGATTGTATTATTTTTTGAAGTGAATTTTAGAGTGTTTTTAATTTAATGATAAGTTTTTAATTCACTAAAACCTATTAAAATAGAATAATAAATTATAATAATTTAGTTCATAAAATACTATATTCTATCCATAAAAAAATAGTTACAATATTGTATATATAATTATTTATTTTAAAATTTGAAAGTGGGAATTAATTTGATATGATACGTAGAAATGAATTTACAACGTAAAAATTATTTAAGTTTTTAAATTTAAAAAAAAAAGATGGAGAATGCATATATTAATAAAAACTGAAAACATATGTCTAGAAAGAAGAATAATTCACATATATTATTAGCTATCCTTTTTTATACGCAACAAGGATTTATTGCCATATATATGTGACAAGTATTGGAGTGGGACCAACTCTAAAAACAATAGAAAAAGAATGTAATAAAAACCTACTAAATTCATAAAACATCTCTCTCATTTTAATTACAAGTTCCTACTATTTATAGCAAAAGTGCATGATCCATAAGCTGGCAATTGCTAGGAATTCTGCCCTTACTCCATTTATAAATATAATTAAAAAAAAAATACATGTACCTCAATATTACATAAAATAATTATAATTATATAGATGAGGTAATGAGGTGAATATGATAAGACATAAGCTGGCTTCTAGGCTTTCAGGAAAGACGTAGAAACTCATAAGTAAGAAACTTCTTATTTTATTTATTTATGTGTCTTTACAAAAGAAATCTACTTCTATTGAAAATTTAGATGTCTTTGTTCCTATGATATATTGAAATTACACATTTTTTTATATGTGAAAGAGGTATCTCATACCATGACAAAATACAACTCCATCTTTCAGATTAAGGACATCAGTGATGTCTTATCAGTAGGGTAGAATTATTCGTGGGTAAACAGGTAGGACATAAACTTTTCGGCAATGGGTAGAATATTATCCGTATCCGTCAAATTATGTTAGGGTATGAGTTTAATATTTTATCCACGTACCTGATCTGTATACCCTACACGTGTACCCGATATATATATATTATAAAATTATATATATAATAAAAATAATATTAATTATTTTAAAAAATCAGTTTAATTATTTTAATTATTTATCCTAAAAATCTTAATTAAACAAAGAGTTAAAGACATGTAAAATAACATATAAAGAGGTAACCCGCTTACCCGTGGGTACCTGTATATCCATTGGAATTGTTCGTACCCTACCAATAACAAATAAACGGATAATAGAGTAGGATAAGAGTAAAATATTTTATATTAGGGTAGAACATAGAAAAAACATAACCATACCTTATCCAATTCATTTACTTTCCTATTTCTGAAAAAGATAAGTTATATCATGACAAACCCCTTATTTACTTTTTTAAAAATCAAAAGGCTTAAATTTTCAACAATTTGCAAGAAATTAATCTCCAATCTTCCGAAAATAATAATAATAATAATAATAATAATAATAACAACAACAACAACATAAAAAGAGAGAAAAATAAATAGATAAAAAGGAGAATGAGGAAATTGAGAAGATTATAAATAGGTTTCTTCTGCGAGGAGAACATAAAGAATATAAAAATAGTGGATAGACTTTTATCTTTGTGGAACTGTTACAGAGCATTTTTGGCGATTCTCGAAATAGCTAAATATATATATTTATTTTAATTTATAATGGTATAATTTTATTTTGCATGCATATATGAGCTACTTGGATGCAACTTAGAATTAATTGTAGAAAAATGCATGATTTTTACTATTTTTATAACATTAATTATATTTTTTAAACAATTATTATTTAATTCAATATTTTTTTAATTTTACAATTCGACGTACGATTGTAATCTTATGAAAACAGGTTGATGATATGGCATTCTAAGGTGGACATCGGCTGCCACGATGGATGGCATGTCACTCAGCCAAAAAAACAGTGGACTCAAATTTTAAGGTAAAAGAGTAACAATTAAAATCATAAATTTAATATACTAAAAAATTATGAGTATTTAATTAAACGCAATAATTTTGATTTATTTATGTTGCATCCACTGTGGTGGTGCATATTAAAGCCATTATATTTCCATAGAAAGTTACATTGGGCATAGAATTGCATGAATTAAAAAGTCTCTACATTAAATTATAATTTCTAAAAATATGATTAAAATGCTAAAAAATTAAAAAAAAATAAAAAAAGTTATACATATATATTTACATGTACCCTTTAAAAGTAACATCAATAATATAATTAGTGGATGATATGTTAGTAAATATTAATATAGCAGACGTGTATATATATATATATTATGAAATCCACACCTAATAATTATTCATTATAAACCGGTCATCAAACCACGTGTTTCTCTTCTTTTCTAATATGCTCTAAATTTTCAATCATTATACCATTTAATTTATCAAATTTCACTCTAATGTATTCCCCTCTTACAAAAATTAATAATAAAATAATGATAGCAATAATAATAATAATTATTATTATTATGCAGAGAGTATACTTTATTTTTATCAATTCTCATATGATCATGATTAGACTCCACCTGCAATTAGTAAAAGTGTACAGTAGTTACCACACCACAAATTCTAGTTGCTCAAATCAGATCAAAATTATTTTTTATCGAATACGTCAAATTTATATATATTATAGAGAACCACAGTAAAATTAAGATTTTTTGCTAAAATTATTTATTATTTTTAGAAAAAATCTAAAATTCAATCAAATTATTTTTTAATTTTTCTTTTTAACTTTAATTTTTACAAACTTATAACTGTTTTCATTTGACCCTCATTTTTAATAAAATATATCAAATTAATAATAATTCATAATTTTTAATTTGATATATATTATATATACAAATAAAATATTATTTTAAAATATAAAATATTTTTTCATAGATTAATTGTAATTATTTTAATATAAAATAAAATTTATGAGATATTTTATTTTAATCAAGTTGTTTTAAAATTGTATTTATATATTTATGTATTTTATTTAAAAAATTATATTATTATTTTTATAATAACTTATTATATTATCATATTATAAATTATACAACTCAGAAAAATAGTATTATACAAAATAAACCTCGCATTCTTAATCAGAAGATAGAAGGTCATAACAAAAGTAAATCTTAACTTTTATTCGTTCATATTAAATGCCACTTCATTCTAAGAAAATATTTATTTATAAAAATATCTTAGAAACATAATAATTTTTTAGTAAAGGAAAAGTAATTTTGTTTTAATAAAATTGAGTCCGTCTATAAAATCCTGTTTTATATCTTCTATTTTTGTATTTTAAATTTGTGTATTTCCATATATATTTTGATCTACCACCTGGACCCACTTAATTTTCAAAAGTCATTTTGGAGTCGATCATAAGTAATGCTGGACATGACATTGTTTTTGTTTTAGTCTTAAAGTCAACGATTTGATTTAATTATTGTTCCAATTCTAATTTTAAACTAAAATTAAAATTTAGTCGTTTCAGTTTTGATTTTGAAGTAGTCAGTTTTAAAAATCGACGGTTCTAAATCGTCATTTTCAATTTTGGTTTTGATTAAAAATTACCGATGTCGGTTCAAAGCAATGGTTTTAAGTGAAATTTGAAGAAAAAAATTGAAACCAAAAAGTGAATCAAAACCGACTATATGTGCTGATTCAATTTTAATTCCACTCTTTACGATTTTCAAAATTAACGATTTTAAAATCAAAATCAAAACCAGCGAAATTGAAACAGACTATATATCAATTTAATTTTAGTTCCGTTCCTTACAATTTTAAAATCAAAATAATGCAAAAAAAAAATTACAAAATAAGTATAATTTGGAATAGTTTTAAAAAATAGGTAAAACGTCAGTGCGGATGACGTTTTTTAGATAAAACGTCACGGGGGCTGACGATTTAAATTTGGAATTAAAAACGTTAGTCCCGCTGACGTTTTTAATTTCAAATATATATATATATATATATATATATATATATATATATATATGTATATATATGTGCACCTCCCTCCTCCTTTACATTACATACGTACACATGCATCCATATATATATATATATATATATATATATATATATATATATAAAAGCAGACACATATTTATATATACAATATATATCTATCTATCTATATATATCTTTTTGTTTTTAATTGTTGTATTATTAAATATTATTTTTTTATATTTATGTTCAGTAAAAATATAATATTATATTCATATATATGTATAAATTTATGTATATATATTTTTAAAATATATATAATAAAATGTAATTTTAAAAAGTAAATTAATATAATATTATTTAAGATAATAAAAAATTTATTTAAATTAAAGAATAATTTTTAATTATTAATATGTATAATTTTATTTCCTGAATATATATATATATATATATATATATATATATATATATATATATATATATATATATATATATATATAATTTTAAAAAAAAACGTCATCAACACTGACGTTTGAGCACCTATCCAAATAAGGTGATGAGGTCGGATGCATCTGAGCAACACATGACTAACAACTTAGTCCCATCTGTGCAAACCAAGTGCGGCGCAACTAACAATTCTGCCAACGTTCAATTCTATTTTCAGATGTTAGATTTTTATTAACAAACTGCTATTCATGTTTATTCGAGGCTCTCATTCTGAGTTTTTTAGATTGATTTGATCAACAAATCATAGAAAATCATGTATCGGCGATTTCACTGTAAAAAAGATAAATATTATCTCACTTTTACTTGTGCAACCAAATATAAGCACCGCTGAACAAAATATCGTTGGGCTCGAAACAAAAAAAAAATTGACACTCTGAGTAATCAATGAAAGTTTGGCTTAGGTAGGGCACTTCTGTGAGGAGAAAATATTCCCTCTAATATAAATACTAACATCAATTACTTATAAAGGGTTGGGAAATTCCTCTATGTCTTCCATCATCTTATGTTATATTTAAAATTATTTAATACTAAAAAACACTTTATCAAGTTATTTTTGTTTTATCTATCTTCTAGTATAATAACCCACAAGACTTTTATGTTAGTCAACAATAATTCCTAAATGGATCCAGACATCAATTCTATACTCGATAAAGTACACTAATACATGCTTTCTATAGTATTTAAAAAAAAAAAATTATAAATGTGAGTGGTGAGAAAAAGAAGCATGGTGGAAGAATAAAATGGAGCGGATGGAAGAATAAACGCAATCCAACAAAGATTTGGATATGGATTTGGATTTGCAAATTCTGAGACACTTGTTCACCATTACTATTATTATAGTAGTTGAAAACTAGAATGTTTTCAACAGACAACACTTTGTTGTAATAAATAATGAACATATTATGCGTATGTGCACACTCCTCCATAAAAGCAGCTTCAGTGTGCAGGGACCTTTTTTCTTCTGCCCCATTTTTGCCCTTTTTTATAAAAAATTATTATTTAATGTTGTGGATGACGATAAAAGGGATTCCTCGGCTCCTCCAAAGTGGATGTAGCTATGATTAATCAAAATATTCGATTAATTAGTGGTTTTGGATTTAAGTTTGACGAACCCATTTATAAAAAAAAATGATGAGGAAAACACAAATTGAACAGTAAATATAATCGGAAATTCAGTCTGACCAAACATTGTATTGGAAATTTAAATTTGACTCTGCATATACATATTAAACAGTACTGAAACAAATTGAAGCAACGCCGAATCGGACATGGACCCACTAACTTTTTTTTTCTCTTGGAATTTTAGGAAGATAGATATATGATTTAAAGTGTGATTAAGATACACCTTTTATTTATTTATTTTTCTAAAAAATAATTTTGATCTGCCCAAATCAGGTGCACATGTATTGAATATCGCAAATTTTGGAGACATTTTTGTAGAATACAAAAAGCCGTTGTTATGCCGTTAAAAATGATCAGTTATTAATAAATAGATAGTGATAAAAATTATCGGCATAGACTTCTTTTTAAAATTTTAACTAATTCTAAATAAAAAAATAAATAATAACAAAATGAAGGCGGCCCAGTGATCCCTCCGTCCCAACCACCGTCGGCTGGTGGAGCGATGTTGGTGTGATGGTTTGCGTGAATTGCAAAAGAAAAGGGAAAATAATAGTTTGAAAAAACAGGGTTGATGGTTACTTGTTGTAGACAGCCATCGGACCAAAATGTCCAACTTTTAAAAATTAGGGAATACAAATAGAGAAACACCATAATTAAAATGGTAAAAGTTAGTTGACTAACTATTTACCCTTCTTATTATATCTTCTGCAATTGTTAATATCACAAACTACTCGGATACAATTCTATTATGCGTTAGGTAGGACGGTTTTGGGGTGGGAAAAATATGAAGGATTGTAAATAAAGTTCTGCAAAATATATGGGATTAACCCGAAATACTAAATTTTTATTTTATATTTTAAAATAATTATTGCACGTCACATGCTATATGTAGTTAATGATATCATTAATTATTTATATTATAAATAATAAAATATAAAATTCAAATTCCCACACAAAACATTTTTTATAATTTGAGATAAATTCTGCAATCCAAGTTTATCCCATAAAGCAAACATTGTGGTGACAGCAAGAGAACAGACAAA